>JAVTVJ010000362.1:10000-185644 GCA_034509425.1 Eopsaltria australis | reverse complement strand
AAAGGCTCTAGCCTTGTGCTTTGTTTCTCTTAAGTACTTAGTCATTTGTGTCTTAGCAACCCATGGGAGAAAAATTCCTGAGGAAAAGAACTAAATCCAACCTTCAACAAGGATTAACCCCTGATATGTAAATAGACCAAACTTATAATTGTATGAAAAACTCATGACTGTCGTCCATTTTGGGTATAGCCTCTCGAAGGCTTTAGACTGCCCAAGGTGTACCTATTGAAGGCCTTTAATAAATACCCACTTTTTTTCTCTTAGTCTTGTCTAGCCTCTGTTTTAGGTAGCCACTCCAAGGCATCAGAGGAATCTCGGCTCTGGCACCTGGAGCACCTTGCCTCCCTCCTTCTTCACTGACCTTGGAGCCTGTATAGTTGTTAGTCTCATGTGTTCTCAATCTGCTCTTCTGTGGCTGGAATTAAAACTGCACAACCACCTTTGTTTTGATTTCTTCTTAAATATGTTATCACAGAAGCATTACCACCATTTCTAATTGGCCCAGTCTTGGCCTGTGGCACATGCATCTTTGCAGCCATCAGGGATTGGCTCTGCCAGACATGGTGGAAGCTTCTAGCAGCTTCTCACAGAAGCCACCTCTGCGGCTCCCCCATCACCAAAAAACAGGCCATTCAAAACCAACACACCATGCCATCTCAGCCACACTGTAATGCTTGAGACAGAGATGTCTTGTGTAAAAAGAATAACCTAAAACACCAATCCTTAACACAGAAACTATTGTTGGGACTGAACCGTATGGGTATCTCAGTTACATCCCCATCAATAAAGGGCGATGTTCCCCAGATTTCTGCTTTGGAGGGTGACAGTGGTCACTTCAGGCTTCAAGATAAATCAGATCAGAAGTCTTTGAGGACCACAGCATGTACCACCACCAGTTTGTGCAGATGGAGGACTATCCCTATAACTGGCAGGTTGCACAGGCTCAGATATTTCTGCACACTGAGCCTAGAAAAGGAGGTGTAAGATGACCTGAACAGTCGGTTACACAAACTCTTTGGAAACAAAGACTCTCCTCCATCCCTCTCTGCCTCGGGCAGCCGCCATTGCCGTGTGCTACCGGAGCTCACGCCAGAGCGCCCCCTGCAGCCACTGGGGAATCCTCACACCCAGAGCGCCCCCTGCAGGCTGTGACTGGAACTGCACCAAAAGGGAAAGGTGCCTAGAAGCCAAGTAGGCTGCCACTGCGTTTCTTGTTCTGTTTGTTGGTTAACACCATAGCTGTTGTTATTTGTGAGCTTTGTTTTAGATATTAGTAAAGAACTGTTATTCGTATTCCCATATCTTTGCCTGAGAGCCTCTTGATTTCAAATTTATAATAATTCGGAGGGAGAGGGGTTACAGTTTCCCATTCCAAGGGAGGTTCCTGCCTTACTTAACAGACACCTGTATTTCAAACCAGGACAGATTTTGGCGCCCATTGTGGTGCTCGAGGGCATAGAGAGGAAAAAGGATAACAGTTCATGAGTAATGCAGTTTTTGTGTGCTGGATATAGGAACCTCATTAGGTTGCACCATGTGGTCTAGCTTATCCCAGTTCGTATGGCAAGTGGTCATGGCTGTCTCTCTCCCATTTGCAGCCCCGTATCTAAACATGGGCCGTATAACTAAGGCTACGGTGGCTGTTATACAGTTTGTGTTATGGGTCAATAAGTTGAGGAATTCATGGATTTTCAACTTCCTCTGGAAGGCAGGCATGTGGATTCAGAGCTACCACACACTAATGACGTTTTCAGGGTTACTTTAATAATGGTACCTACTGCGAGGAAATGATACCGAAAGAAATCTTCCCACAACCCTTCACCCAGCTCTTTGGGCCTATCCTGCCAATCTTTGAAGGGTTCAAATATTCTCTAGATGCTAATGATATCATACAGTGGCTGGTTTTGCTGATAGTCCTACTCTATTTAGCATTCAGGGATAAGGGGGGTCTGACTCAGCCACCCTGACACCTACCCCAGACAATAGGGATGAGGCCCCAGAACCTGACATGGCCCCAAAGACTAGGGATGCAGTCACAGAAACTGACCTGGCCCCGGACACTAGGGATGCAGTCACAGAACCTGACATGGCCCCAGAGACTAAGGATGCTGCCACAGAACCTGACATGGCCCCAGAGACTAGGGATGCAGCCACAGAACCTGATATAGCCCCAGAGACTAGGGACACCATCCCAGAACTTGACATTGCCCCAGACACTAGGGATGCTGCTACAGAGTCTGATCCGGCCCCACAACCCACCTCAGAAACAAACCACCCAGACTGGGTGGGAGTCCTGGTGAAGGAGATACGTGAGATGGGCCAAGTGCTGAAGGAATACACTTGCCCAGCTGGTGGGAAACCCTTCCCCTACCCCAAAGAGAGAGAGTCTAATAGGGCAGCAGGGGAACCCAGGGACATTATAACTGCTCAAGCTCCAGTCAGATCAGAAGGGCAGCCACAGCCAGCAGCAGTCGCCCCTGTGGAAAAGAGGAAGACTAAGGTCAAACCAGAGCAGCCAGTGAGTAATGATGGGGAAGCAGGGCCCTCCAACCAGTAGGGAGGCCAAGGATTGAAATCACTACCGAGTCCCTGCGGTATGACAGTCTCCGTAATCTACGAAAAGACATTGTGCGACGGGGTCGTGAGCCTTTTACAACCTGGTTACTTCGGGTCTGGGACCTTATGGGTATGGGCGTGCAGCTGGATAGTGTTGAGGCAAGGCAGTTGGGACGCCTGACCCATGACTCGGGAGTAGATCAGGTATTCGGAAGAGACAATGGGCCCCTCTCTCTCTGGGAACGGCTTTTAATAAGTGTAAGAGAGAGGTTTGTCAACAGAGAGAGAATGCAGGAGTATCATCATAGAAGACCATGGAAGACTCTTGAGGAGGGAATCCAACAGCTGAGGGAGGTGGCAGTATTGGAGGTACTCTTCGGGAGAGATGGACAACATGATAATGACCCCGACAAGGTCAAGTGTACAGAGCAAATGTTGTGGAACCTGGCAAAGCTAGGGCCCTCCCAATACACCGTCTTCATTGCAACAATTAATGCTGATGACAACCGAGAGACAGTGGGTTCCATAGCCACCAAACTCAAGAATTATGATAGTATGATCAGTGGCCCAATGCAGGCTCAAGTCTCTGCTGTGGTCAAAGACCTCAGAGAAGAGATGATGAGGGAGGTGAGGGAGAAGATGAGGATGATGAGTGCTGCACCAGTGCGAGTCACAAGCCCCAAAGTCAGAGCCCAGCGCCCCCCAGCCAGGGAGAGAGGGTACACCCCACGATCTGAGCCGTGGTTCTTCCTGTGTGACCACGGGGAAGACATGAGGAAGTGGGATAGGAAACCCACTGCTACCTTGGCAGCACGGGTACAGCAACTCAAGGAGGAAAATACTAACCGAGGCGAGGAGTCTACTAAAGTGAAGGTAGCCTCAGCCTTCCGTGACCGAGATGCCAGATATTACAGAAGGGAGGACAATCTCTTAGATCCCCTCGAGGGGACCTCTACTATGTATGCCCAAGAAAGAAATGATAACCAGGGCTAGAGGGGCCCTGCCTCTAGCCAGGAAGAGGCATGGGAAAACCGGGTCTTTTGGACGGTGTGGATCCGATGGCCTGGCACATCAGAGCCACAAAAATATGAAGCGTTAGTTGATACTGGTGCACAGTGTACCTTAATACCATCGGGACATGTGGGGGCAGAACCTGTTTCTATTGCCGGGGTGACAGAGGGATCGCAGCAATTAACCTTGTTGGAAGCCGAGGTGAGCCTGACAGGGAAGTAATGGCAGAAACACCCCATTGTGACTGGTCCAGAGGCCCCATGTATTCTGGGCATAGACTTCCTCCGGAATGGCTATTACAAAGACCCAAAGGGACTCAGGTGGGCTTTCGGAATAGCGACTGTGGAGGCAGAGAGCATTAGGCAACTGAACACCTTGCCTGGACTATTGGAAAATCCAACTGCAGTGGGACTCCTGAGAGTAAAAGAGCAACAAGTGCCAATTGCCACCTCGACAGCGCATCGCCGGCAGTACCGGACAAATTGAGATGCCGTGATCCCCATCCACAAGATGGTCTGCGACCTGGAAAGCCAAGGAGTGGTCAGTAAGGCTCACTCACCCTTGAACAGCCCCATCTGGCCTGTGTGCAAGTCTGACGGGGAATGGAGATTGACTGTGGACTATCGTGGCTTGAATGAAGTGACTTCTCCATTGAGTGCCGCCGTGCCGGACATGCTGGAGCTCCAATACAAGCTGGAGTCCAAGGCAGTAAAGTGGTATGCCACCACTGACATCGCCAATGTGTTCTTCTCCGTCCCTCTGGCAGCGGAGTGCAGGCCTCAGTTCGCCTTCACCTGGAGGGGTGTGCAATATATCTGGAATCGGCTGCCCCAGGGGTGGAGGCACAGCCCCACAGTCTGCCATGGACTGATCCAGGCTGCACTGGAAAAGGGTGAGGCTCCAGAGCATCTCCAATGCATCAACGACATCATTGTGTGGGGGAACACAGCAGCAGAGGTATTTGCGAAAGGAGATCATCATGATCCTCCTGGAAGCCGGTTTTGCCATCAAGTAGAGCAAAGTCAAGGGACCTGCTCGAGAGATCCAGTTCCTGGGGATAAAATGGCAAGACGGACAACGCCAGATACCCACAGAGGTCATCAATAAGATCACTGCAATGTCTCCACCAACTAACAAAAAGGAAACGCAAGCTTTCCTACGGGCCATAGGTTTTTGGAGGATGCACATTCCAGAGTACAGCCAGATTGTGAGCCCTCTCTACCTGGTTACCCGCAAGAAGAATGATTTCCACTGGGGCCGTGAACAGCAACAAGCGTTCGCCCTGATCAAGCAGGAGAGCGCTCATGCAGTAGTGCTTGGCCCAGTCAGGAAAGAACCAGAAGTGAGGAATGTGCTTTACTCTGCAGCTGGGAACAATGGCTTGTCCTGGAGCCTTTGGCAGAAGGTGCCTGGAGAGACTCGAGGCCGACCGCTAAGATTCTGGAGCCAGAGTTACAGAGGGTCTGAAGCCAACTACACCCCCACAGAGAAGGAAATCTTGGCCGCCTATGAAGGAGTTCAAGCCGCCTCGGAGGTAATCGGCACTGAAGCACAACTCCTCCTGGCACCCCAACTACCGGTGCTGGGGTGGATGTTTAAAGCAAAGGCTCCCTCTACCCACCATGCCACCGACGCCACATAGAGTAAGTGGATCGCACTTATCACACAGCGCGCCCGCATTGGAAATCCAAACTGCCCTGGGATCCTGGAAATAATTACGATTTGGCCAGAAGGTGAAAGCTTTGGTCTCACTGATGAAGAGGAGCAAGAACAAATGACCCAAGCTGAGGAGGCCCCACTGTACAATCAACTGCTAGATGAAGAAAAGTGCTACGCCCTTTTCACTGACGGTTCCTGTCACATCATAGGGATGAACCGAAAGTGGAAAGCAGCTGTGTGGAGCCCCACACGACAGGTTGCAGAAGCCACCGAAGGAGAGGGTGGGTCGAGCCAATTTGCTGAACTCAAAGCCGTTCAGCTGGCCCTGGACATTGCTGAAAGAGAGAAGTGGCCAAAGCTCTACCTTTACACTGATTCGTGGATGGTAGCCAATGCTCTGTGGGAGTGGCTGGAAAGGTGGAAAAAGGCCAACTGGCAGCGTAGAGGAAAACCAATCTGGGCGGCTGATGACTGGAAAGACATTGCCACTCGGGTAGAGAAGCTACCCGTAAAGGTCCGCCATGTAGATGCCCATGTCCCTAAGAGCTGAGCTAACGAGGAACACCAGAACAACAAGCAGGTAGATCACGCTGCGAAGATAGAGGTGGCACAAATAGATTTAGAGTGGCAACACAAAGGGGAGTTGTTCCTAGCCCGATGGGCCCATGATACCTCAGGCCACCAGGGCAGAGATGCCACCTATAAGTGGGCATGAGACTGAGGGGTGGATCTAACCATGGACATTATCTCCCAGGTGATCCATGATTGTGAGACGTGTGCTGCAATCAAACAGGCCAAGCGGGTGAAGCCTCTATGATATGGTGGACGGTGGTCCAAATATAAGTATGGAGAGGCTTGGCAGATTGATTACATCACACTGCCTCAAACCCGCCAAGGCAAGCGCTATGTTCTCACAATGGTGGAAGCCACCACAGGATGGCTGGAGACCTACCCTGTGCCTCATGCCACTGCCCGGAACACCATCCTGGGCCTTGAAAAACAAGTTCTTTGGAGACATGGTACCCCTGAGAGAATTGAATCCGACAACGGGACTCATTTCAAAAATAGCCTTATAAACACCTGGGCTAGAGAACATGGCATCGAGTGAGTGTCCCATATCCCTTATCATGCACCAGCAGCTGGGAAAGTTGAACGGTACAATGGCCTGCTTAAAACCACCTTGAAAGCACTGGGTGGGGGGACGTTCAAGAACTAGGAGACTAATTTAGCAAAGGCCACATGGTTAGTGAACACCCGAGGCTCCTCTAACCGAGCAGGGCCTGCCCACTCTGACCCCTTGCGAACAACAGATGGAGATAAGGTTCCAGTGGTACACATGAGAGGTATTCTGGGAAAGAGTGTTCGAGTTAACTCTGCCTCAAGCAAAGACAATCCCATCCGGGGGGTTGTCTGTGCTCAGGAACGAGGCTGCACCTGGTGGGTGATGCAAAGGGATGGAGAGACCCGATGCATACCTCAAGGAGATCTTGTTTTAGGGTGAACTACTTATGACACTGTGCTTGTATCTGTAGCTGCATGTATGTATATACTTCGAAGGTTTAAATTTAATGTAAGGTGTTTGCATGGGAAAAAATTTGGGGTGGAGAATGTTGGAGTTTGGATTTAGTTTTTTTGGTTTTTTTTTTTCCTCAGGAATTTTTCTCCCATGGGTTGCTAATGAGTGGGCTAATAGCTGAGTACTTAAGAGAACAAAGCACAGGGCTAGGGCCTTTCTCCTTGGCAGGGTGGGGCAGAATGCTCTTATGGAAGCAGGGCCTGACAAGGAGAGATTTTGGAGACTGAAAAAAGCAAGGGCAGGGGGAGGTCGCTCTCTTGCTCGGGACCCTCGGAGCCGGATGGTTGGAGCTGCTGTCTGCTGAACCCACGGCCCCTGAGAAGCCAACACAGAGCTGCCGGTCTGTCTGCTGTGAGTCTTTTCTCTCTGCCCTATCGGGAGCTGAGCTGCCTGCCACCAGCCTGCCTCTCCCCGACTCCTTCACGCCGCTCCAAGTTTCTTGCTACATTGTAACTGGGCTCCCCCTGCACGGGACCTCTTGACATCCCAGCTCCCTGTATCTGGGGATCCTGCTGCAACACCAACACCAGCCGCCCCGCCCTCCGAAGGTCTGTGAAACAAAGGCTCTCCTCCATCCCTCTCTGCTTCGGGCAGCCGCCATTGCCGTGTGCTACCTGAGCTCACGCCAGAGTGCCCCCTGCAGCCGCTGGGGAATCATCACACCCAGAGCACCTCCTGCAGCCACCAGGGAATCATCACACCCAGAGCGCCCCCTGCAGCCGCCGGGGAATCATAACACCCAGAGCGCCCCCTGCAGCTGCTGGGGAATCATCACACCCAGAGCACCCCCTGCAGCCACCAGGGAATCATCACACCCAGAGCGCCCCCTGCAGGCTGTGACTGGAACTGCACCAAAAAGGAAAGGTGCCTGAAGCCAAGCAGGCTGCCACTGCGTTTCTTGTTCTGTTTGTTGGTTAACACCATAGCTGTTGTTATTTGTGAGCTTTGTTTTAGATATTAGTAAAGAACTGTTATTCGTATTCCCATATCTTTGCCTGAGAGCCTCTTGATTTCAAATTTATAATAATTCGGAGGGAGAGGGGTTACAGTTTCCCATTCCAAGGGAGGTTCCTGCCTTACTTAACAGACACCTGTCTTTCAAACCAGGACACTGTGGAAAGGTGTAGTTCTCCTCTGAAGGTCCAGTGGTGGTGTAGAAGGGTTTGGTCTTCCTCTGGGAATCCAGTGGAAAAGCTGACTTGTGGTGTTTCAAATTCCAGTTTTTATCCAGATAGGGATGCATTGGTCCCTCACCCTCGGCAGAGCAATATGCCCCACCTGGCTCCAATGGCTGGCCCATTAGAAAACATGTCCCGGAGCCATCAGGGATGAGCCAGGTACACTGCCCCACCTGGCCCCAACATCCCATGAAGATGGTGATAGAATACATACCATTGTAACCTAAGATACCTATTGTATTAGTGGCTAGTTTTCTTAGTACTTTTCCATGGCCTTTCCCTAGGCAGAAAGACAAAACAAATTCCAGAGCTCCAAGCCCCAGGGAGTACAAGGCCCCACTGCTATCTTGGTCCTTCCAGGGAAGCAAGGTTGAGAACAATTCTTCGAGATACATTTTCATGGACAAAGTACAGCTAGTGCCAAGGGGGGGACTCCAGAGAAGGGTCTTGACCTTGCGCCTGGCGGGGGGGGGGGGGGGAATTGTATCACCACTTGTCCTCCTAGTTGGTACTTTTTATCAATTATGTTAATTTCCTAAAACCTATAAAGATGTACCCATCCCTGTGGGGGTGGTCTTTTGTGGACATCTTTCCGTAACTGCCCCTGAAGGCCTTCAAATAAAGATCCTCTTTTATATTACCTCCTTACTAAAATTATCTCGAGTTTCATTTCCAGGTTGGGAAAAAGGCAACACAGGCATCTTGATGACACTCTTTTATCAAGCCCTTTATTCCATTCAAATTTTAACAAGCAGGAAAAATAGTACATCAAAATAAGGTTAAAAAAAACCTAAAAATATTTTTTTTCTTTTCATTTTTATGCTTTGTTTTGAATCTTCCAAACTTTGCATTTGTCTGCTGGTAGCTACTTTACACAATCACAGAATCATTTAGGTTGGAAAACACCTCCAAGACCATCAAGTCTAACCTGTGACCTATCACCACCTTGTCAATTAGACCAGAGCACTGAGTGCCATGTCCAGTTGTTTCTTGAACACCTCCATGGATGGATGGTGACTCCACTGACTCCCTGGGCAGCCCCTTCCAATGCCTGACAACCCTTTCTGTGAAGAAATTCCTCCTGATGTTCAACCTAAACCTCCCCGGGCACAGCTTGAGGCCATGTCCTTGTTCTGTCACTAGTTGTCTGGGAGAAGAGGCCAACCTCCACCTTGCTACAACCTTCCTTAAGGTGTCCCCTGAGCCTCCTTTTCTCCAGGCTAAATAACCCCAGCTCCCACAGTGGCTCCTCATAGGAATTACTCTCTAGACCTTTCACCAGCTTCATTGTTCTTTTCTGGACACGCTCCAGCCCCTCAATGTCTGTCGTAGTGAGAGGCCAAGAACTGGCCACAGGATTTGAGGTGCGGCATCACCAATGCCAAGTACAGAGGGACAATCACTTCCCTGGTCCTGCTGGCCACACTATTGCTGATACAAGTCAGGATGCCATTGGCCTTCTTGGCCACCTGGGTGCCTTCTGGCTTGTGTTCAGCCAGTTGTTGAGCAGCACCCTCAGGTCCTTTTCTCTTGGGCATCTTTCCAGCCACTCTGCCCCCAGCCTGCAGCACTGCAAGGAGTTGGTGTGACCCAAGTTTCCCATTAATCCAGATGCTGCTGACTGATGCTCAAAAGCATCTTGTCATCCCTGTGATGAGTTCTGCCTGAGGATCAACTTGCCCTATTTTTAGGTGAAATAGAGCCAAAAGGTGAATTTTGGACATATCTTTGTTCTCAAAGATTCATAGTTGTTTCAGTTGAGTACTCAGATGCTCTCTTCCCCAAATATAGAAACCTATATAGGTGCCAATGTAAAGGCGAGGAGTCTTGTACACTCATTCTCTTTTTCTGGAGGTGAGAATCACCCCATGCAACAACCCTGCATTGCTCACTTGGGCAACAGAGCAGAGAATTGCACTTTGATTTCCCTTGTTAAGCGTTCAGGGATTTTTGGGAGGAAATCTTTCCTCGGCAACAGGGCATTAGTGCCTGGGCTGAGATCTATCACCGTGGTGCTTTTCTGCCCTTTGGTCAGAGACCGAGGTATCTAGTGTAAATAATTGAAGCAACCCCAGATTCTTCTATCCACAGTTCCTCTGGGGCTGAGAAACCAGCCTGCAAAGCCCCGAGTGGTGTTTGCCCTCAGCCCACAGGCCATGTGTGCTGCTGTGGTGGGCACAATGTGCTGCCAACACTGGTATGGCATTGGCTGGAGATTTGCATCCAGTCTGACCAATGGCATTTCAGGAAGGAGATAGAGGAAATAATCCTGGCCCCTCTCTCTATCTTCCATATCTCCATAGTGGTCTGGACAAGAAGAAACAGGATGAGCTTCACAGGGGACACACAAACAGCTCTCTAACAGGGAGGTGATCTGAGCCCAGAGACACATTGACCTAGGAGCAAGCGAATTTCCACTTTGGGCAGTTTGAAGGACAAATATTAAAGAATGGGTTGGGCAAATATGTCTTGGGCTGTTTAGGACAAGCTGATACTGCCTTGGGGCAGGAGGGTAGACCTCCAGGTGTCCTGCTCTGCTTCAGTACAGCCCAAGGAATAGCTGTCTGTGATTTGAGTTACAAGGGGCTCTGGAGGGGGCTATAAGCAGTTCACAGGGGAGATGAGCAGAGCTCCTACCCCCTGCCTAATCTTTTCCATCACAGGAGCATTCATCTGACATGTTGTATTGGGTCTGACTGGGGTAAAGCTCACAGCCCTTACAGTGCTGTGCTTTGCATTGGTAGCTGGCATTGATAACAGACCAGTGTTTTGGCTACTGCCAAGCAGTGCTGTCCCTCTGACATTCCTTCCCCCACTGAAGGGGATGGGGGTGGGCAAGATCCTGGGAGGGGACACCAGCAGGCCAGCTGACCCCAGTCAGCCAAAGGGATATTCCATACCATATGACATCAGCTCAGATATATAAGTGAAGGAAGAGAGGAGGAAGGGAAGGCATTAGTGAATCTTCCGTGTTTGCCTTCCGGAGGAGCCATTACATGTGCTGAAGCCCTGCTTCCCAGGAAGTGTCCGAACATCGCTGCTGATGGTGTTGCCTTTTCCCCCAGCCTGGAAAAGAAACTCGAGATCATTTTAGCAAGGAGGTAATATAAAAGGGGATCTTTATTTTAAAGGTCTTCAGGAGCAGTTATGGAAAGGTGTCCATAAAAGCCCACCCCCTCCAGGGGTGAGTACATATTTATAGCTTTTAGGAGATTAGCATAATTGATTAAAAGCACCAATTCGAAGAACAAGTGGTGATTCAATTCCCCCCCAGGTCCAGCCCCTTCTTTGGAGCCCCCCTCTCAGCACTGGCTCTACTTTGTTTATGAAAATGTACCTCAGAGTTGTTCTCGGCCTTGGTTCCCAGGAAGAATCGAGATAGGACAGGGCCTTGCACCCCCTGGGGCTTGGAGCTCTGGAATTTGTTTTGTCTTTCTGCTTAGGGAAAGGCCATGGAAAAGTACTGGGAAAACTAGCTATTAATACAATAGGCTACAGAGCTACAAATATGTGTGCAAAGAGTACAGAGAACATATAAAAGAAAAAAAGGCAGAAACCAAATGGCATCAATGGGAAGTAGAGATTGATTGTTTTTTCTCTTTAGTTCTTGCATGCGCAGATCTCTGCTTGTTTCTTCTTTCTGCTGTAATAAACTACCTTATCTCACCCTGCTAGTCTTTCTCCATTTTATTCTCTCCCCTGTCCCAGTGGGAAAGGGAGTGACAGAGCGACTGAGCGGGCACCTGGCACCTAGCCAGGGTCAACCCACGACACGTGCCAGGGGTGAGATGGTGTTAAAGTCCAGCTCAGAGTCCCTGAGATCCCTGCTGATGCCTCAGCAGAGCAGAGGAGCAGGGAGGAGGCAGCAGGAAAGGAGATGGTGTCGTCTTTTGGCCCAGGTAAGTTTGGTTTCCTAGAGGAAGGAGCAGTTATTTCATCCTTTGAGCCACTCAGAAAAGAAATTGGCTAAAGCACTGAAGAATATTGTGTGAGATGATCCTTCTCCAAGAACAGTCGTGTAGGTGGGACCTGTCCCATCTTCCCACCTTTTGTCCTCTCTCTGCCAGGTCATGGGCCAGTAATGCTCTAATGTGACACCAAGACAGTGTTTACATTTTCAAAGCTTCTGCTGTTAATAAGCAGAGGAGTTAACTCTCAGTTTGTCACCCTTCATGAACGTGGCTTGCAAGAAGGAGGAAAGAGAAAAAAAATATTAAAAATAGATTATAAGAATGATGCCTGAAGGATTTTTTCTGCTTTTCTCCTGAATATTTCTTACACTGTTCCTTACATTCACAAGTATTAGCATGCATACTTGTGATGCTTTAGGTGATAGTTTAGCCTGGTTTTATGGTGTTTAGCAGGCTGGTAGACTAAACACCCCTGAAGCCACGTAGAGTTAGAGACCAAACACCCTGTTTTCGTGAGCCCTCAAGGTCTCCTAGTAGGACACATTTTGTAAACTAGAAGTTAGCCCACCCAGGCCCCTTATTGGGCCCTCCTGGTAGATATGCTAATGTGTAGAGTCTTTAATTATATACTTGATTGGGGGGACGGGGCTTTTGCGGTGTGTTCTACCTGGACAGCAGAAGCCATCGAACGGGATCCTATTAAAATACCGAGGTAAACAACCCCCAACCCTTTCACAGTGTCTGAGCCTTTATTTCCTAAGACCAGAAAAAGGCATAAAGAACAAAGCAGAAAGAAATTGAAGAGAAGTTTTCATCTCAGATTTGCATCAGGCACCAGTGACATCTTGAAGTCCAGTTTATAGTGACAAGTTCTGCTGCCAGGGTGGGGTTACTGGCACATGTGGGCTCCTACTCTCCCAGTCAGACTTCCACTTCCTGGAGCCACCTGTTCCTACACCAGACTCTATTTCTTGTTCTCTGAGCCTTAATAAAAAACTGATTCCTTCAGGTAAAAAAAAAAAAAAGAGCTGAAGAGAGAACAACTCTACATTTTGATGCAGAGCACACCTCAAAGAACCCTGCTTGCAGGTGGGCAGTGACCATCTGTGGGAGGCCAGCTAAAGGAGGAGGACAAGGCTTCATCCTTTCGTTGAGATATATTGGTGCTGATTAGGAGGAAGAAATGTCAAATAAGTCAAAAAGCTATGTCAGCCACAGGGCAGCCTGGTCATGGGTAAGGGGACACCAGGCAGAGCAGCTTAGCCTTCCCCAGAGCACAGGCAGAAATGCAGGCAGGAGCTTCAGAGGGGACTGCCCAAGCTTCAAAGTGCTCTGTTGCTTTGACAGTTTCTATTTTCTGTGATGACTGGAGGTTTTTGTAGAAGAGGGGGAAAAAGTTAGGGAGAAAAAGACCAATATTCTCTCTAAATGCAGATCTGATAGAAAATTTTCAGCCTGCCCTATTGAAAACACCGGGGCTTGCTTTTTCTGCCTTGCATGATTACCTCTTTCATTACCATTTGAGACAGGCAGCAGGCAGGGAGAAGTCTTAAATAACTCTAAACTTTGCTTCTCCCATCTTTCTCAGTGTTAGGCTGGTTCAGACAAAGCCTCTGCTGGAGGCTGGCTGCAAGGAAAGGTGTTTCAATTACCATAGGAATAGGGGCAGTGCAATCCCCAAAGGGCTCAGCTTCTGCACTTTGAATCAACCCATTTTCCTCCAAGCCTGAGCAAAGCCATGTTTGACCATGGTATGAGCTGGGATGCTGTGTTAACAGATCAGGTCCTTGCTGGCTGGCGTCAACTGGGGAAGGTCACAGTGTGGCCCTTCAGATTGGATGCATTATTAGACCCATTAGTAATGGAAAAAGGTAATGTGGAGGGGCAGCTGTAAGCAGGTGCTGGGTTGGGGGATTTGGAAATGATGGTGGCCATGATGTTAAACTTGGGAATTTGGGAGGTGGAGATGGAGGTGTGAATGGGGCTGATAAGGCTTGGGAAGCAGGGAGCAGTAATGAAGCATGGGCAGCTGGGACCAAGATGTTAGGAAGAATAAAGATGAAGCCAAAGATGCATTACTGACCCCTGTCATGGGGCCAAATTGGATGTGGTGGGCAGAGGTGAAGAGTTTTTTCTCTCCTGGAGAGAGCACTGCTGAGGGCATCACATCTGCAACCCTTCCAGATGTGGCTCAGATGAGATGGTTGGTCAAACACAATGGTGATGGAAGTACTTGCTACCCAGGAAGCCTGGCACCAAAGTAAGAGCACAGCTCCCAGCCCACGTATCCTGCCAGTCAACCTGATCCTGTATTGACAAAACATTATGTCCATTAACCCAAGACAATTTAAGAAGGATGTCAAAGTATGTGAATGCATCCAGGAGAAGGCAACAAAGCTGGTGAAAGGGCTGGAAGGAATGTCCTATGAGGACCAGCTGAGGGCTCTAGGTTTGTCTGCTTCGGAGAAAAGGAGGCTGAGGGGTGACCTCATGGCTCTCTGCAGCTTCCTGAGGAGGGGAAATGGAGAGGGAGGTGCTGAGCTCTTCTCCCTGGTATACAGCAGGATCTGTGGAAATGGTTCAAAACTGCATCAGGAGAGGTTTAGACTTGACATTCGGAAGAATTTATTTGCAGACAAGGTGGACAGACATTGGAACAGGCTTCCTAGAGAGGTGGTTGATGCTTCATGTCTGTCAGTGCTTAAGAGGGATTTGGGTATTAAAATGCTTTAACTTTGGGTCAGGCCTGAAGTGATCAGGTAGTTGGAATAGATGGCCACTGTAGGTCCCTTCCAACTGAACTATTCTAGTATATGCTATTCTATTCTATTCTAAGACATAAATAAAAAGAATACAGGTCTGAGCTCCTACCAGAAAAAACACCCAGCACAGTACAGCCTGGCTGCTAAGGAGCTCCTCCAACAAACAGCGCTTAGGCCATGCAAGTGTTTGTGATACAGCCCTCCAGCCCCCAGGCTGAGGATATGAGAGCAGAATTAAGCAACTTTCTGTAAATCTGAGCTCACTCCAGGGTGGCAATCTCTAAAGTAAACACTCCTCAATCCCTCTCTATATAGCAGCACCTCAGGGTTTTTTACCATTTCATCCCTGGACTCCATGTAATCCAATCCCACAGATTTATATTAAGGCATTACATGATTTTCACTTTTATTCATCCCCAATTTTATTTGGCTGCAAGTCCACAGACAACAGAGATTTCCTTTAAATAACTCTGACATTTTGGGGGACATTACAATTAGTTTAGAACTCATCACAGCCTATTAGTTACTTAAATTAATCCTGCTAGAACCACATTAATTCTTTATTAAGAAATAGGCATCAGCTTTTCTGTTAGGGCTGTTACATCCTTATTACTACTTCTGTCCTGGCTAAGATGCCCAACTTGCAACTACATCTCCATGCCAGATATTTCTTATACAGCTGGGGGGTCCTTTGTGCTGCCAAGCCAGGTGTGTGCATTAACATTTCCAGAAGTGAAACCCAGAGTCACATCATCTGGGGTTGTGCTATGCTATTTGTCCTCCTCCTGCATAATAAATGAAAAAAAAAAGTTATTTATTTTTACAATAAATAATAAAGTTAATTATATTACTTGTTAAAGGCTGGATAAGGAATAGGAGATCACAAACATGGTCTGAGATGCTTGCTCACATTCACAGGTCGATGTACCTTGCCAACTCCACAAACATTTTCCTCCCTTAACCGTATCCAAAAATGGGAGGAAGGATTGAAACTGCATTTTCTGCCTGTAGCGCGTCACACATCCGTGGAGCCACGTGAAAACAACACCAGTGGGAGAGAGATAACCACCTGTTCCTCTCCTACTGCTGCTTGGGGGTTGCTGCAGGATTTTTAGGGGACCCTGGGTCGTGCAAGGTCGCTCCTCAAAACCCATCCTTTGTACAAAAACTGCTTTTTTTTGACCATGAATGTCTATCAGTGCAGCAGCACGGACTGGCCATGCCCCACCCGTGACCCCTACAGAACACTGCCCCCTCCATCGCACTCATAGCTCTCCACCCAACTTCTCTTCCGCCTCACATGACTTGTGAACCTGCCCTGTGTAATGAATGAGTAAATGATAAATGTTGGCTTTTCGCAATTTGTAGTGTTATGATAAAATGTAGTTAAGTAGAAATTAGATTGTAGTGAAATTATAACCTTGAGATAATTGTGATGTATCGAAAATTGTAGTCATAAATATATAACTAAAAACGTCGGTCGAGTTGAGGAATTCCAGAGAGAGGATTTCAGAAGAGACACAAGAAGAGAAGACACTCGCCCCAGTTCACAGCTATCTGCCGGAAATTCGTCAGGCTTGGGAAGGTGCCAAGGTGGCGGGAGGGAGGGCAGAGGCCAGGGAAAGAGGGGTGTGAAGTGTAAATTTACTTCTGAACTTAATGAATATGTAACAGTTAAAGAAAATATTTAATCCATTTGTGAAATGAACAAAAGCGGTACCTCTAGTGGATAAGCTATGCACCCCAGTGCTGTTTTTGCCCTTGTTCTACTAATAAATGTTCAATATTATATTACTAAAATTTTTGTTCATGGACCCGTTTTTAACAGACGTAAGGGCTGATGCAACGCCAGGAACCATACACCCACACACTCCACAAACGGTGTGGCGGAGAGCGCTGCCCCTTTAAGTGCGCCGGTAAGGGCGGGGCGGGGCTTGCCGTGCGTCGGGGCGCAGCGTGGTGCGGCGCAGCGCGCCGCGCTGAGGTTAGATGCGAGTGGGCGCCGTCACAAAAGGAAGTGGTGGCGGCGACGGCTGTCAGCGCGGGGCGGGGAGCCTGTGGGGCAGCGCGACGGCGGCGGGGCAGCGGCAGCAGCAGCCTGGGCGGCGGGGGCCGCGCCGCGCCATGGCCCAGCAGCAGATGAGCAGCTCACAGAAGGCGCTGATGCTGGAGCTGAAGTCGCTGCAGGAGGAGCCGGTGGAGGGCTTCCGCATCACCCTGGTCGACGAGTCCGACCTCTACAACTGGGAGGTGGCGATCTTCGGGCCCCCCAACACCCTCTACGAGGGCGGTTACTTTAAGGTACGGCTTTTCTCTGCTCCGCCGGCGGACCGGGCCTACCGCCGCCGCGGATGTCCCGGCGAGCTGCCGCTGGGGCCTGCACCACTCCCCTCACCGCCTGCCGGGCCTCTGTCGGGTTCGGAGGGGCCGCGGCGGGCCTGCGGCCGCTGTCAGCTCCTCCACCCTCTGCGGGAGGGGGCCGGGGCCTACGGAAGGAGGGAAGGCAGGGCGGCTCGGCGCCCGTAGATGGTGCCTTGCCAGCTGCCCTTCCCCCCTCCCAGCCGGCGGCGGGGGGACGATCTGCAGGGCAGGCTGGCTGGGGACCTGCAGGGCCTCTTCTCTCAGGATGCCCTCTGGGAAGAGGAGGCCGTGTTATAGCTGTCTCTATTCTGTTCTCTATTTTAACCCCAAAGAAACGCAGGTACCTCATGGCAAGGAGCAAATTCTTCCCTTTCACCCCCAAGTTTGTAATCTTGGCTCTAGTCTGTGTATATTTATTTCAAAGGGGCTTCCCTTGATAGCTTTGTTTGTCATGTAGGAGCATCCTGTGTAGGATGACTAACTCAAGATAAAAGCTGTGAGGTTTTTTTTTTCAAAACTTCATGGACTTCATAACTGTTTTTCATGATTTTTTTCCTCTCCGGTTTCCTTTTCTTCTTCTCCAAACTTCTAGAGGGCAGCCTTCAAAGGGCTAAAGCAACACATAATTGGTGAAGGTAGATAAATTAAAAGCATTTATCTCTGAGTCTTCCTGTTAATCCAAAAATGTGTTTGTGGTTCTCTTGGAAATACCGTAAGCAAGAAATCTGGCACTGCTGCCCCAGAAAAGGGGAGAAACTTAAATTCTCAAAACAATTGGAGGAGGAATTGTATGTTTTTTCTTAAAGGAAGCGATTGAAAAGCCATAGTGCCTGCAGAAGATATGTTTCATCGGGCAGACCCCTTTGTATTTGATGTGTGCTAGGTCTCTAGCAAAATGATGTCCCCTTCAGCTCCCTTTTCCCAGGAGTTATTGTTTTAGTAGTGGCTCCTGTGTCTCTCATTTCACGCCCTTTGCTTTCTGTCAAACTGAAATAAATTTTTGGATGATTTCTTTGTTTGGCTGACATGCATCTTGGCCTCTCTGGGTGTCCTCAATTCAACTGGGATGGAGTTAATTTCTTAGTAGCTGTTACAGTGCTGTATTTTGGATTCAGAATGAGAATGGTGTTAATAACACACCAGTGTGTTAGTTTTTTGCGAAGTTCTGTTTATCCTAAGTCAAGGACTTTTTTTCCTTGTCTCATGCTCTGCCAGTGAGGAGGTTCACAAAAGAAACTGGGAGGGAGCACAGTCGGGACAGGTGACCCGAACTGACCAAAGGGATATTCCACACCTTAGAACATCATGCCCAGTATATAAACTGTGGGGAGTTACCTGGAAGGGCGGCCGATCTGGGTTCAGGAAGGGGAGGGGTCTGGCATCGGTCAGTGGGTGGTGAGCAATTGCATTGTGCATCACTTGTTTTTTCCCTTTTTATTACCATTATTATCATAATTTACCATGATTACTGTATTTTACTTTCTTTTCAGTTATTAAACTGTTCTTATCTCAACCTGTAAGTTTTGCTTTGATTCTCCTCCCCATTCCACCATGGTGGGATAGGAGAGAGGAGGCGGTTGAGTGAATGGCTGCATGGTGCTGAATTTCCAGCTGAGCTTAAACCACGATGCTGAGTCAAAGTTTAAGAGCTTTGTTCCACAAAGCCAAAATTAACTTGTCGTATGTAGAATAATAGATTTGTGTTCAGTTTCCCTTCATTATTTAGAAGGAAGGGAAGGCTTTGGCACAAGGTTTGCTTTTTGTAATGACTTGGTGGACATGCTCGTGTAGGTGTGATAGGTATATTCTTAGACTTGCCTCCATTATTACTTATTCAGGAAGTTGCTCTACTCTTGGGTTGATAATTGGGCCATTTTTACATCTGAATGGTTTGACAGCCTCTTCCTGCACTTACATTACTCATGCATTTTTTTCAAAGAAGTCACAATGGATCAAAATATTTTTGCTTGGGGACTATGTGTTTGTAATTGTTCTTGGATAGAAGTTGAAACAACCTATGAAATAATCTAGGGATGTGCACTAACAAGTGTAGACTTTAGGCAAGGTTGCCAGTTGCCTTACCTCAGTATTATGAATGTGATCTCTTTTGGTATTTTATGTCCTTGAAATGCTGTACCTTTCTTGTAAATCCTTCTGAGCAATCCTGTAATGCTTATTTTGAGAGTGGGAGATGAAGGTCTCATACTTTCATCCCTTCACAGCAGAGGAATTCTCTTCAAGCATCATGGCTGAAGTCTCTCATATGTTGTTTTTGTCTCACCTTCCCTCCACAAGGAGCTGTGCTTGGTGGGTTTTGTTTTGGTAGTGTTTGATCTTTGGTTATGCATCTTAGATTCTGAAAAGTGATTTTTAGGCCCTTGTTCTGTCACTAGAGAGAAGGAGTCCGGTGGTCCTGAGAAGTGATGTTGACTTTGTGTTGGGCCTTCAGGCAAACTTTTAGATGTGTTAGACTTGGCTTGCTGAATCATTTAGAAATAAAATTAAGTTGGGTATTAATCTTGTGGGGTGACTTCTATGATATATTCATAGTATATGCAAGGTGAGCACTAGTTCAGATCAGCATCTGATTTGTTTTTCAGATTTCTTGACTTGATGAAATATTTAGCTTAACCTTGTTTTGTCTTTTTAGTTTCCTAAGATTAGGTAAGTAGGATTAGAAATATGCAATCTGTAACTTTTTTTAAACTTTGTGGCAATGAGAGTTTGGAAATTTTCTTCCATTTGAGGTGTGGTTTGAGGGTAGGAACTGGAACAGAAGTACAAAGGCTTCTAGTTAAGCTAAAGTATAAATATTTTGAGAAAAGCCTGTGTTTAATGTGACCTTAATAAAGCATTAGTGCTAGTTGGTCAGGAATACAAATGCTTGATTTGTGCTCATGAAACACTTGGACCTTTTGACAGGTTGTTTTTTCTTGATTAAATATGACCTTTATCTCTGGGTTGTTGAACTAGCTGAATAAACTGAAATGAGGGAAGTGTTCTCTTTGTACCTTTTTGGCAGGAGCTACTGTTGTTAAAGGCTGGTTCAACATGTCAACAGATTGTGCTTTCAGTTGCTAATCCTGTAACCAGTATTTGATAAATTGAAGCAGAAAACTTGTCCTCTTGAATGTTTGTTTAAATGGTAGATTATCAATATCTTAGTGCTGTCTACAATAAAGGTTGGAGACTTGTTAAAAATTCAAGCACAGCATCTAAGCATATTTTTATAAACTAATATAGCATGCTCAGGTTTACTGCAGTACTTCATAGTTTAGGACCTCCTAGCTAGATGAAAAGGGCTGCAGTCTTCAGAAGCAACCACTTTGTGGAGAGCAGCTTCTATCAGTGAGGAATAGGAGCAGTCCTGAACTGCAAGCCCCCCTCATGCAATCAGTTAAAAGTGTACATCTGCAGTGAAGGTTGTCACAAGCCCAGGTGTTTCTGAATGGCTGTCCTTAGCCCTGGGAATCTTTGCCTTATCTAGTGACCATATGTAGCTATTCATTATGACTGGGAATAATGTTTTGGGCAACCCTTTGCTCAGCTTCCAGATCACCACCCTCAAGGAAGGAGTTATTTCATACACTGGTGACCTCTCATTCTTGTGCTGGAAGCCAATATTTCAGGGAAGGTGCAAGTGAGAAATTATATAAATAGAAACTTCATTATTAGATGTGTAGTGCTGCCCAGAAGCACAGTTTGACCAAGTTTGCTGTGTCAAGGAAACAAGAAGAATGAACTGCACTATTAGAGTTTGGTAGTTCTTAAGACAATTTATTTCATAAGGTATTTTTGCTATATGAAGGAGCAAATCTTGAAACAAATGGGGGAGGGAGGAACCCGAGCATTATGCTTAGTTTTTTCAAGTAATTTGGGGGCTAAATACTTGTTAAAGCATTGCTTTCCCCATTTTTTTTTAACTTCTTAACTCTGTGCTGCTTAGAGTTCTGTATGGTTGGATCTCAATTTCTTCCAAGTGTTTTGTTTTGATTTCAAAGCAACTTTCAATATGTGAGAATAATTTTTTTCAGAGCAGTGAATTGATATTGGACTTACAGATAACTGATGACAAGTATGAGCACCACGTTTAAAAGTTTTGGTGTTATAGGATGCTTTCTAGGGAGCTTAAAATTAAGCAAATAGAAGTTGTAACTGGTAGAACACTTAACTCCACAAAAAATATTTCTTGGTGCCAAGGAACAAATGTGTGGTACTTTGAGCATAAAAGCTGCCTTCTTCAGGCCTCTGCATTGTAAGGTGCTACAAAGCTTCTCTCTCAATGTACTTAAGCTTCTATTTTTGTTTTCTTTAGGTATTGTTGATGCCTCTCTGTAGGATAGGATCACCTATTGTTGGCTGTCTCCAAAGTGAAAGAGATATGAAGCTGTCTGTAGGCAAAAAAGCAAGAAACATGTGATGTTGGTTCATGGATCATAAGTATACTTTATGATCTCTAACTCGTAGGCCTGGGGAATACCTGATTGACCCTCGCTCTGCTGTTGCATGTAGGTTTTTGGATGGTTGGTCTGTGGGACCCACAGAACCCCCTAGACTGTAGACTCTTTTGGACATCTGCTTAGCTTCAGGAGGCAACAGGCAAGGTAATGATGGTAGCCAGCTTCCAGCCCTTCCCCTAGGACTCCTCTGATCCAAGTAGGGATATTGCATATGCTAAGAAGCACAGAGAATGGTTTCCACTTATAATACTGCCTGAGAACAGAAGATTGTGTGCACTTATGTCCTGTTGTATGGCAAGAGGAGACCTTGCCTCTGCCATGAGGATAAAAATAGAAAGCTTTCCATTTGGAAAGATTGAGCACTGTCAGTTTGCATAATTCATTATTTGGCTCTATTCCCATGAGTCTGCATAGAGTGATCCTTGGATAAGGTAAAATAAAACATGACTTTTTCTTGGACAGCAGTGTGCCTCTTGAAATTTCTTGCAAGTCTGTTTAAGGGGTAATAACTAAAAGCATGTGCATAGCATTAGATCTGGTTTATATTATGGAAATTAATGGAAGCTTTTGACTCTAGTGTTAGAAGGGTGTTCTTAATATTTTGTTTGCCTGGGAAGTCCTTAAGATCTCTGCTATTGCAGTGATGTTCCGCCAGTGTCTGTGTAGGACCACATCTATAACTTCTCAAAAGCTCAAACATGTTTTTACCTTGCTGTTTCTGAAGTCATGTTTACACTGCCTGTTGTTTTACATAGTGATATATTCACACTGAGTGTATAGCTCGCTGGTTTTTCTGTCCAGCCTGGCGTTGCCACGACAGATTCCAGCTGGCTATATTTCCAGGAATGCCCCTGTCCCCAGGGCACTCTGGCAGCGTCCCGTAGACACTTAGCCAGAGAAACTGCGGCCTGCGTTGTGGTGCAGGAACGGTCCAGTTTAGCTATCAGCTGAAGATGAATAATGAGAGGGCTCTTGGAGTGCCCTTAATTCTGAGTGGCTTTATTGCAGGGTCTTCACACAGAGGGAAGGCAGGATCCAAGAGAGCGAGGGGCCCTCAGACACAGCCTTAAGAGTTATCACGTATCACCAATCACCATGGGGTTTGGGGGAGTATAGGGAAGGTCTAGGGTTATTTGGTCCTATGGGATAGGGAAGGAAAAGGGCCCCGGAGATAACAGGGAATAGAACAAAGGCTCTTGGGGGGAGGGAGGAGATGATGGACACCAGCAGTGGCTACTCTGGTTTGTCCTGGGTTAAACCATGGTCACTTCACCTTCCAGGGGTTTCCTATCTCCTTGGAACTTTCTCCACCAGTTATCTTTCTCCTTTTCTAAGTCTTCTCCCCCTGAGGTTTCTAAGGACACATCCACAGCAGCTACATTTCCCCCTTCTGTTTTTCCTAAAAAGGCTCGTTGGATGAAGGATAACAAAAGATTTTTAACACAAGCGAGAACACACAAGGTAATGACAATTGTTAGTAACACCCACAGAATTGAGCGGAGGATCTTGACCCCCCACCCTGAAAGTCCCCACTGATCCATCAAGTGGTCCAGCCAGTCCGTGCCTTCCGTCTTCAGCTGGTGAAGTTGGTCTTTCATTTGTTGGAGAGTTTTGTGGATGCTTTGGCTGTTGGAGGATAAGTTCAAGCAGCACATGCCTTCAAGCTCTTCACAGCCATGCCCGTGGGCCAGTAAGAGGAAGTCAGTAGCTGCTCGGTTCTGGAGCGTTGCTTGCCTGGTGGTTTCCTCATCTTCTAGGAGCTGTGTCAGAGCACTCGAGGTCAGATTGGCTTGCTTACCCAGCCAGCACTCCAGGTGAGAAAGCTCACCGAGGGCTTTCGCTGCGGCTGCCCAGGGTATAAAAATAGAGGCAGCTACCCTTTTTGAAAATGACCAACTGACGACTTCGCTGTCACAATTTGGGTCCAAATCTTGGATTTGCCTTTTGTGGCGTGCCAATTGGGATTTGTTCTGCCAATTCAGGATTTGCGTTTTCTCAGGTGCCAGCAGGGTAAGTTTTCCAAGAGTGCAAGGACTCCCTTTAAGACGAGAAGGTATTCC
Source organism: Eopsaltria australis (assembly GCA_034509425.1). Taxonomy (NCBI): domain Eukaryota; kingdom Metazoa; phylum Chordata; class Aves; order Passeriformes; family Petroicidae; genus Eopsaltria; species Eopsaltria australis. The sequence goes on along the minus strand of JAVTVJ010000362.1, from coordinate 162,110 downwards.
GGCCCATACTTGGTCTCCACAGATGAGGAATACCCCATTAGGGAGCACTTTGGGATCTTTGATGGAGTTGGACCATGTGATTTCAGTATCATTACACCATATGGAATCTGAGTAAGACCTTTTATCAATCGGCGAGACATCTTTGTATGGTCCTCTCTTTTGAGAGGGAGAATCTTGCCAATTATATACGGTGCTAAAGTGAGTGCAATAGTGTGGTTTGGCTGACCCCAACAAGTCTAACTCTTGGGGTTCGGAGCTCGCATGAGGAAGGGTCGTCATCCATCTGTCCCAGCTATGGGCTGGGTGAGCTCCTTTGCCCATAGCTTTGAACTCTCTGGAGTCCCCAGGGACTCCGACCAGGCACATGGACATGGGGTTAGATGCACTATCTAAGCTGAGGCACATGCTGTCCTGCTTTAATACTTTTGCTAGTGTCACCCACACGTTTTCCTTTGGCTGTTGAGCGAGCCATGGGGACGCTCCTGAAAAGGCGAGGGCTAACAGCCACAGAGAGAGGTGAGTTGTCTCCATCTTCTGGGTTCTCTGGGGGTTCAGGGTTTCCTTCCTTAACGGAAAGGGAACACACATTAGGGTAATGGGTAATATTAGAACTTAGCTACTTAATAAAAGCATTTCTCTTTTTTTTCTCCTCCCCCCACCGGGATAGGGTTAGGTTCGGGAAACACACTAGGGAAACATCTGGAGGGAAAACTCTGAAAAGACAAGGGGTTTAAAAACTGTTTCGTCGCTTCGGTGGATCTCTGTCTTCATCTTTGCGGCGTCTTCTCTTCCACGCCGCTTTGTCTTGCTCTTGTTGTTTGTCTGCATCACTGTCTTCAGGGCTTGCTTCTCGATAGGGTTTGATGTTACGCGCTGGTACCCACATGGGTCCTGCTGAGGTAGAAACACAAGCATACCCTCTTCCCCAAACAATAAGTCGATAGGGCCCTTTCACTTGTCCGCTTTCAAGGTCCTTAACCAGCACTTGTGGTTGTTCTTTTAATTTAGCTTGAGTCGAATTAGAAAAATGCTGAAACACCGGGGGGACAGGTTCAGCGAATGAATTGTTTAAAAAGTTGATGGTAAAAAGAGCTTTACAAAGGCGCTCTATAGGCAATAATTTTTCTGTTCCTCTTTGCTGCTGGTTAAGGAGCTTTTTGATGTTCTGGTGGGTGCGTTCTACAATGGATTGACCTGTGGGAGAATGAGGTACGCCAGTAACATGTTTGATCCCCCATTGTTGAAGGAATTCTTTAAACTTGTGGGAAGTGTATGCGGGCCCATTGTCAGTTTTTATTTCTTGTGGTGTCCCCAGCATAGAGAATGCCATCATGAGATGCTTAGTGGCATCTTTTGCTTTCTCACTAATGTGAGCAGAGGCAAAGACTGCTCCTGAGAAAGTGTCTACAGATACATGCACAAATTTTGACCGTCCAAACTGGGCGATGTGAGTGACATCCATTTGCCAAATCTGGCAACTGTTGAGTCCCTGGGGGTTCACTCCTGGATTTAGGGAGGGGATTTGGTATTTCTGGCAGTTTGAGCAGGTAGCTACTGTTGCTCGAGCCTGCTCTAGGGAAAGGTGAAACATTCGCTTGAGAGCTGGGGCATTTTGATGAAAAAACTGGTGGCTGAGTTTGGCTTGTGCAAAGCTATCAGGAACATTGGACATTTGCACTGGCATAGCTAGGGCATCTGCCCTGCGGTTTCCCTCAGCAATGAATCCAGGGAGATCTGTGTGTGATCTCACGTGTATGACATGGAAGGGGTGCTTTCGATGTGACAACAGATACACTAATCTTGAGAGCAACCCAAAGAGTTTTGGGTGGTCTACTTCTTTGAGGAGTGAGTGTTCTGCTCTAGCAGTAATTCTGGCCACATATGCTGAATCTGTGACCAAATTTAGAGGTTCCTGGAATTTCTCAAACACCCTTACAACAGCTGCTAGTTCTGCAATTTGTGGGGATCCTTCTACTACTTGAACTTCAGATTCCCACTCCTGAGTCTCTGGGTCTTTCCAGGTCAGTACTGACTTATGAGAGGACCCTGAGCCATCTGTAAAGACTGTCAGGGCATTTAAGGGTGTTTTACTTTGGAGGAATTTGGGTGCTAACTTAAATTTAGTATTAAAGAGATGGTGTTTTAATTTGTGACCTGTGATTTGGCCTGGATAACTGTCGAGGGCTAGCTGGAGGGGCTCGTTGGTCTGGAGTAAATTCTCTACATCTTTCATTCGCCAAGGAACATAAATCTATGAAAAATCACACCCTGCCAGGGTGCGGAGTCTTTTTCAGGCTCTTTTAATCAACTGAGCAACCAGTTCTTGTGGTGTTGTAATACTTTTGGAAGGCTGGTGTGGAAGAAAAACCCACTCTATGATGAGAAGTGAATCTTTCAACTTCTCGTCCCATTGAAATATCAGTCCATGTAGATGTGGTACCTTTCCTAGTATGATAAACCTGAAAGGCAGTTCTGGAGCTGTCCGATGCGCTTGCTTGGAAGAGAGCGCTTGTTGCACCTTACCAATAGCGTCCCTGGCTTCTGGAGTGATGGAAATTGGCGAGTCCAGACCTTTGCCTCCTTTCAGAAGCTGGAACAAGGGGGCGAGGTCATCCGTCGTCAGACCCAGCAGAGGACGAACCCAGTTGATGGACCCATGGAGTTGGTGTAGGTCCCGTAGGGTCTTAGGGTCATCCTGGATGACGAGTTGCTGGGGTGCGATGGTTCTTTCGCCGATGCAAATGCCGAGGTACGACCAGGGGCAGGTGTGTTGAATCTTTTCAGATTGAATTTCCATGCCTGCACTTTCAATGGCTTTCACAGTCTCTTTCAGGGTGGTGTCTAGATATTCTTTTTGAGGGGCACAAACTAATATGTCATCCATGTAGTGAAGAATGATTGCTTTGGGGAAGGCATTTCGAACAGGTGACAGGATTTTGGAGACGTACCACTGGCAGAGAACGGGGGCGTTCACCATACCCATGGGTAGTTTTTGCCAGTGAAACCGTCTCATTGGGGCTTCCCGGTTGACTGAAGGGACAGAGAAAGCAAAGTGAGGAGCATCGCGAGGATTAAGAGGGATACTGAAAAAGCAGTCCTTGATATCAATGACTACCAAAGGCCACTCTCGGGGGAGCATAGAGGGCGATGGTAGACCTGGCTGCAATGGACCCATTTCTTCTATCACTTTATTGATCTCTCGCAAATCGTGGAGAAGCCTCCACTTGTCTTTTCCGGGTTTTCGTATCACAAAGACAGGGGAGTTCCAAAGACTGTCTGTTGGAACAATGTTGCCTTTGGCAAACTGTTCTTCTACCAGGGATTCGAGGGCGCTTAATTTCTCCTTGGAGAGGGGCCACTGTTCCACCCTGATGGGTTTACCAGTTTTCCAAGTCAGGGCCGGGGTGGAGCGCCTCTCAGTGGCCCCGATTAAAAATTTGTGGCAGGAGGTGGTATTTCTATTCGAGTTCCCCACTGTGAGAGGAGATCCCTACCCCATAGGGTGAACCCTGATGGTACCACAAAGGGCTTGATGGAGGCTATGTGACCATCAGGTCCCTCTATGGAGATTGAATTCATGCTCCTCATGGAAGGAGAGGATCCCCCAATACCAGAAACTGTCCCTGCAGAAGGCCTCAGAGCCCACTGCATTGGCCAATCTGCCTTGGAGACGATGGTAACATCTGCTCCTGTGTCTATCATCCCATCTAGATAAGTTGTGGCTTTTCCATTGGTCAATTTACAGCTTAGGATTGGCTTGTCTTCTCCAACAACCTCAGCCCAGTAAGTGCATGGGGTTCGACGCAGTCGAGGAAAGTCTCTAGGTAGCACTATGGCCTGTGCTACCCAAGTCCATTGTGGAAGAAACCAGGGGGTGTTTGTGCAAGTGACTGTGATCTTGAAATTCATTCCAGGGGACACGGTGTGGATTTCAGGTAACACAAGCAGTTCTGGTGGTCCTCTCAATGAGTTTCCCACCACTAGAATGTCAGTCCGAGAGTCGATGTTTCCTGAAACTGAAACTGTGATATGATGGAATGTGGGTTTTGTGAAATTGTTAGCAGTTGCACTCACCACGTTCAGATGCGGGGCCCAGGTGTTTGCAGGTCCTGGTGGTTTTGCTGGGGACACGATGGCAGGGATCGGTGTTGCAGCCTTTAGTTTTGTGTCAGCGCGTGGTGCTGCCCCACGCTCGTTGTCCAGTTTCCCGGTTGCTGAGGTGTTTCTGGACCTGTAAACGGCTTGGAAGGGTTGTTAATTTTTCGGGGTTTGGGACAGTTCTTTGCAAAATGGTGAGGTGACCCACAATTGAAACATTTGCGGGTGTCTTTATTATTGTCTGCTGTCACAGCGGCACCTACGGTTTTCTTGGGTGCTCCCTTAAATGGAGGTTGTTGGGGGGAAAAGTCTGTTTGTTCAGGCATTATGTCAGCACAAAGCTCTAGCATTTGAGCAATTGTTGGCTTTGGATTTCGTGGCAAGGTTTTGAGGACTCTTTTACATTCTATGTTTGCGTTTTCTTTAGCTAGTGATCTTATTAACTCTTTTTGCAACTGTGGATTTTCTATTTGTTTCATTACTGCTCCTCTTAATCTTTCTACCAAGTCCACAAAGCTCTCATCCAGACTTTGCTTGATTGCAGAATAACCATCTGCAAGGGCAGTAGAGGAAGGCAGGCACAATAAAGCTCTTTTTGCTGCGTTTTTAATATCAACTAGAACTGCTGGTGGCAAGTGAGTGGCTTGGTCTCGAGGCTTGCTCATGTCTCCTTGGCCACAAAGGTGATCTAGGGTTAAAGTAGCTGTTTGGTCGTTTGCCTTGTAAATAGGTAAAAGTTCTTTTAATTGTTCCTGCCATGTTCTTTCCCAGAGCCAGAATTGAGTTTCATTTAATATACCAGACATCAATGTTTTTATATCATATGGTACTAGGGTTTGAGTTTCGAAAGTCAGGGTTAAGATGCTTTTAAAATATGACGATTCCCAGACGAACTCTTTTGCAATTTTACATATCTCTTTGAGATTTTGAAAGCCCATTGGCTGCCATGCAGCGTTTTCTCCTTGGGGAGTGTATTGAACTGGGGCTGCAAAGATCTCGGTATTTGTGATTTGCTGACAGGTTTCTTGGTGGCATGTGGAGTGACTTCCAGGAGGAAGTGGGGGCTTAACAGCTCTGGTGACAGTGGTGTCTTGGTACAGTTCGTTTTGATGGAATAAGGGGGGTGTTGCTTCCTTGGCCAGTTGCTGCATCTGAGGCTGGGCAGTTAAGGGGTTTGTGGTGTGGGCTGTGGCACTTAGAACCTTGGGTGCTCCTGGGTTTTGCGACAGCATTTCCCCCCCCTCCGGCGCTAGGCCGGCAGAGGATTGGGGCGTGCTCATGCCACAAGGCATTGCTGAGGCTGGGAGATGCGCGGCAGCCACTCCCCTGGCAGGGGCGGCGCTGGTTTGTGCAGCGGGAAAAGCGGCGGAGGCGGTGGCGGTGGTGGCAGCGCTGGCAGCGGCAGCAGTGGTGGTTCGGGCGCGGCTGCGCCGTAGGGATGGCTGGGCGTGGGTGCCGCCGGCGGGGCCGGGACAGGGGCCGCCCCGGCGTGTGGCAGGGACCCAAGCCGGGGCCAAACGGCAGGCGGGGGCGGCGCCATGGCTGGAAAGGACGGCCCCTGCAATACTGGGATTGGAAGAGCAGTGGGGGGTGCTGCCGGCGAAGCTAGTTCAGGTGGCGGCGCCGCCCCCTCTGGCGGCGCCGCTCCAAGCCTGGGCCAAGCGACCGATGGGGGCGGCGTGGCTGCGGCGGGCTCTCCCGCCGGGGCCAGTACAGGGGCCGGGGACGGCATTAGCCAGGGCCACACGGACGGCAGGGGCACGGCCTGCAGTCCCATGGCTGCGAGCGAGAGTGGCCAGCGTGGGGCCACCCCCGCCGCGGCTGCAGGGGGTGGTTTCGCAGCAGTGGGTGTTTGCAGCACCGGCGCCATTGGTGGAAGCTCCGCCTCTGTAGGAGGAGGAACGGTAACGAACTGCGAATGATCTGGCTCTGAGGGAGGGCTGAGGGAGGCGCCAGGGGCAGGGTTGCCTGGCCACTCGGCCCCGCCTGAACCTTGCGGGCTGGGTCCAGCTTCAGCGGCCGCATGGCTGGCGCCGTTTTGCCTCATTGTTTCTTTGTGTCCAAGGGGGGTTTAAATTGTGAGAGTTTTGGGAATTGGAGGGGGACCAAGGGAGGGCGGGAAGGACTCGGCAGCGGGTTGGTGAAGCTCAGGGGAGGACCGGGGGGCTTGGGGGGGTTCTTGGAGATTACTGTCGCTGTTCTCGTCATCACCGCGCTGTGAGTTTACAAGGGGATGGGAGGATGGTGGGGTGGAGGGGGGCGGGGTGGGGACGCACGCGCGTTCCGAACTTTTCTCCTTCTCTTCTAAAACTTCACAAATTAAAATGAGCAAGGGAAAATATAGTCGTAATGAATTATCTCCTGTTTTTGAAAGACGCGTTAGTCTTTCCCCGACCCGATCCTAGAAATCAAGGGATTTTATGAAAGAGGGAGAAACAGAGGGGTGATAGAGAAAAACCAACTTAGTAAAGCGCTTCAAGAGCTTTTTACTGAAAGCTCTGTTAGCAGATTTTAAGAGGCTTTTAAGTTGGTCATAAACCTCACGCTCAGGACGTGATAACTTCATACCCATCCTGAATAATTCTCCCTGCCTGGACCATCCCGTAGTGAAACCCAACAGAAATACTACCTGAATGGACCCGTTACTGATCCCTTGCTTTTTTCTGGTTTCCTCGGTGACTGCAGTCCAAAGCAGAACCTTCAGCTGGTCTGAGCCTTCTTCTTTAGTGTTGGAGAAGGTGTTCAGACCCCCTTCTGAAAGTGCTAATAGAACTCAGCACTTCTGGGGAGCAGCAGTCCAACGGGTGAACCTCTGACCACAGGGTGGACAGGGACACTCTTCTAGGGCTTGAGTTCTTCTCAAGACCAGATGTTGGGCGCCACTTATAGCTCGCTGGTTTTTCTGTCCAGCCTGGCGTTGCCACGACAGATTCCAGCTGGCTATATTTCCAGGAATGCCCCTGTCCCCAGGGCACTCTGGCAGCGTCCCGTAGACACTTAGCCAGAGAAACTGCGGCCTGCGTTGTGGTGCAGGAACTGTCCAGTAAGCTATCAGCTGGAGATGAATAACGAGAGGGCTCTTGGAGTGCCTTTAATTCATAGTGGCTTTATTGCAGGGTCTTCACACAGAGGAGAGGCAGGATCCAAGAGGCCGAGGGGCCCTCAGACACAGCCTTAAGAGTTATCACGTACCACCAATCACCTGGGGGTTTGGGGGAGTATAGGGAAGTTCCAGGGTTACTTGGTCCTATGGGATGGGGAAGGAAAGGGGCCCAGGAGATAACAGGGAATAGAACAAAGGCTCTTGGAGGGAGGGAGGGAGGGAGGAGATGATGGACACCAGCAGTGGCTACTCTGGTTTGTCCTGGGTTAAACCATGGTCACTTCACCTTCCAGGGGTTTCCTATCTCCTTGGAACTTTCTCCACCAGTTATCTTTCTCCTTTTCTAAGTCTTCTCCCCCTGAGGTTTCTAAGGACACATCCACAGCAGCTACAGAGTGTTTTCTTTTTAATAACACTTTAGTTGTAATCCATGATGCTCATTTTATATCTAGAGGGTAGGAAATGCGAGAAAAAAATGCTTGCAGAACTTTATTCTGTTCTGTGACATCCAGCTTAGCTGTGTAATTTATGGCCATCACCAGATAGTCATAGTAATGTGTAGTATAGGCTAAACAGCGGAGATATTATCTTGAACTGAAGTGTAATTGAGTTAGTTGGAAATGTAGCAGTTACAGATGGACTGCAGTGTGGCTGGACTAGAGGTCATGTGACTCATAATATAGCATGTTGTCCTGGGTTAGGCCAGAGGGGTCAAAATCTAGGAAGTGATCTGTGCTGCAGGAATGCAGGAAGGAATACAACTTCCTTCCTGCGAGAGAGAGAGCCAATAATCAGGTAGTTTTAAGAATTGATAGGTAAGTAAACCAATTAAAAAGTTGGTCCGCCTTCAAGGAAAAAACCATATATAAGCAGAGACTCTCTGACGCTCTTCCTCTTTGAACCTGCTGCTGCTGTGTAGAGAGGAGCAGCTCCTGCTTCTCTCACTGGTAAGGCCCCGCTCCCCCCCGCCCCCCTCCTTCCAAAGGAGGGATGGGGGGGGGGGAAGGGAGGTTTTTACGGCAGCCGTGCCGCTGCAGCCGGGCAGGCATGGGGGAGGAAACGATTGGAATTTTCAGCAGATCCAGCTCAGCCGGTGTGTCACCTACACAAGAGGGAGAGCCGGGCCAGGCAAGGACCAGGCCAGACTCCATCCAGCTCGGGCCAGGCCCTGCCCTGCCCCCCCGGGCCCAGATGGCCCCACCAGGCCGAACCAGCTTGGCAGAGCCAGGCAGAGACTCTTGAGAGCGTCTGGCATCCAGCTCGGACCTGTTCAAGCAGCCCGGCAAAGAGCACGTGATCCTCACACTGCTGGAGAGAGAGAGAGACAGAGATTAACTCTGTCCATGCCTGGACTAAACTCACAGACACCCATCCTTCCTCGCAGAGAGAGGACCGAGTGAGGACATCTACATAGTGCAGCGCAGAGACTTTACAGTCAGTGAGGAAAGCAGAACTGATACTCACAAGGGGGTGCATGGGAAGTTGCTTCAAGTGTGAAGCTGAAAACTCTTTTGGAGAACCATGGTTGGGGACTGAGCTAATAAATTCTCTGTAATATATAAAGATATAGTCCAAAGGGGGATGTGAGGTTCTTATTGCAGCCAATGAACTGAAATACCTAAGTACAGACAAGTAAGTGTTGAAAAAGTACAACCTGATGAGAAACTAGAACCAAGAGAGAGGAGAGGCTGTGACCCAGAGCCCTGGTCCCGGGGAGAATGCTAGAGAACCTGAGTTGTCAAGAGAACCTGTGCTGCTAAGCACAGAAGAAGGGATTTTCTTTGTTGCTGCAATTGAACTGAGCATCCTTAAAACAGGTACCCTGTAGACTGTTCATAACCCACCATAGTGGCTGTGGGAAGGCTACTGGTGTGGGAGAGATCCACCATTAAGCTGGACTTTGCTCCGGGCGGCGGTTAATGGTGAGGCAGAAGACCCATAAAAACTGTATTTTTTCTTACAGAAGATCCATGGTGTAAGCAAAAGAAACTTCTCTCCCTAAATGAACTAGAACAAGAGCTGTTTCTGAAGTAGTAAACTGACTGGAAGTCAAAGTGTTGTCTTTTGTATGTTGTCAAGGAGAATGAAATGGAGAGTGGGGAAAGAGGGGTAGTCTGAAGAGTTTGTTCTAGTTTTTTTTCTTGAAGTTTTTTTTTCTTTTTTCCCTTTGTCTTAGATATATTAATAAAACTTCTTTGTACTTTATAAAGTTTGAGCCTGCTTTGCCTACTCCTAATCCTTATCTCACAACAAGCAATCAAGTAAATTTAAGTAGGTGTGCTAGCATTTAACCACAAACCTGAATAAGCGAACTAAAACCACGACACATGTCCTCTTATAATTTGGGCTGTCATCAGATGTGTGCATATACGTGCATGTACACAAAATTAGCTGCCTATTTCCAGAGTGCTACTTCATTTTTTAAAACTTTAGTGTTTTATCCAGCATTTTGAGTTAAAAGAATTGCAATTACTAAGCTTTTGTGGTAGTAACTGAATGAGAATGTCTCATCTCACTAGATCAGTTTAATAGTAATTCGGCCCTGTGTACCTTCCCCCAAAGCACTAGTATCCAAGATGAGCCAAATTGATTGCCTATCTCCACATTTTCTGAAATATTTTAAATGCATAAATATCTGCCCTAAGTGGCCTACAAATAGGAGAAAAATTATAAAGCTACTGAATTGGGAGGCATGTATGATATTTTGGAATCTTGCTTGACTTGAAGAAATGTGACCTCCAGACTTTCTGGATGTTTGGGATTTTTTAATTGAGGCCATCACATGGAGAACAAGGGGAATGTAAAAGGGCTGTCTTAAGTGGGTGACACTTTCAGATACTGTAGTATTTGTTAATCCCAGAGAAGGCTGCCTGGCAAGCAGGCTGTGTCTTACTCCTTAAGGTTTTAGTACTGAAACATGACATGATGAGTTTCCATTGGGCTATTTTGTTCTCTTATAATGATACAAGTAATTGAGAAATTTGGGTAAAGGGCTTTTGCTTGGGAGAAGAAACTTAAGTTGATAGCGGTAGGGACATGTTTGCAATAGCTATGTGACTCTTCCCTAAGTTAAGATATATATCCTAGTTAAAATATTTAAGGTATATGTTTTCATTTTCGTTGTAGCAAAATATTTGGAAGTGTTAAGATGCAAAACTCTTTGCCAGAGTATTGAAACAGTGTAAGGACCAATGTTTAGTCAATTGTGCCACTTGGGTCAATTCTTGTGTGATAGACGTGCAAAAATGTTCGGTTTTAAAATAATCCTTAGGCACCTCTACAGCTAGAAACCTTTTGCTCTCAGACCTAGGCAAAGGCTGTGAATAATATTCTCTTTTACAGTACCCTCTTTGGCCTTGTCAAAACAAAAGGCATGCAATGGGAGTAGCTTTGACTTAAAATGCATTCTGTGAATATGCATTTGGTCTTGCATAGTCTGCTTGTATAACCCTCTAATTCATGGATATAAACTACACTGGTGTGCAAATGTTTGCTGATCTTGGCTAGAATAACTATCTGTGAAAGCACTCACTTTTATTAAAAGAAGGGGCATGTTATAATGTATTGATGAAAACTGAATTTCATCTCTGTGCTCCCAATTACTTCTCTTGCAGAATATTCACTGTGCCAATACTTGTGCCACCATAACTGAATGCCTTTCAGTGATGCATTAAGCTTGAGAGGTTAAGGCTTCTTTTGTGCCTTTCAAGTGTCTCGTAGCTATTATCTAAATCCCTTCTGATTTGTCATTAATGTGGTAACAAAATGCCCCTACGAAAATGTTTGATGAAGGCTTTGTCAGTTCTTAATTATATAGCTACTTCAGTGAGAGCTCTGCCTAATCTCTCATGTGATTTGTTTGGGGTTTTTTTGTGACCATAAGTTATTCAAAATGCTAAGCAGAAAAGGCATTGAAACTCAACTTTTGTTAAAAACTTAAATTTATACAACAGAATAAACATTACCATCATCTATTGAATTTGAACAGTAAGTGTCAAATGGCTGTCTCTTGAGGCAACTAGTCATGTTAACAAGTCCTCTATAGAGAATTATCACTTTTATGAATGACCAGTTGTCACTTAGGAATGGTACTCCCCAATTTATTATTCCCACTGAAACATCAGACCATTGCAGTTATTTTTTTTCTGGTGTCCCCGGCCTCCTGCCGGTGGTTGCCTTTTGCTATCCGCTTGTCCTCGAATACCCTAACCCTCAGGTGGGTAGACGAGGGAACCACAGGGGTTCAGCAGAAGCTAGAGGCGTCGGAGGGTCGAGGGTTATTTCTTTGGATCACCAGAGTGTCAGCGAAGAAACAGGAGCGACTCTTAGCTCGGCAACAGAGAGGGTTTTATTCTGCTCTGGATCCGGGGGCTAAGAGCCCCGAACTGGGGTCGACCATGAACTTAAATACAACATAGTTAAACCAATCAGGGATCGGGAGTGGGGAGGAGTTAGGGAGGGACTGGGGTATAACAACCATAGGGAAGAGAGGAAGGGAAGAGACAGGGATGAACAACGAATCAACAACTGTGGAACACAGAACTTTCCAGAACTGGGTATGAACTTAGAATAAGAGTGACAAACAATAAACCCAATAACAATAAGGTAGGAGTAACTTGGGGAGTGGCCCTGTTAGGGGCTAAACCATTGTAGTTTCTAGGCTTGGGGGAACTCCTCAGCAGGTGGACTAATCCACCAGGAACGATCTATAGGTTTTAGGGGCTTCGTCTCTAGAGAGACAACCCCAACAGACCATGCACTGCTTGCTCCCTCCTCCTGTGGTGGGATGGAAAGGAGAATTGGAGGCACAAAAAGATCATGGGTTGTGAAATGAACAATTTACTAGAAACAGTAATAAAATAAGAAAATGAACAATAGCAGTACTAATAGAGAGAAAAACACCACTGCCCTCCATCCCTCCCAAACATGGCATGAGGTGATATCTAATAACCTCAGGGTCCTGGCTATGCCCCTCCTGGCAGCTGCGAAAATTAACCTTGTCCTGGCTGGAACTAGGATGTTTTCTACCCCTTATTCTATACTATCTATGTCATGTCCAGATCCTTCAACTTCCAAATATATATATATATATATGTATATACACAGAAGCATGGGTATCATTCACTTAGTCAATAGCTGTCCTTCCAAGATGTCTGCTGACTTCATTTAGTCCACAACTGTGGGTTCTATCCATCCTAGATATCTTCCAGGGAAGGAGGGCTGGTGTGCTGTCAGGTGGTTGCTGCATCAGGAGCTCACGACTGGTGTATCTGGAGCAGTCCATCATTGTCCATGGGAGTTATACAGTGGCAGGGTCATTCAGCAACCAGTATTATACAATTCAACATTACAGGCTGTTCTCACCCAAGAATCAAATCCCCTTGAGCTACACATCGTGTTTCCCCATCCCTCTGCATTACCCACCAGGTGCACCTGGGTCCTTGAGCAAAAACAATCCCACAGATGGGTTTGCCTTTCCTTGAGGCAGGACTAATCCAAACTGTCTTCGGTTACAATGGTATGTATTCTATCACCATCTTCATGTGTAGAGTTTGAGGGTTGGTTTCAGACGGCCGGGACAGACGAGAGATCTCTGCAGTCGCTTTGTAGAGCATGAGGTTTATTGTAAAAGAACGTTAATGTAAGAGACCTGCTGAGAGCTGCCAGACGCAGCCCGGAGCAGGTCAGAGAGACGAGAAGAGCTAAGAGCGAGGATCTAAGAGAGTTGAGAGCGAAGGTCTAAGAGAGGATTTAAAGAAGTTAAAAGAAGAGAGCTAAGAGAGGTTGAAGAAGAAGAGAGGAGAGCGAGCTTGTCGCTTACAATACAATAAATCATCTTCTGTGTTGAATATTCTAATTTTCATTAACCAATCTAGAACAAACTACAAATCTTATAACATTTGCATACAGCCTATGAGAACTGTTGCATTACCATACAGTGTTATATTTTAAACCCTAAAAGCTGCTTTTTGGACCCTCTGCCAAGTTGGTAGGGTCTGCTCTGACCATTGGACCTGTCTGCAAGCAGAGGGTATTGTTTAATCAAAGGGGGGATTACCTGCAGGCAGCCATGCCATTGTTTTCTAGTTGTTCAGTAACTGGGGCTTGGTATCTCAAAGCTTGTCTTCACTTCAATCTCGCTTATAGTTTCTACATTCTCAGCATCTTTTGCTAGGTAATCATATTTATAAGGCTTTCTTATTTCATCTTCCCCAACATTCATGGGCTTTTGAGGCCAGGTGGGGCACTCTTCCTGGCTCATCCCTGATGGCCCCAGGGCATGTCTTCTAATGGGCCAGCTGTTGGAGCCAGGTGGGGCAAGTTGCTTTGCTCGTCCCTGATGACTCCAGTTAATGGGCCAAAGAGTCCCACTGATAAACTACACCATCCCATTGTGAGATGCTCTGCCCAGGGTGAGTAACCCAGCATCCCTATCTAGATATAATCTGGAATTTGAAACACCACCAGTTAGCTTTTCCACTGGATTCCCAGAGGAAGACCAGACCCTTCTACACCACCACTGGACCTTCAGAGGAGAGCTACACCTTTCCACAGGATCACTGCTTCAACATAACCACATCAATCACTCCCAGAGGACTGCAGCCACCATCTAAGTGGACTACTACCAACACCCTGGCCGTCAGGGTGTCAGGTTGTATTCTGTCAGTGTTTTTGTACTATTGCATTTATTTTAATTTTTCTATTAAAGTTTAGTTCTGACTTTGAGTCTCTCACTGATTTGCTTTCAAACTACCACACTTCCCTAACACATTCCTCATATGCACATAGATCTTTTCATTGGCCAGGGCCAGCTCGATTGGTAGAGGCTCTAGTGTTAACTAACCAGGTGGCCTTCACTAAATGTAGATCCCAGTGTTTGAACGTCCCACCACCTATTGCTTTCAGTGTGTTTTTTACCAGTTCATTGTACTGTTCCATCTTGCTATTTTACTCCTAAAAACTGAATTTCCTGGGCAGATCCCTTGACCTAACTTTGCTTTATGGCAAAACTGGCCTTCAGAAGGGTATGGATTATCTTCTCCCCTTTCTCAAAAACATCCCCTGTGTTGCCCCATATGATGATTTCATCAATGTATTGCAAGTGATCAGTACCTGTTGTTCTTTGACCCTCTGCAGTTCCATAGCAGAAGGATCCTCTGAGAGACCAGGCAAGGTATTCAGCTGCCTAATTTCCTCTGTCTCCACAGTAGCTATTCCAAAAGCCCAGCAATGCCCTTTTGGGCCCTTGAAATAACCTCTCCGGAAATAATCTATGCCAAGAATACATGGGGCCTCTGGGCCAGTCACAATGGGGTGTTTTTTCCAGTCATTCCCAGCCAGGCTCAGTTCAGCTTCCATACAGTCAGGTGTTGGAATCCCCCTGTCACCCCAGAAATAGAGATGGATTCTGCCCCACTGTATCTTGATGGCATCAGGGTACATTGTGTGCCAGTGTCAACTAAAGCCTTATACTCTTGTGAGTCTGATGTGCCAGGCCATGAGATCCACACAGTCCAATAGATCTGATTGTCCCTTTCCTCCACCTGGCTGGTCCCTCTAGTTCTGGTCATGGTACTCGTTGCTCACTTGTAAATGTGATGAACTGCAGGTCCCTTCAAGAGGATTGAAAGTAACATCAGCACCTTCCATTCTGTCTGAGGACCTGCCCACTGGAAACTGGAGCAGCATTTATCCTTGAAGAATTTCCCATGGTGGTTGTTCTTCCTTTCAACTCACATACCCATGGCTCCTAGGGCAGAGATGGGTTTTCCATCCCACTTCCTCATGTCCTCTCCATGGTCATGCAGGTAAAACCACAGGTTACCTACCTCATGATGTGTTCCCTCTCTCTCTTGAGCAGGGGTGTGCTTGCTCTTAACAGCAGAGACTCTGGCCTGTACTGGCAGGGCACAGGACATTTCCTCTTTAAATTGCTGGAAGTCCTTGGACAGTCTTTCTGTGGCTGAGATGCAGGCCCAAAGGGAGGAAGAGAGACTTTCCTCATATTACCAGAGTTGAGCAACCAAATTATCCACTGTTTGTTCTCCTTCTTTCCATGACATCACCACCAAAGAGTTGGCGTACGACGATGGCGTGCTCCATAGGAACTTCTGCCACATGAGTTGTGTGCCCTATACCTCATCTGGATCTATAGGGGACTGCTCGTTACTTGAATCCTTATAGAGTACCTCCAGCACAGCTAATTCTCTCGGGTACTGGATACCTTGCTCCATGGTGTTCCACTTGTCCCAGTGCACTGATAGATCATCCATGAAAATATACCTTTCCCTCATGTTTGACAGGAGTCGCCTCTAGAGGCTGAGAGTTTCTGTCCTTTTCCCAATCCCCTTGTCAATGCCTGCATCCCTGGACAGGGAGCCCAGCTGCTCGGCTTCACCACCCCTCTAATTTCCAACCGTGGGTTGTGATACCCCAGCATTGGAGCAGTCCGGTCACCATGGGCTCACCCTACTGGTGGCTGAAATCTTTTCACATATCTCGCAGCTCACCCAGGGATAGGGATCAAATTACTATCTCTGGCCATGCCTTTTACTCTTGTTGTGAGGACCCTACTTTCTCTTCATCCCTCACTAAGTGACTTGATTTGGTCTTGGACTTTTTCTTCTGTATAGGGGTAACTGCTACCAGCACGGGTTGTTCCTCTGGTTCAGCTGCAGTTTGAGTGGCCACAGTGCCAGTTGCTCTGCTTTCCTCCTCCTCCCACTGAGGGTGCTGTCTAGTAATGAGCAGTGTCTGATAAATAGCAGCCAGGGCCCAGCAAAATGAATTAATTTGTGCCTCTCTGGAGTCACCACAGCATTTTCCTTTCAAATATTCTGCCAGTCTAACAGGGTTCTGTGGTTGTTCAGAGATGACCTTCCAAACCATTGGAGAAGTCCTCCAAATACTGGCCCATTTTCTGCCACATTCCATGCCACTCATTACTATCCCGCCCTCGTGGCAAATCTCTGAATATCCTCCCTAGAAATCTCTTTCTTGTCTCTTTCATGGTGTGGACTGCACTGAGGAGACCTGGCAAACTTAGCAACAAGAATATGCTTTCCTTAACATCCAATGGGAATTCAAAATTCTCAAAAGCTGATGTAACAGGCCTGAAGGAGAAAAGGGGGTAAAATGCTGAGGAAAATCATCCTCCTCTGTATCCCTACAGACTAGCTGAGGAAAATCATCCTCCTCTGTATCCCTACAGACTGGGTATAGTTATTAATGAATTCCCATAGGTAGCACCCAAAGCTGGGGCAGGCGAGCAACACTAAATATATATCCCAAAATGACCCTC
This sequence comes from Eopsaltria australis, assembly GCA_034509425.1. NCBI lineage: Eukaryota > Metazoa > Chordata > Aves > Passeriformes > Petroicidae > Eopsaltria > Eopsaltria australis. The sequence continues at coordinate 145,608 of JAVTVJ010000362.1, read as the reverse complement.
ATTGCCCTTGATGTTAACATGTCATAAACTGATATCCCACAGTACAGCAACAAAGCAATCCTGATCCCTCTCTCTGCTCTGAAAAACAAGACCGCAAGGAGCACATATGGGGGTATATACAGGGTTAGGTACCACATGCGCATAACAGACCAAGCAACATTGTAACCAGTGACTCCTTACCTATTACAAATGCTTAGATCAAATTTGTTTCCAACTTGCTCTGGGCAGATCTGTTGTTATCTCAGCCCTTTGTGCCCCACACTGGGTGCTAATTAATATTGTCATGGTTTAGTAATGGGCCACATGGATGCAGCTAGCTTCCCCTCCCCAGCACAAAAGGTAAAGATCACAGGTTGAGATAAGAACAATTTACTTGAAACATCAATGAGGTAAGAAAAGGAACAGTAATGCCAACAATAATAATCATGAAAGGTATAAGAAAAGGAAACTATTTACATGTAAAATAAAGCAATACTGAACCATTTAACCCACCAGGCTTGCTCCCACCCTTTCCCCCCACCCCCCAGCAATGATGTTAGGTGGTGTCAAATAACATTAGTCTTGGCCATGCCCCTCCCCCATCTGGCCCAAACACAGGACAGCGACCTACTTGCTTGATTAGTGATAAAGCCAAGCCAACAATTTTTGACCAGACTGATCACCTGACTTACAATGTATATTGCTAGTTTTGTATATTGATGGCTATGCAAACCAATTGAAAGTTGTTCTGCCTTCAGCCAAAAAACCATATATAAACTAAGGACAGCTGGGAAAAGGCTCTTCTGTCCTGTTGCTGCCAGAGAAGCTGGTCCCCATCTCTCCCTGGTAAGACTGGGCCTTTTCCCCCCCCGAGGTGGGGGGGAAGGGGGGTTTGGAGCTGCAGCTGAGTCCTTCAGAGTTCAGATGCAACTGGGTCATAAATTCCAGCCACAGCCAGGCAGGGCTGAGCCCTTGCTTTCCCTCTCCCCCAGCTCGGACACTAAAATTCTGCACTCGAACAGCGCAACGCGGGCAGAGACCACATGACCATTGCAAGGCCCAAAGGAGAGAGATTAAATCTCTCAGTGCCTGGATGAAACTTGCAGACATCCATCTTCCCCTGTACAGAGAGAGAAAAAGTAAAGGCACCTACAGAAACACAGCATAGAGACTCTAAAGTCAGTGAAGGAAGCAGAGCTGATGCTTAGAAGTATGAGCATGAGGAGTGCTTCAATAGTGAAGCTGAAAATTCTTTTGTGAAACCATGGTGGGGACTGAGCTAAAATATTCCCTGTGATATATAAGAAAATGGTCCAAAGGGGGGATGTGATGTTCTCACTGCAGCCAGTGAGCCAAGGCACCTGTGTAGAAATAAGTAGATGCTGAAGTAATTGCAGCCTGATAAGAAGCTTGAGCAGAGACAGAGAAGAAGCTGTAGTCCAGTCCCTCGCCCCGGGGGTGGTCGAGAACTTGTGTTGCCAGTAACAGAAGAAGGGGATTTTCTTTGCTGCTGCAATAAAACTGCTCATCCTTAAAAGGGTACCCCATGGACTGTCATAACCCACTGTAGTAGCAGTGGGAAGGCTACTAGTGTGGGAGGGATCTTCCGCAACAAACAGATTTTTCTCCCGGGCGGCTGCTGGTTGTGAGGCTGAAACCATAAAAACTGTATTTTCTTGTGGAGAAGTCCATGGTATAAGCAAGAGAAACTTCTCTCCCTAAATGGACTGAGAAAAGACTATTTTAGAGGTGGTAAACTGACTGAAGGTTCAAAGTGTTGTCTTTTTGTGTGTTGTCAGTGGGAAAGAAATGGAGAGGTGGGGGGAGGAGAGGTATTCTGAGGGTTTTGTTATGGTTTTCTCGGGTTTTTTTTCTTTTTTAGGTCTGATAGTAAACTTTCTTAATATTCTTTAAAGTTTGAACCTGCTTTGCCTACTCCTAATCCTTATCTCACAGCCAAAATTGGATAAATTCTGCTAAGTGTGCTGGCGTTTGGCCAGAAACTCAGATTGGCGAACTCAAACCACTACAATGAGAAAAGGCTTCCTTTACGGAATCACAGGGGGACCCGATCCTGGTGCCCCCTCTGGATAGCAAAAAGAGCTGTAGCAGGAACCTTGGAGGAGCAAGCTGGGAAGGCATGGATGAGCAGAGTCCTGGAGTGGTAGATGAGATATATCAGAAACTCGGCAGCTGTCGCTGAAACTGTTGGGCATCCTGGCAGGGCATGGGGTGTGAGTTACAGTGTAGAAAAGAAACCTCGGAGCAGTGGCAAAAAACAGCGGGGGTGGGGCAGGGGTAGCCCAGCTCCTGAGGAGGGCCAGGGAAAGGCTCCCTGTGAGAGGAGAGGGGTCAGGAACCCGGGGTTTTCCCCTGAGTCACCTAAGCATGTGGTGAAAGTCCTTTTTTAGTGAGGTCGGGTGTTAATAAGGTTCCAGTGCAACGGCCACTTTTACGAGCAGTGCTCCACTCACGGTAGAAGGCAGCACAAGACAGAACCCTGCAGTGGTGGCGAATTCTTCCCCCAGCAACTGCAGCCTCCTTCCCCTCAGAATGCTGAGAGCACAAGAGCTAACAGCTGCCTTAGCCCCTTCTTTTTCCAGCCCAATTCTCACGGTATCTCTGCCCTTCTCAGAGAACCCCCCAGCTGTGGCCGCTTCTTTTGTCTCTCTTAAGTACCCGGTCGTTATTGTCTCCTAGCAACACATATGGGGAAAAATTCTTTGAGAGAAAGAAACAAAAGAAAGAATGTTAAACCCCAATACCACTGAAATACCCCAGACCACACATGGCTCACTCACTTCCCCCCTCCCCCGTGGCAGGATGGGGAGGAGAATTGGAGACACAAAAAGGTAATCACGGGTTGAGATGCAAACAATTTATTAGAAACAGCAATGAAATAAGGAAGTGAACCGTAACAATACTAATAGAAGTGTGTACAAGACAGGAAAATGATTCACATGCAATTGCTCACCACTTGGAACTCAGTGCAACTGGACGGTACACCCCAGCAAAACAGCAAAGAACATCACCCCACTTTGTGTCGTCCCCCCCTGCCATGCATGGCGGTATCTAATAACCCCAGGTTCAGGGCTGTGCCCCTCCTGACTGCTGCAAAAATTAACCCCGTCCTGGACAGAACCAGTACACCAGTGAACTTCTAAATGAAACCAGCCATTTTATGTTACTGTGTGATCTCCATTGGAGCATATAAAAATTAAGAGTTCTGAGACCAACATATGGAATTATTTCCATTTCTCAGTGTGTACCAGAAACCTGAAGGCTTATGTGCTTTAAAACTTGGCTAACATGCTTTCTTCTTCCTGTGACATTTAACTTTGTGTGGAAGAAGCTTGGCTGCCTTTGGCCTGAAATGCAGCAATAGTGGCACTACTGGGGGAAGATGGGTAAGTGGGCTAGATTTTATTGAGGCTGTGAACATTTGGGCTTTTACAGTTTGGAACTGGCTGGATTATTCTCAAAAATTTATTAATGCTGAAGTTTGTTTTGACCCCCAGAGGATTAGGAGCAGACTCATTAGGGCAGACTCATTAGGAGCAAAACACTAGCCATGTTTCTGGTTTGAATGATATGCTTATGCTTGGGCTCTCCAACAAGGGACCATATTTTGCCTGCAAGAGGCAATTAAGTAACATGCTGACAATCAACAAAAGCTGTGAAAAGCCATACTGCTTAATGGTAATGTCCATGAGATCACATCTGGGCTCGTTGCTGTAGGTATGTGCTGCCTACTTCAGCCTGGGAGTTTCCTGCTTGAAGTTCTAGGTGGTATTGCTAAGTGATAGATCAGGTCAGGTTGGAGTATGGGTAGTGAGTAACCATCCCAAAGCATGGCATTGCCTGTTCCCATGCCTCATGGGCATATCTTCAGTGATCTTTGGCAAGTGCACCATACTTGATCTTGCCTGGTGTCCAAGTAGCTAATGCCGCATACTGTGGGGCCAGGTCTGTGCAAGGGCAGAGACATGGAGGAAGGCTCTAGTATGTTTGGCCACAAAAGACCGGTCATTGTGGTGCTACCAGGCCTCTTCATCTGTTTTGGGGTCTCCGGGAATCCAGGCCCATCTTGGGTGTCTCCCTCTTCCTATACTGAACCAGCTCTACTTTGGGGTGTGACTGAGGGCTGATATAAGGTCACCACATGACCTGATTAGAGTTCCTGGTGTCTCAGCCTTCTTCTGTTTCATCTTTCCCTCTGCATTTATCAACTTTGCTGAGCATGTGGGTGACTTTCACCTATTTTCAAGAGAACAGTGTTTTTGACCTGCCTACTCTTTACCAACACTTCAAAAATAGCTAATTTCTGCTATTAAAGCAAAAATAGGCTTGCTGGTGATGCTAGGGGAGAGCCTTTGAGTTATACTTCAACAAATCTAGCAAAGCTCTGGTTAGAGGCTAGTGGAGAGAAAGAAACTCTTGAGGTGTTGGAAGGCTGCATCAGTTCTATATCCTTAACTTTTGTATACGCCAATTTCTTTGTGATATCCTAGCTGTTTTGTTCAGCATTTTCTTCAAATTTAGGGATTTTTCTTCCCTTTTCTTAAGTATGTAGTGATTTCTGTACTCTGGAAAGAATATATGCAACGTTTCCTGGAACAAACTCTGTATAAATAGCATTTTTTGGTTTGTTTTTGCATTGTTGTAATTTAAACTCTATTTTAAATATCTTTATTTTAGAAAGTATGTTATGAGGGAGGTGTGTTATGGAAAAACACCATGATGATGACACTGGGAAGGAGAGTCCCTGTGCTTGTAAGGGACTTCTGTTTTGTTAGGCTACTTTTATGTGATACATAACTTCTGCAACTGTAGTGATACAGAAAAACTGAGGATGACAATTTAGGCTGAGCCTAAAACCTACTAATAATGCTTGGTTGACAAGTTGAATTTGGATCTTAATTTGCAGATTATTAACTAGATGTTGTCAACTTGAAATAAGAGTATTATGGGAAATCAGTATCTTCTTTCCAAGAAAGGGTGTTGTGTCTGCTGCTACATGCTCATATGGTCAACAAAATATTGTCTTCTGCTAGGTAGCAGTCAACAAGCTTTCTTTGGTACGTTTAGTTGAGCTTTGTTTGGTAGAGCTACTGAATATTGCTTTGTCATGTTTACTCTGAACATGAATTCCTACAATCTGATGTTAGACTGGGTGAAAGGGATATACAATTTGGAATTCGTCATCTGTTAGGCTCTGTGTGGGTGAAGCATGGCACTTGTTGAGAATAGTCTGCAGATGTTACACAAACAGGATGAGAGAGCCAGTGCAATGCATTGTTTTAGATCTGTTGGTGACTGTAAGAGGTGCTCATCTGAAGGACACAGGGCTAGGATTGGAGGAGTCATGTAGACATGGGGGGTTTGTACAGCTTTGAATGTAAGGTAGCATCAAAATGTTCTTTGACAACACTAAGGCAGTATAATTTAGTGAGCAGGATAGGGATCAAAAGCATTCTATCTAATGGATTTGTATGCATGATCTTGAATAAGTTAACATTTTTATGTAAAATGGGTATATCTTATAATAGTATAGTTGACTAAATCTGTAGGTAGAAAGCATTTTGCTCTTTATAAATAGCACATGGGAAAGCTTTCTTCCAAAACAAATTCAACTTGTATGTTTGTAAGTACAGTATTTAAATTTGGAATAACTGAAGAAATTGTCAAGTGAATAGCTTCCAGGCTGCTTAAGCACAAAAACAAAGAGTTTTTTTAAGAACTTCTGCTTATTCCTGATTTTTAAAAATAAAAACCTGAGCAGTTTCCTGAAGCACCCCAGCACAGATCCTGATGTACTGACAAGTCACGCTCCTCTGCACAGACTGTCCATGTGGCAACTGCAGCAATTCTCTAAGTGCAAGAAATGAAGCTGGGGTTGTGTAACTTACCCTGGGGGAGGAGGGGAACATTCCTAGTGTTGAAGAGAAAGCCATCAAGGCCTGGGTGTGTAGACTTGCTGCATGCTATGCAGGCTTCACAAATAATTTTTAGATTATTGTGGAGAATCTGGGTAAACTTGTTGGAGGAGGCAAAGCTACTGCATCATTTGAAATATTGGAGGGATCCACTCTGATTTTGGAGCTACCTATTTTTTTTTACCTCCCACCTCTACGATTTCATTCTTGTACTGTCTTAATTGCTCCAGCTCCTGAGCTCTTCTACTATAGTCACCTCAGGTCTTATCTCCTGTGCTTTGAAGATTAGGTTCAAAATAAAGCCTCTCAGTGTAGCAAAACTGGCATTCAGGATTTGATGTTAAATGTGGAAGTGTGAAATGGCTCATAGCTCTGTAGTACGGCAAGTGAAAACAGCCTGGTATGGTGCTTTGCGGAGCTGGCACCTTCATATAGCAAGATTTGATTCTAGTAAGTTGAGGTTTTATGTATATTATTGCCATGCTTCTGATTTCTGTTGTGCTTGTCATCCGAAGTGCAATTACCCAGGCTATGCTGTAACAGTGATCTTAAAACGTGGGCAGAAAGCCAAATTCTACACTTAACAAGCACTTTAAATAGAAAACTACAGCACAACTGACCTGCAGGTACCTTTGTAAAGAAAGCTGGTGTTTTTAACTGTCGGATGCTTCTTTGCTTTAATTATGAATGCATTGATAAATGCTGTTGTATACTTAATCACTAAAATAATGTTTGGTCACAGCTTAATGGGATTGCCATGTAGAATTTGAGTTTCAGGCAGAATATATTCTTGCTCTAGTCTTGTTAACCTTCTGTTAATAGGTACAGTGAAAGGAATACTCAGGGCTTTCTTCAGTGACACTGTCAACCATGGCAAACCACCAAAGTTCACAGTATTAAACCATTGAGATAATTTTACAGTGTTTAAGTATGGTAGCAGTCTGGTAGTGACAGCATGATATTTAATACAAATTATTAATTGACCCAGTTTATGAGTTGGTTTAGTAGTCTATGCTTAATCCCACGTTGCCATGGTTAGACCAATACCAGTATCTGTGCTACCAGATGCAAAGCTAGTACAGTTGCAGCTGTAAATCTGTGTGTAAGTCACAGCAGTGAGAGCCATATAGACATAAAATTGGGAGGCTGTTCTCAAATGGTTTCAAATGCTGCTGGTAGTTTTAGTGGTAGAACTTAACCAAACCTAGTTTAACTGTTTCTGTTGGTTTATCACCTATTTTATAAAATGGAATTTCTGATCAAATCTCTTGTTGTGATGCCGCCTTTTTTTTTGGGTCTAACATAGATGTATTGGAAGAAGAGGAGTGCTATGCAGGGTCTTATTTCCCTACTTTTACTGTTATGAAGCTCCTATAAACTGCATTGTATCTTCTGAGGACTTAGCTGCTTGCAGAGCTCAGCTGAATTGGGCACCAGGTTTCATGGCTGTCATGGCAGGAGTTTGAAAACTTCAGCCTCAATTAAAACATGCACATAGCTATGGGCATTATCTACTTAATAATTTCTTTGTGGAAGTTCTGTTGTTTTTTTTAAGAAGATACCTGTATGAGCATGCGTTTCAAGGCCTACTTGAGTTTGATCAGTATTAACAAATATTGAGTCACTTCCTGCTTCTCTTGGTAACAGACATTAAAACAGGAGACTTCAGTGAGTTACTCAAAGTGATAGCATAGATGTGCATAAACCTGGTTTGGATGTATATCTCTGTGATCACATCTTTCCCTTCATTGCCTCAGTGCCCTGGAATTTAAGCTATTGGACTTCTTCCAGCTTTGCAGGAAACCTAATTTCTGAGGATATAACTAAAGAAACCATTCCAATGACAGGAACTTAAGATTCTTAAGACAGGTCTCAAAGCCCACTAAAAGTTAAAAAAACCAAAAAAAACCCAGAGTTCAAAATGACTGTTTCTGGCAGCTGATCTCCTAGAAGTCATGGTGAATGGAAGGGAAGCCCAGGACAGATGAGCTGAGGTGCTGGTGTTGATTAAATGGTTGTCTTGGCAACTGCAGTCACTTAAATATCTCTAGGAAAAATAAAAAGCAAAAGTTAAGATTCAGAAATGGTGATGGGTTGACAGAAGAACCCAGAGCAATGAGCAACTTGAGGTTCGTACAAGGAATTGATTTGACTGCAACAGAAAGTTGCTGTTTTCAGTGGTGGGATCCTTGAGTGACGCAACCTTGATGGCTCTTGTCTTGTAATGAGTGTGTCTGGCTGCCCTCTTGTTGCGTGATGTAAGATCCTTGGGGAGAAATGCTTACCTCCCAGAGTATATTCATTCCCTAAAAAAATGGCAGATGGATGTGGTTGGAATTCTGGTACTACTGGAGTGCCTAATTTTGCAGTCCCACTGTTCAATGTAGTCATACCAAACCCCAGCAAAATCCAGTGCAAAATAAATATTGCATGCAAACAAATATGTGTGAGAATTGTATTCCATGTCAGAGCTAAATTGCAGAGACTGTTTTGCTAATCATGATTGCACACGCTGTTTTGTGGTTCTGTAGGTAAAACTGGTAAGTTTGAGTATTTTTCTTTCTTTATGGCACATTTAATTCTTTCACCTTTGCACAGAAAGCAAAGTTCAGAGAAAGACTGACTGAATAAAACAAGCAGGGTTTGTGCCAATTTTTTAACTGTTAACTATGACAGGTATTTCTACAGGCACTGAAACAGAACACCAGGTGCTCAGAGAAACTTTAGAAGATTAAATGTACACTTTCTGCCTCTCATCTAATAACCAATTTCTGAGCTTCTCTTTATGTAGTGACTTATGAAAAGTCATGGTCAAAGTTTCATTCAAATGTAAGTGGAAAACTCATAAGCTACTACTTGCTGCAAAGGGCAGAAGTAAACAAAACTGGTGGTGGTAGGATCAATTTCCTATCACCTTTTTACTAGGAAACACCTAGAAATAGAGACAGTATCTCTGTATATATTTTTTTAAACCTGCACGTTTAAAAGCTACTTGGCTCTATTGGTCACATACAAGTTACTAGGCAGGTAATGATGCAACTGTGATGCAGATTCAGCTGATGCTGTGGCTAATTCATTCAAAGCTTTCATCATATCAGCTATTTCTACTTTGTGCTAAAAAATGTGACAAAATCTCTTCCAACTTTCTCTACTAGTAATGTAAGTTAGTGTTATAGTTAATAGTTTGTTGGACTTCTGAAGTCTTAGTAAGTTAGAAGGAAGTTTTCCTTGGTGAGTGACATTAGCTTCTGCAGCACTGAAATGTTAAAGTAAAAAAAATGACAGTCCCTAGTGTAATGCAGATACTGATGTCAGGTTTTTTATTTATTAATAACTTTTGCTGAAGGAGCAATGGCAAAAACTCTTGTTTAGGTTTCCACTGCCTTTTTGGTTTATAAACTTTTAACCTGTCTCACATCTCCCTCTGACCCTTCAAGGTGTTATTACACTGAAAGTGCTAATCTCAAATACAAGACTTGGGACTTTTAAAGACTTCTGAAACTTCATCTGATACTATGATCAACAGATTAAGGTTCATAAATTGCCTCTGAAAGTAGTGGTACATTTTCCAAATATTTCCTATCATGGGCAAAGAAAATTTAATAAAAAGAATGAAGGGAGTATGAGATGAAACCTGGGTCACCTAACGCAAACTATTAGAATACTGTACTAATAGTGGAGTGCTCTGTTGTTTGGATCTGTTTTGGGTTTTTTTTGGTTTTTTTTTTTTTGTTTGTTTGTTTTTGGTTTTTTTACTTTCTACTTTCACTATTTTAACAGCTAAAAGTTACAAGGCCTGGTACAATCAAAACCACCCTCCTGTCAAAATGAAGCTTGATATAGAGAGCTTTATAAACTAGGCACATGAGTAGTCTGGGTTTTCTGAAGAGAGCATATGGAAGCTGGCACTTCAGCTGGAGATGACTTGGTAGTTATAGCTCCTTTGTCTGAATCCCTCTGCCATTTCATGGGGCTAATGGCAAACTAAGCTGCTCTTTTGGTGCAAGGAAGGCAGGCTGCTAAAAATATTTGGTTTCTGCACATCTTTAATTATTCTATCAGACTTTCACTGAGCCCAAAGCTTGCAGTCCAAGGTATGAGGTTAAAGTGGGTAAAGTCTTCTAAAATGAATGAATAGTCCTACCACTGGAGACAAATCTTCTTCTAAATGAAGAAGGATCTATATTCTCTGGTTGATCTGTTTTAGGACAGGACAAGGCAAACCTGTTGGAGACATTTGCTTTGTTTTGTGTTGGGGTTTTTTTCTCCTCTAGCTCCAGGTAGTAGCTGGTTAGTGAAATCACTAGAGTTGCTTACTTAGGTGTTTCATTTTAATGGTCTGGGTGTTTCATTCATGTGACACCCTCAAAGCCAGATCACAACAACTCCTGTGACGTTAAAGTTTCAATTCTAGTTTAATGTGTTGCAAGCATTTGTGAATATAAATCAGCTAAAGTTTGGTGTGAGTTGCCTTTGTTCCAAGATAAATGTAATATACAGTTGAACAAGCTCACTTGAAAAGCTTGAACCTGAGCAAGTGAAATCCAGTTTGATTTTGGTTTTTGTAGGCTGATCCTTGGTACAATTTAACTATCAGTTGCTAGAACAGTGGGCATGGTTTCAATTGCTTTATGCTAAGCAAAGCAGTTGAAAAGAACAATTTATCTATGATCTAGTTGCTGACTCATACCACAAGGCTTGGTACTTTTAAAATCCTTTTATAAACTGTTTTATCCTAGCTAATGTAATTGTGGATGTTCTTACAACCCAGATAATGTCTAATCCCTTTTGAATTCTGCTACTGTTGGCCTTAATGTTGCTTAGCAATAATTAGCAAAATACAGGTGGTTTGTGTATTGTTTAATTCTTGATCAAACCTTTGAAATTTTGTTTGTGGTGACCTGTTAAGCTTTTATGTTGGTAGTACTTCCACTGCTAAATGGTGAATGGGAACCTGTTCAGACTGATGCTTGCATCAGCCTGATTTCCAGCCCTGAGCTCAAATCCTTTTTAAAGCCTGTCTTCAGAGCTTTTGTGTTGTGTTTCCACTTGACAGGACAGGATTTTAAGAGTACTTTATTGCCTCCTTCACAAAGTATGGAATATTTATAGGAAGCTTTGCATTCACAAAGAGAATGGAGCATCTGTGTCCTTTTTAATGCAAATTTGGGATCCAGCAATCCAGCTCAGGTTCTGCTTTCAGTTTAACCATGGTGCTCTTACATGTAGCCATGGTAAAGAAGTGTATTGGATTTGCATGGCATGGTTTGAAGGGGGCGAGGGGCGGCAGCTACAGGGGTGGCTTCTGTGAGAAGATGCCAGAAGCTTTCTCCATGTCTGGCAGAGCCAATCCCTGGTGGCTCCAAAGACTGATGTGCTGCTGGTCAAGGCTGGGCCAATTAGAAATGGTGGTAAGGCCTCTATGATAACATATTTATGAAGAAAGAAAAAAAAAAGTGATTGTGCAGTTATAATTGCAGCCAGAGAAGAGCAGAGTGAGAACATCTGAGAAGAACAACTCTGCAGACACCAAGGTCAGTGGAGAATGAGGGGTAGGAGGTGCTCCAGGCACCAGAGCTGGGAATCCTCTGCAGTCCATGGTGAAGACCATGGTGAAGCAGCTGTCCCCCTGCAGCCCATGGAGATCCATGGGGATGCAGAGATCCACCTGCAGTCCTTGGAGGAGCCCCACGCTGGAGCAGATGGATGCCTGAGAGGAGGCACTGACCCTGTGGGAGGCCTGTGGAGAGAGGAGCCCCTGCTGGAGCAGCCTGTCCTTGAAGGACTGCACTCGGTGGAAGAGTGACCCACATTGCAGTAGTTCGCAGAGAACTGTTGCCCGTGAGATGGACTCATATTGGAGAAGTTTGTGGGGAACTCTCCCATGGGAGGGACACTGTGGCGGCCGTGGAAGTTACCTCCAAGACTCTAGGGGTAGCAGAAGCCCAAGAAGAGAAGAAAGGACTTTGGTGGAGGGCTTCCAAGACTGTTAAGCTCCCCCTGGGAACTGAAGTGACCATGGTTTAGTCCAGGGCAGACTTACTTGGTTACTAGTTATGTCTATCATCTCCCCCCTTCTAGGTTACCTGTTACTGGATGATTGATTTACTGTTACTCCTTACCTCCTCCCCTCTCCCCCTTCCATTGGACTTGTTCCCTGGTCCTGCCCTGATTCCTCCCCTGGACCCTCAGATGATTGGTTAGTACATGTCGCTCATAAGGTGGTCACAGAGAGTATTCGGGGCTTTTGGTCCCTGGATTCCCTCTGTGCTGGACTTCCTGCAATAAAGCCACACAGAATTCTTCCATACCAGAAGTCCCTCTCACTTTATTTCTACTTCAGCAGCTAGCGATCGCAGCTCCTCGCTCTTGGTGCGTCACCCTGCCGGGCGAGAAGCTTCACTGGCCAGTGTCTAAGTGACGCTGCCAGAGTGCCCCCTCAGGACAGGGACACTTCTGGAACTTGGCCAGCTGGAGGCTGTCCAGAATCCAGGCTGGACACCGACAGCTAGCGAACAGGACCCCACAGTGGAACAGGGGAATAATTCCTCTCCCTGAGCAGTGGGATAAACAACGGGTGCTGAACTGACTATAACCCCAATTCCCTGTCTCCCTGTGCCACTGGAGGAGGAGATAGAACTGGGAAGGAAGGAGGGGTGGAGGGAAGGTGTTTTGAAGGCTTTATTTTACTGCTCGTTATCCTGCTCTGATTTTGTTAGCAATAAATTCAATTAATATCTCTAATTCAAGTCTGTTTTGCCTGTGATGATATTTGGAGAGTGATCTCTCCTGGTCCTTTTCTGAACTCATCAACCCTTGGTTATATTTTCTCTCCCCTGTGCAGCTGTTTAGGGAAGTGAGAGAGCAGCTTTGGTGGGTGCCTGGCATCTGGCCAGCATCAACCCACTACAAGAAGGAAGGTTGTTGGTGTTCAGACATTTTGGATGTCTGATCTGGATGTTGTTTAGCTCTGCTAGGATAATGCTAAGGCATTCACTTGGATTTTCATTCCTTGTTCTTCCTTAGGTGCATTTGTTCTACGGAAATTTGGTTGTCCAAGGTCAACGTTATAACTAAAGTTAAGGAATAATACAGGCTTCTTAAATAATCCCTGCTATGCTTTTGTTGCACTATTTTTAGCCCATATAATCTTGTCCTGTAACTTTATCACAGTTTTGGAGCAGTCTGCGTAAAGCATGGTAAGGAATTAAAATTGTGCAGAGGTGCCTGAAGTGTCAATTACTTCAGTACGGAAAAGGGATGTTAAGGGCTACCCCACTTATTGAATGCCCAGCTTTGTAGTGAGACTTGAAGGGGTTCTACTATTTCTTGTTGGGGGACAACTGCCCTCCTCAGAACTTTGGCTTCGGTAAGAAATGTAATATGTGGCTCAGCCAAAAGTACTGGCCAGCCTTGGCTTTATTGCTTGGAAATGGGTTCGGTTCCATCTTCATCTTGAAGAGACTAAACCCATATCTTCTGGTTTTTTAAAATAACAGTTATCAGTCTTATACTGGGGAATCCTTCATTCCCTTGTTGAAACTTGCCTCGTGGGTTCTTGGCTGCATCGTGGGCTAGGGCCAAAACCCAGCCAGCAGTAAGGGAATGTGCCTCTGGTAGCTTAAGGTGCTCATCTGGAAGGAGGGCTTGGTGCTGTTTATCAGCTCACTTTACAGTGTGAAATATTTATAATCCTGGCAGCTTTTTTTAAAGTTTTATGTTCTGAGAAGTGTCCTGGTTCTGGCCAGGACAGGGATAATTTTTGCAGTAGCTGGGAGGGGGCATGGCTAAGACACTGAGGTTAATCTATACCACCTCATTAAATTGCCAGGAGTGGGGGGAAAGGGACTGTTGCTAGAGAGGAAAAGGGGTTCCTGTTGAGAAAACATGTCAGGAGGAGCCATTCGGTATTTATTGTCATGGGCTTTCCGTGTGGATCCTTTCTTTTCTTATACCTTTTGTTGTCGCGTTCCCTGCTTTTTAATCCTGCTCTGATCCCATCAGCAGAGCGCTAGCGCGACCCTGAGAAGCCGTCTGCCTTCCAATTGGGGAGGCTTCCTCGGGGAGCCAGCAGTGGGCTCCGCTAGTCTGCATCGGGCGGAGGTGTTGGTGCCCTCAGAGCACTGCAGGAGAGCAAAGAGCTACCCAAAGGAGGAGGACTCTTAGTATGAGGGTTTGGCAGGTTTATTACCCCCAAGGGAGCTCAGGGACTAAGAGCCCCGAATAGCTCATGACATGGGTATTTAAGGGAGGGATAACATCCAATAATCTGAGGGTGCAGGGGCGGTACAAGGGAGGGTCCAGGGTGCGCAGTCGAATGAGGTTCAGGGAGAGGAGGGGAGAAGAGAGAACAACGAATGAACAACCAGGCAACAGGGAATGTTCCAGAACTGGGATACATAATAGACAAATCAAGGAACCAACAGCAGGAACTTGGGGTTTGTGGCTTGGTGGCCTAAACCATTGTCTCTGGCAGCTCAGGGGGGAAATTCTCTGTCTGTGGAACATGCCACCAGAGGTCTTCGTCCTCTGCAAGTCCATGGAGGGACTCTAATCCTTCCTGGTTCAGAACCACCACTACATCTCCCCCTGTTTTTTTACTTAAAGAAAGTGACTTCTTAATAAAAGAAACGATGAAGGCTTTAAAACATCCAAGGAAGTTTAACACAACGAAGATAATAACTAAAATCCAAAGCAAAGTCTTTAAAATCTGGCCAACCCAGTTTTGGATTCCCCATCCATGAAAGAGTTTGTCCAGCCAGTCGCCGTGTTCTTCTCATAATTGGTGGAGCTGGTCTCGCATAAGTTGGATGTTTCGTGAGATGCTCTGGGCATGTGAGGAGAGGTTGAAGCAGCAGAGACCTTCGAACTCCTCACATCCGTGGCCGTGGGCAAGGAGCAAAAAATCGATGGCTTTGCGGTTTTGTAGTGTGGCCTGTCTGATGACTTCTTCATCTGATAGGAGGTCTGCTAGTGTCTGAGATGTCAAATTGGCTTGTTTAGCTACCCAACACTCCAGGTGGCTAAGCTCACCTAGGGCTTTTGCAGCTGCCACCCACGGTAGAAATATCGAGGCTGCGATCCTTTTGGAAAAGGACCAGGAGACGACACTACTATCGCACTTTTGGTCTAATTCAAGGGTGGCTCTTTTTTGTCGGTCGTGATAGGTGTCGTTTCTCCAGGCTAACAATTCAGTCCTTCCTGGTGTTAGGGTAGATAAACGGCCAATTGTGCACGGGCCCCCACTCAGGCGAGAGGGAATCCCTGCCCACACCCTATCACCGCAGATCAAGAACATCCCTTTGGGGAGTTCTCTTGGGAACAATATGGGCGCCGATTGTATTTTCTTTGTAAATTTGCACCAATTTGATTCTGAATATAGTTTTTTATCATTGGGCGTGACATCTGGGCTAGTAGGGATTGTAGGTTTTGGGGCGAGGAGGGATTTACGGGGGGGGTCCCGGAGTCCTGACCCAGTCAAGGGTTTTTTAAGGTGATACATTACAGATGTTCTCTTTTGACGGCGGCTTACAGGAGCCTTTGGGCCAAATTGTATACAGAATTTTGGTTGGGCTAACCCTACCAGGTCCAGTTCTTGAGGGTCAGTGTGTATGGATGGTAAAGCTTGCACCCACGTGTTCCATCTGCGGATCAAGGTGAGATTCAGTGGTCCTCCAAAGACTTCTGCGATTGACATTGGAATTCCCACTAGAGAGGTTGTTAAAGGGTTTCCAGCAGCTCTGGTGTTCAAACAAAACTCGCTTTGGCCAATCGATTTTGCTAGAGCCACCCAAATGTTCTCTCTAGGTTGTTGAACCAGCCACGGGTTTGCCCAGGGTGATAACAGGACTAGCAAGGCAACTGGCAGCAGGACGTCAACGGATGGTCTCATCTTTGGGGGGTCTTGGGTTGGCTGCAATAAAACAAACAAACATTATTAAAGCATTGTCTCTCTCTCCCTCCCTGTCTCTCTACAACAAGACTGGGGATGATCGGGGTACGGGAGGTTGGGGTCTGGGAGGTACATGGGGCAGGTTTGGGGAGAATCCAAGGGGAAGGTATCAAAAAGAAGGGTCTCGGTGAGGACGAAAGGATCTGGTTGTTCAGAGGGGAGACTCTCACGAGCTGGGTATAGGCAGTAAATCTGAAAGTCTCTTCTTTGTATATAGTTGATCTCCTCTCGTTCTCCTCGATCTTCTTGATCGCTGTTGAAGTCTGGAGTCTTCTTTTTCCTTCTCTTCCACGCTGATCACTGTGGAGCAGCGTCTGTTGGTAGAGTCATCCGGGTCTGTTCTGGTGGGTGCTCTCGGTACGGCTTGATGTCTCAGCTTGGGATCCAGCGCGGTCCCTCTGGAGTGGAGACACAAGCATATCCCCTCCCCCACACGATGAGTCGAACTGGTCCCACCTTTTGTCTACTTTGCAGGTCCTTAAAGAGCACCAGCGGTTGTTCCTTTAATTTGGCCTGGGTCGAATTAGTGAAGTGCCGGAACACGGGGGGAACGGGCTCTTTTGCTGAGCAATTTAAAAAGTTGAGGGTAAAAAGAGCCCTACAGAGGCGCTCAATGGGCGTCTGTCCTTCTGTTTCTCCCCGTTGCTGTTCAAGAATCCGTTTTATATCTTGGCGTGTTCTTTCGACAATTGCTTGGCCCGTGGGGGAGTGGGGTATGCCTGTGAGGTGTCTGATTCCCCACTGTTGCAGAAATTCTTGTACCTTTTTTGACCTGTATGCTGGTCCATTATCTGTTTTAATTTCTTTAGGGGAGCCTAATACTGAGAACGCCATTGACCAGTGCCTGGTCATGTCTTTGGATTTTTCTCCGGCGTGTACAGAGGCGTACACTGCTCCGGAGAATGTGTCAACAGAGACATGAATGTACTTTTGTTTCCCAAAGGGGGCGAAATGTGTAACATCGGTCTGCCACACTTGGCAGCTCTCCAATCCGTGTGGAGTGACCCCAGGGTATAGCGAGGGGATTTGGTATCTTTGGCAAGAAGGACATGTCGTCACGATTGCTCGCGCCTGCTCCAGAGGAAGATGGAACATTCTCCGGAGGGCAGGAGCGTTTTGATGGAAGAACTTATGAGAGAGCTTGGCTTGGTTAAAGATGTCTGGCGTGTTGGCCATGCACACGGCCATGGCCAAGGCGTTTGCCCTTCTATTGTCCTCAGCAATAAAGCCTGGCAAGTCAGTGTGCGCTCTTGTGTGCATAACATGATACGGTTGCTCTCGATGGGACAACAGATAAACCAGTCTCGAGAGCAAGCTAAACAACCTCGGGTTGGCAACTTCTTTCAAAAGAGCATGTTCTGCTCTGAGGACTATACCAGCTACATATGCCAAATCAGTGACCAAATTCAGAGGTTCTGGGAACCTCTCAAACACTCTCACGATGGCGGCTAGCTCAGCAATCTGTGGGGATCCTTCTACCACACGGACATCAGAGTCCCATTTCTGAGTCCTTGGATCCTTCCAAGTCGAGACCGACTTGTGAGAGGATCCAGAGCCGTCAGTAGAAATCGTAAGAGCGTCTTTTATTAGTGTTTTGCTAAGAAGAAATTTGGGAGCCAAATGGAAGTCAGTATTAAAAAGTGGATGTTTTAACTTGTGACCACTAATTTGACCGGTATAGCTGTCTAGAGCTAACTGGAGGGATTCATTGGTTTTAATTACATCTTCAAAATCCTCCAGCTTCCAAGGTACATGTACGCACACAAAATCGTACCCTGCAAGGGTATGGAGCCTGACTCTTGCTCTCTTGATAAGTTTTGCCACCAGTTCCTGTGGCGTTGAAATACTCTTGGACGGTTGATGTGGGAGGAAGACCCACTCTATTATGAGTAGTGAGTCTTTTCTCCCTCCGTCCCACTGAAATATTAGACCATGGTACCTGGGTGTCCTGCCGAGTATGACCAGATGGAACGGAAGGTCTGGGTCCGTCCTGTGGGCTTGTCGGGTGGAGAGTGCACGTTGGACCTTTTGGATGACTCCCTTGGCTTCCGCAGTGATGACTTTCGGAGTGTCAAGTCTCTCGCCGCCTCGTAGCATTTGGAAGAGAGGGGCGAGGTCGGCCGTCATCAAACCCAGCAGTGGCCGGATCCAGTTGATGGATCCGCACAGTTGATGTAGTTCACGGAGAGTCTTTGGGTTGTCTTGAATCTCCAGCTGCTGGGGAGCGACGGTCGTCTCCGAGATGCGGAAGCCAAGGTACACCCACAGACAAACACGTTGAACTTTGTCCGGGTGCATTTCCATCCCGGCACTCTCGATGGCTCTGATGGTGGCTGACAGAGCTTCTTCTAGGTACTGTCTATTTGGGGCACAAACTAAGACATCATCCATGTAATGTAGAATCCTGGCTCTAGGAAATCACTTTCTCACGGGTGAGAGCACCCCAGCGACGTACCATTGGCAAAGCACAGGGGAGTTAACCATTCCCTGGGGGAGTACTTTCCAATGGTAGCGCCGCATGGGGGCTTCCCTGTTGACACTGGGAACTGAGAAAGCAAACTTTGGAGCGTCATCTGGATGTAATGGAATAGAAAAGAAGCAGTCTTTTATGTCAATGACTGCTAAAGGCCATCTTTGGGGGAGCATTGTGGGAGACGGCAGGCCAGGTTGGAGTGGGCCCATCTCAACGATCACCTTATTGATCTCTCTTAAATCATTAAGGAGTCTCCACCGGTCCTTGCCAGCCTTGCGGATGACAAAGACCGGGGAGTTCCACGGGCTATCTGTCGGTGTTATGTGCCCTTTCGCAAGTTGTTCTTGTACAAGTTCCTCAAGGATGCGCAATTTGTCAGCAGGAAGGGGCCACTGCTCCACCTTCACCGGCTTACCGGTGGTCCATTTCAAGGGTGGGGTGGTGCGCACAGCAGCGGCCTTTACTGAAAATCCCTCGGTGTTGGGGGGATTTCCAGCTTTGTTCCCCACTGGGATAAAATGTCTCGTCCCCACAGGGTGAATCCAGAGGGAATTACAAAAGGTTGGACAGTGGCCATTCTCCCCCCAGGTCCTTCCACTGCAATGTTTCCCGTGCTTTGTTTTGAAGGAACTGATCCTCCTACTCCATTTAGATGACATGGGGCTGATTTTAAACCCCAGTGTGATGGCCACTCAGTCTAGGAATTCACCGTAACATCTGCACCAGTATCCATAGGTCCATTTAGGTAGGTTGACATGTTACCGTTCCTCAACACACAATCTAGGTGTGGCTTGTCTTCCCCCACTACTTTTGTCCAGTAGATGCAGAGTGTTTTTACATCTCTGGGGAAGTGTGGTTGAAGGATGATGGCTTGTGCAATTTCTGTCCACTTTGGAATATAAAAAGGTGGGTTGTTGCAGTATACTGAAATTAAAAAGCTTTCTCCCAGTCTGATGGTTATTATTTCAGGGAGAATAAAAAGCTCGGGTGGACCTCTCAAAGAGTTGCCCACTACGAGAATGTCTGTCCTTTCTAAAATGTCCTCCTTGGTGGTGACTTTCATGTGGGTGAATGCTGTGGTGTCGAAGTGGAAAGTTGTGACACTTACCAACTTCAGCCGTCGTGGTCCAAGTAACTGGTCATTTGGGATCGCCTCTGATGGTGTTTCCAGTGGCATGGGTGGTGATGGAGAGCAGGACACAGTAGATTCAGCTTTTAATTTCTTTAAAGAGCGCGGTGCTGGTCCGCGCTCCCTGACGTGTTTCCCAAATGAGATGGAGCATGTGGTGTATGTCGCGTTGGTGCTGGCAGAGGCTGGTAGTGGCAACAGGAATGTTGTTGTGGTGTCCGGGAGCCTGTGGAAGACTTAGGTGGAGGATGATTAGAGAATTTCATTGGATGAGGGCACTCTCTTTGCAAGTGATCTGAGGAACCACAATTAAAACATTTCCATCTGCTCTTAGATTGTTCATGGACTGAGGTGGCTCCGATTATTCTCTTAGGGGGGTGTCTCTGTGGTTGATCTGGTGGAGTTGGCCTGACTCTCATACACATTTCTATCATATGTTCAATGGTGGGGGGTGGATCTGGGGGGAGGAGGTTTAAAAGCTGTCTGCAGGTGGCATTGGCGTTCTCTTGGGCTACTGTGCATAATAGTTCTTTTAAATTTTTTGGGTCTGAGATCTGCCTGCTCATGGCCTCTCTGAGCCTTTCCACAAAACTCGCAAAAGTCTCGTCTGAGCTTTGCCGGACGGCTGAATAACTTTGCACAGGGGCAGTGAGCGAAGGCATACTAAGTAGAGTCTTTTTTGCTGCTTGGCCAATGTCTCTTAAGACATCCTCAGGGATGTTGGTGGCTTGATCTATTGGTTTTGTTTGATTTCCCTCCCCACAAAGGTGATCAAGGGTGAGAGTGGCTTTGTTTGGGTCCCTTTTGTAACTGTCCAGCAGGTTTTGAAGTTGCCGCTTCCACATCTTTTCCCACACCCAATACTGAGCCTCAACTAAAATACTTGTCATGATTGTTTTTATATCAGATGGGACCAGCACCGCTGCATTAAAGGTGGAATTCAGTACACTTTTAAAGTCAGGAGAATCTCTCCCAAACTCTCTCTACCTTGCAAAGCTCTCGCAAGGCTGCACGTGACAGTGGTTCCCATCAGGGGTTGTTACCCTGCCTGTTGTACATCACCAGTGCCACTACAGGGCTTAACTCACCGGCTGCACCGCAGGCTCTGGCCTCTCCGCTTCCGGGTCCCCAGTCTTGGGAACCGAAAGGGAGGGCGTGGGAATCTGGGAGTGGGCGGTGGTTAGGGGCGGGACTGCAGTTGGTATGGGCAGTCCAGGCGCGCGGTGGGGCGGGGACCTCCCTCGGGCAGGGGCAGGGACCTCCGGCGCAAGGGGAGGGACCCGACGCAAAGACATCATCGGCCGCGGGGGAGGAACCCAACGCAGGGCCAACCGACGCGAAGTGGGAGGAACCATGGGAGGAGCTGGGAGAGTTCACGGGCTTTCGTCGTGAGGATGCACAGTCGGCGCAAGGGTGGCTGCATGGCAACACGAGGCCACCGTCATTTTTAAAATCACAGCCATTTTGTAAAGTAGAACTGTGGGGGAGCGCTACCGGCGCAACTGGGACTGAGGGCTCGGAGAAAGGGTTTGGGGTAGAGTTCGCTATGGGGGGATCAGTCTCATAGCGAGGGGAACCGTGGGGCACGCTTCCCTGCGGCGGGGAAGAGGGATTGGGAAAAGGGGAATTAGGAACATGGGGTGGGTGAACCGGGGATCCCGAGCTTTCCTGACAAGTACATAAAACATCACAAATTAAAATCAACAACGGAAAAAATTCTCGGACAGAAATATCACCCCCTCTCTCCACTCCCCGTAAACGTTTTCCCACTAAGTCCCAAAAACCCAGAATCTTAACAGAAGAAGCAGAAGCAGAAGGAACATAAACAAAAATACACTTAACAAAACGTTTCCAAGCCCTCTTATTAACTTTCCCATTTTTTAACTTCAGGGTTTCTTGAACTTGGATATAAAACTCCTGCTCCGACCGGGACAACTTAATACCCATTGTCTCTGAATTGGAGCCTCCTTACTCTTTTGAAACTGTACAACAAAACTAAAAACTCTCCCCAGAGCCTGATTCCTGCTGCTTATCGCGGACCCCGAACCTCACCGCCTTAGTCGTGGATCCTGGTTCCTCGATCCTGGCTTCGGCTGCCGACACCGGCTCCAGGGGAAAAAGAAATCCAAAAGACTAAGGGTCTTTGGGCTGGTCAGTCTGCTTCAGCTAGCGTGATCGCTCCAGAAGGGTTACTGACCCCCCCTTCCAAGTCCACCACTAGAACGTGGAGGTCCTCTTCAGGGGAAGCAACTCCTCAAGGCACAGTCCCGATCGCTGCAGCGGTCAGGGTCGCTCACAGGGAACCACGAAAAATCGAAGTCCCAGTTCGGGGCGCCACTTGTCGCATTCCCTGCTTTTTAATCCCGCTCCGATCCTGGCAGCAGAGCGCTAGCGTGACCCTGAGAAGCCGTCCGCGTTCCGATCGGGGAGGCTTCCTCGGGGAGACGGCGGTGGGCTCCGCTAGTCTGCATCGGGTGGAGGTGTTGGTGCCCTCAGAGCACCGCAGGATAGCAAAGAACTACCCAAAGAAGGAGGACTCTTAGTATGAGGGTTTGGCAGGTTTATTACCCCCAAGGGAGCTCAGGGACTAAGAGCCCCAAATAGCTCATGACATGGGTATTTAAGGGAGGGATAACATCCAATAATCTGAGGGTGCAGGGGCAATACAAGGGAGGGTCCAGGGTGCGCAGTCGAATGAGGTTCAGGGAGAGGAGGGGGGAAGAGAGAACAACGAATGAACAACCAGGCAACAGGGAATGTTCCAGAACTGGGATACATAATAGACAAATCAAGGAACCAACAGCAGGAACTTGGGGTTTGTGGCTTGGTGGCCTAAACCATTGTCTCTGGCAGCTCAGGGGGGAAATTCTCTGTCTGTGGAACATGCCACCAGAGGTCTTCGTCCTCTGCAAGTCCATGGAGGGACTCTAATCCTTCCTGGTTCAGAACCACCGCTACATTTACCTTACTTTGTTTTATGGCGAGACAATCTTTCAAAAGAATTTGGATTGTTTTCTTCCCTTTCTCAAAAACTTCTCCTGCTGTATCACCCCACACAATGATATCATCAATATATTGCAGGTGTTCCGGAGCTCCACCCTGTTCCAGGACAGCCTGGATCAGGCCATGGCAGATGGTGAGGCTGTGTCTCCACCCCTGGTACAGTCGGTTCCAGGTGTACTGGACACCCCTCCAAGTGAAAGCAAATTGTGGCCTGCACTCTGCCGCCAGAGGGATTGAGAAAAATGCATTAGCTATGTCAATCGTGGCATACCATTTGGCTGCTTTTGACTCTAGCTCATATTGGAGGTCCAACATGTCTGGTATGGCAGCACTGAGAGGTGGTGTGACTTCATTCAGGCCCCGATAGTCCACTGTCAGCCGCCATTCCCCATTTGACTTCCGCACTGGCCATATGGGGCTGTTGAAGGGTGAGCGGGTCCTGCTGATAACTCCTTGGCTCTCCAGTCGACGAATTAGTTCATGGATAGGAGTCACGGAGTCCCGGTTGGTACGATACTGCCTCCGGTGCACTGTCGTGGTAGCAATCGGTCCTTGTTGATCTTCCACCTGCAGCAATCCTACGATGAAGGGATCTTCTGAGAGGCCAGGCAGGGTGGATAACTGATCTTCTCTGTATTCACTGCAGCTATGCCAAAGGCCCATCGATATCCCTTTGGATCCTTAAAATACCCTCTCCTGAGGTAGTCAATGCCAAGGATGCAAGGGGCCTCTGGGCCAGTCTCAATGGAGTGCCTTTGCCATCTGTCCCCTGTTAAGCTCACCTCAGCTTTTATTACTGACAACTCCTGGCATCCTCCTGTCACTCCAGAGATCCAGATGGCTTCTGCAATCTTGTGCCTTGATGGCATCAGTGTACACTGTGCACCGGTGTCCACTAAAGCTTTGTACTTCTGTGGATCTGATGTGCCAGGCCATCGAATCCACACAGTCCAGTATACCCGGTCATCCTTTTTCTCCTCCTGGCCAGAGGCAGGGACCCTCTATTCCTGTTCCTGGTCAGAGTATTCACTGTCTGACCTTTGTGATGCCAAATCAGAAGTTCCCCCCTCAGGACTGTAGGAAACAGTTTTAGTTCTCTTATATCTGGGAAATCGCTGATTGTCTTCTGGTCTCTCTGTGGCAACTACACTGACAGTCTTCTTGGGTGGCCCCTTCTTAACAGGTCTCTTCCCCCTCAGTTCTTGGACCCGGGTGCTCAGCTTAGAGGTGGGTTCACCATCCCACTTCCTCATGTCCTCTCCATGCTCACACAGAAAAAACCAGAGCTCGTTACGTGGCCTGTTCTTGGGGATTCTCTTCCCTCTGACTGGGGTTGGAGAGGAGCGATCTCTTGGGCTGCCTCTAAAAGTTGGGGTGGTGGCTCGCAGGGATGAGGGAGTACCCAGAGTTTCTTCTACATTTCGGAGCGAGGAGGACGCCACCTCTACAGTTGGTGTATCCATTTGTGGATAATAAAGTGCCACCAAGCTGCTGGAATATGATTCAGGGGCGCCTTGAACCACCTTCCTCCACATGGCAAGTGTACAAGGGATATCCTCTGGATCTTTGGTGGCGCTATCATCCTTTAGATCACTATAGACAATTTCCAACACTGCTAATTCTCTCAAGTACTGGATACCTTCATCCACATTGGTCCACTTCCCTGGGGATTTTACAAGATCATCCTTAAAAGGATATCTTGCCTTCACACTTGAAAGAAGCCACCTCCAGAGGCTACAAGTTGCTCCTTCCTTTGCAAGTCCTCTTTCAATTTCCCGATCCCTAGCAAGGGATCCCAGCTGTTGGGCTTCATGACCTTCTAACTGCTGACTATCGGCCCCATTATCCCAGCATCGCAGCAGCCATGCAGGAATCCTCTCACCTGACTGGCGGCTGTAGTCGTTTCACAGGTCTCAAAGTTTGGATGGGGTCAGGGACCGAGTAACTTCGGTTTCCTGTTTAATCTGCCTCACTCCCTTCGATTCCTTTGCTGAGGGACCTGCCTCTTGATCTTGCTCCGTCTCTTCTTCCTCTTCTTCTTCTTCCCTTACTAATCGACGGCTTGGGCCTGAAACTTGCCTTGTCCATTTTTTTTTTTTTCACTACTGGGGCAATTACTGTAGTTGCTGTGGTTTGGGTTCCTATCTCAGACATAGTTGTTATGGTTTGTATCCCTGCCTCAGCCACAGTTGTAGTTTGTGTCCCTGTCTCAGCTATAGTGTCCTCAGACACAGTTTGAGTTCCTGCCTCAACTACAGTCCTCTGAGAGTATTGAACAGAGGCCCGGTAGGCCCAGGCCAGCCCCCAGTACAGGGCAAGAAGCTGCTCGCATTCCTGGGAGTAAACAAGGCACCCTTCTGTCAGTCAACAGGACTGTTTGTTAGGGTTATTTACCTCTTCAGGAGTAAACTCCCAGGCAACGGGAGGTGATAAGCACACTAGGAGCCTGCCCAAATCCCTCCATACACCTTTCCACCCAGGAACTGGGTACCTCAGGGCACATTTTAACCGCTCCTCACCCAAGGGTCGTTTCCTTCTGTACCAGGGAGATGACAATTTCATTAATTCAATAAGGTAACAACAGAGTTGGCTAATATTATTAATAATATCAGGAAGCTTATATAAGGGTTAGTAATGACCATGGGGGCCTGCAGTAAAAGATCATCCATACTCAAATTCACCCTGGGCAGAGAGAAGGAGTTATATTCATTCACAGTCATTGTTTGTTTCAACATATTCCCGAACTTAGCAAAACAAAGATAAGTAGTGTGGCAGCCGAAGGCCGTATGCCATGCAGGAGTTTACTACTTGAGAGCTGCTGTTGGTAATTACTAGAGCATGCTGTATATATATATATATATATATATATATATGTATATATATAAACTGCCTTTATCGTTGGGTGCTAAAAGAGTCTGTCGTGGGTTGACCCCGGCCAGGTGCCAGGTGCCCACCAGTCACTCTATCACCCCCTCTCCCACTGGGAGAGGGGAGAGGATAATATTGAAAAAAAACTATCAGGGTAAGAAAAGGCAGTTTTATTACAGCAGGGAGAAAAATAGAACAAGCAAGTTGAGAGTTGCACGCGAGAGAGCAGAGGGGAAAACAATCAATCTCTACTTCCTATCAGTAGCGATGTCCAGACACTTTCTGGGAAGCAGGGCTTCAGCACGCGTAATGGTTGTTCAAGAAGGCAAACATGGACCAGCCCTGAGTACCTCCTCCTCCTCTCTTCCTTCCCTTATATATCTGAGCTGATGTCATATGGTATGGAATATCCCTTTGGCTGACTGGGGTCAGCTGGCCTGCTGGTGTCCCCTCCCAGGATCTTGCCCACCCCCATCCCCTTCAGTGGGGGAAGGAATGTCAGAGGGACAGCACTGCTTGGCAGTTGCCAAAACACTGGTCTGTTATCAATGCCAGCTACCAATACAAAACACAGCACTGTAAGGGCTGTGAGCTTTACCCCAGTCAGACCCAATACAGCTGGTTATTTAACTTCATTAATATTCTTATCCTAAAACAATCATTGGTCATTTCTGCTGAGCTCTAGTAATTTGAATCCTTGATATTCAAATCAAGATGGGAAGGGTAGGGGTTTCCAAGCAGCGTAACTGGTGTGCATGATGGTCTCCATAGTTTCTTGAACAAAACATAAGAATTCCAGTAACTTCTTGTTAAAGTTTCTATTGTTGCATACTTCAGTCACAACACTCCTAACACTCCTATACCTTTTCCTTCACAAATTTCTACTTTCAATCATAACTAAATCTTTTAAATTGTAATAAATAAGTACGCCCAATTTATAGTAAAAGTAGTATAAAATTTATTTCGTGTCCGAGAGTTCGAACACGCAATGCCACGATCGAAAAGGGAGACAGTGGCCAAGCCCGGGGTTGGCACTGGGTGAACGCAGGTCTGACCCTCTATCACATCAGACCTCCCTCGGTTCACGCTGACTGCTTCCAACGGTTGGTTTATATACAGTTTTGACCGAAAAGTCCGGATTTTGGGTATTATTTTTGTCACTCAGCATATTCATGAAGCATGCTATTCATGAAACTGAGGTGGACAAAAACGCATCCTGTGCTTGATTGATTTTTCATCACTCGGGGATGTTATCTGATGGCTCATGATGTTCTTTATCCCGGTCCGATCTTGTTGTTAGCACCTGAGCTGGGAGGGGATTTTCGGAGATGGTCAATCAGTTCTGCCATCAGCTCTGCCAGGAAATTCTTTTTGGAAAACCTAGACATTAGGAGCTGGCTTAATGCTTTCTTGATGCGCCGTCATTTTCTGTAGTACTGTTTTTGGTATGTAAATCAGTTCCCTGGGCGAGGCCACAATTCTTTTCTTGGGCAGGCTCTGCTTGTTCTAAAACAGAATATCTGTAACAGTTCCCTCCTTTTCATTTCCGTATAACATTGAGGTGGGGATTGATAAAGAGGATACAGATCAAAATAAAAAACATATGGGAAGGGAGGATTTTAGTCCCGTTGTGGGCTGGACTCAGAGACATACCTGCCCTGTCATACAGGCTTGTTTAAGAGAAGCAGTGGAGGTAGAGGGTCTGCCATTTTTTGTACATGTCCCTTTTATTACTTTGGGTTTGTTTCATTGGAAACCATCTGTTGGATCATACTGAGAGAATCCTGAATATGTCAGCTTTTGGAAACTGTCTTGCTGACTCATAACCCTAACGGGGGAATACCTTTCAACTGTGAAAGAAAAGAGAGTGGTATTGGGAGAAGTTGAAAGAGGAGGAAGGGGGGGTTGGGATTGGGGTCTGAGAGGGCCCCTCCTTCGGCCTGAATCAATGTGCTATTTGTAGGCAGGAAGGGTCAATTAGCAGATGTAAATGTTAAGATGCTAGAGGATTTTGACAATGAATGAAAGAGACCAGGGGAAAATATCAGGGCATCCCCCACTGATCCCCTGGTTTCAGTAAAGCCAGAGAATGAAACAATAGACTCTTTAATAGATAGCAGAGCTATGCCTTTGGTAATAACAAGTTGTATAGGACCCTTAAGCAAAGCAACTATCTATTCTTGGGGCTACAGGAAAGAGAACTCTGCAACTGCTCCTACAATCAATGGAATGTACAACTTGTACAACTGGGAACACTAACTAATGAGTTTCTATGTATGCCAGAATGCCCCCTTCCCTTGATGAGATGCGTCTTGGTTTAAAAGACAAATGTCTGCCAAGGGAGGCAAGAACCTTCCTGGAATGGAAAGAAAACCTCTCCCTCCAAATTATTATAACTTCAAAAATTATTGGACTTCCAAGCAAAAAATGTAGGAGAAGGAATAACAGTTCTTTACTACTATATATATACAACAGAACAGAACAAACAACAAAGCAATAACAAATTTCCCACCCGCTAAGCACTAATTTTCTCCTTTTGGTGTAATGATGGCAATGCAAATGGTGCAGTAGCTCACTCATGGCCGGCAGGGGGCACTCTGATGCAAACTCAAAATTTCCCCAGGGGGTAATGGTAGCTTAGATGAAAGGAAGGAAGGGGGTGATTCCACTGAGCACTCATGCAATCGGCAAGCAGTCTTGCCACTGCCAATAGCAGCAGGCACAATTTGGGGAAGGTAGGCAGGGCTTCATTGTGGTGCTGAGCTAGTGTGTAGAAAGAGATCCAGCAGAGACTGCCCCGACTCCAGGCAGCACACCACGCGATTGCTCTGGATTCCCAAGCAGAAGGGAAGAAGGACCCACCTCCTAGCCAAGTCTCGGATCAGCCCTACCACCTCTCGCAGCATTACTCTGCAATTCCCGAAAAAAATACCAATTGGGAGAGCTCACCACCCAGCTAGAACTCCCCAACCCCAAAATAATTCCATTGGAATGCCAGAGCCATCGGCCACTTCCTTTTGGGTCTTAATTGCTGACAATTCACCCAGAAAAGACACCACCTGCCCCTTCTAACATCTCCCTGGTAACAATGGGAAGAAATTCACTGAGAAACCTAAACTCACCACAAGATGAGATATATTATGTAAGTTAAATGCACAAATAATCGTTTTTGAGAATTCCATGCAGTTCCACATTCCACCTGAGACAGCATGGAAAGCTCAGATTTACCTGCTAATGAGCAAGCCATTGGAAGAAATCAGAAAACATTTCTGATGCTGTTTCAAGTGTGGTGATTCCACTGGTATGGGCTTCAGAAAAAACAGGTAAAAGTGATTCCAAGTAAGGTAAAATTGAAACCAGGAGGTAAACCAGTAAGAGTGAACTGATATCCTATAAGAACAGAAGCATAAAAAGGTTTCGAACCATCCCTGGATCTCTCCAAGCCAACTGGTAAAAACCAAGCTATGCTAATGGAATAGGAAGATGTAAAGACTTGCTCTTCAGTAGGTAGCAAAGTGGCTAGATTTAAAGTTGATGTCACACACATGGCTACAACACAGCCATCTGCATACCATAGAGCAGGTATATGCAAGTTGACCAGATTTAAGGGATGAACCTTTACAGAATCTGGATTAAGAACTCTACATTGATGGCAGTAGCTTTGTGCAAAATGGAATAAGAAGGGCAGGATATGCAATAGTGACATTAGGGGAGGAAATAGAAGCGAAACCTTTGCCTCTGAATACCTTGGCCCAAAAGGCCAAGATTATTGCACTCACTAGAGCCCTTGAGATTGGAAAACATCAGAGGATCGATATATTTGCTGATTTGAAATATGCCCTTGGGGTAGTACATCCTCATGGGACTATATGGAAAGAATGAATACTACTGAATTCTTAGGGAAGTGGTATAAAATACAGGCAGGAAATTTTGAAGCTTCTGCAGGCAGTACTGGAACCTAAAGAAGTGGCTATAATGCACATCAAAAAGGACAGAGCAAAGTGATTCAGGGAAATAGAAAAGCAGACTTAGTGCCAAAAAAGGCAGTGAATCAAAACCAAATAATTGGAGCTTTAATACCTGAAAAAACAATGGAGATGAGACCCCCTGAATATTCAGAAAAGGAAGCTCAACTAGTGGGACTAAAGTACACCAAAAATACAAAAGGATGGTGAGTCAGTCCAAACCAAGAGATTTTAATTAATACTAAAATGATGGAGGCACTGCTCAAGAAGTTATATGAAGAGACCCATATGGGAGCAGATGCAATGATAAGTAGTATCAGAGGACATGCTGTAGGATCAAAAGTGCAATTCCCTGGGGATACAATGACAAGATGTTCTGTCTGCTGTGTAGATAATCCTAAAATCCAAAGAAATCCCCCAGTGGAAGAGGTAAAAAGAGGAATAGCTCTTGAGGAGTATTGGCACATATTTACTGAGTTACCAAAAACATTATAAATAACACTACAAATTTTAACATTATGAAATGATAATATTATAAATATCTCTTTGTTTTAGTGAATACCTTTGCAGGATGGCCAGAGGCTTTCCCATATTGTAACAATTGAGCTGGAGAAGTTGTTGGTCTTACTAAAGGAAATAATCCCTAGGTTTGGGATCCCCAAAGGCCTATCCTTAGATAATTGACCCCATTTTGTTTCAGAGGTAGTTTAGGGTGTATCAAAATTTCTCCAAATGAAATGAGATTCACATACTCCTTGGACACTGCAATCAAGTGGGAAGATAGAATGAATTAGTCTCAAGGCAAATCACAAAATTATGTCAGGAAACAACTTAAATGGGCAGAGGTTTTACCTTTTGTGTTGATGAAAATTAGGATAACTCCATGGGTTAGGGAGGAGTAGGTCCATTTGTAGTATTACATGGCAAACTCTCCTGTTAGTGATATGGGAAATCAAACCGTCCAAATGCACTTAAAAGAGGAGAAATTGATAAGAAATTATTTGTTGTCTCTTTCTTGGGTATTATCCTCCCCACACAGGTATTAACCAGTGAACTTTGCTTCCTCTGGACTCTGGTTCATGATTTCAAACCTGGAGACTTGGTCTATTATTGAACTTGGAAGGATGAACCATTAAAAGAAAAGTGGAAAGGACCCCATTTGGTACTCTTACCTACCTACACAGCATTAATGGTAGAATTAATTAACTCTTGGATTCACTGCTCCAGAGTAAAGAAAGCTGCTTTGGATCACAGTGGACATCAACACCATTGGGGCCATGAAAAATAAAACTACGCAAAGAACCTTAATGAATTGCACTCGGGAATCAGAATCCCCTTGAATTAGACTGTCCTTAAGGACTACTGTCATTGCTTTTGTGTATTAGCAATATTGTTACCTATAGTTATAGTGGTAATCTATAAAAATACTAATTTGCTTAAGCCTAGAAATAATAATGACAAATGCTATAAGGAAAGTAAAAGTATTACATGAAGTACAAAGGGATAACGCATCCTTAGGTATTGCTGAAGTATGGGAGTGGCTTACATTTTGGTTACCAGACTTGGGGAATTGGTTTAGGAGAATAATAGGACTAATTGCCGTAGTGGTGCTAACTGCTGATGAAGTCAAAGAGGAATTTTACATAAATTTTGTGCTAAGCTTTAGTCATTAACATAGTAAAATACCTGCCTATAGCCTGTAATTGCCCCTTACTCACATAAACCCCTTCACATGTTATCATAGAATATGCTTGGTAAAATACTTTACTGTATCTTTAAACAGAGATCAAGGAAGATACAGCCAATGACTATAGCTTTAGATTGTGGATATAGGGGAAATGTTAATCTTTCACTGTTTGTAGTGTATAAAAGCGGATCACTGGCATACTGAGGGTGTGCTGGCTTTGTGGATTCACCACCTAGCACCCATCTCTGCACAGACATGAAATAAGTAACTGTGTGGATTAGCCTCTTGCACATGGGATAGAACTCATATTTGGGACAATAACTTGAACTTTGTAACACACCAAAAAAGAATGTTGGACTAATGGCTTTCTGAAAGCATCCTTTGAGAAGAATTCAGGAGTCTAAATGCTGACTTGTGGAGTGTGGGTAGTTGGTTTGGTATCTTCTCTGTACAAACAGATAAAGGCTTCAAGGCTATGAACTGGCAGAATAAAATGGCACACATTTGGATTTTAGCCTAAAAGAGTCTATGTAGACTATTTTATGATTGTAATGACCTAATAGTTCAGTTAGGACATTAAAATTGCAAACTAAATATTACCATGTAGAAAACCTTCCAAACAATGTGCTTACATTTTAAGGAAAGACTAAATGTGTTTAATGAAGTTAAGGAGACTTTCTGGAGTTACATGACCAAGGGGTCAATGGGGCCAGTTCTGAGGAAAGAAACTGAGTGATCATCTAGCTTGGGATACCCTGGCATCATGTGCTCACTTACTTCATTGTGCTACTCTGTGCAAGTGAGCTAGGTTTTATACTGCTGTCTCTGCAAATATGTAGTCTGACCTAGCCAAAACATTTCTGAGGTGGGAGTGTCCTGACTCCCCAGACATACTGTGCTTTTGCATGTGTAGTTCATGCTCAAGATTCTATAGGAGGCCTGCTGCCCTCCTTTGTAGATGCTACTTAGTAGTTGTAGAAATGCTGGTTATTAGGGTGGGATTGCAGACATTTCTGCCATAATACACAACTTGAACCAGGTGGCTGCAGCTGGTTTCCTGGGATACCAGAGCAGAAGCCATGAATAGTTTAGATATTGTTCTCCTTTTGCTCTTGGACTCACAGACTGGCTTGTCAATGTTGTCTAATTAACTTACATCGCAGGTTTGTTTAAAGTGTACAATATTTTGAATGGATTAGCCAAATCAATATGATGCAACTTATTTTGTAGCACATGAAGTTGAAAACTGGTGATGCGGTCGAAGGCAGACATCATCATGATGTGCTCTGGTTTTTATGGTAGATGCAGGACACCTGAATAACTTCAGACATAACTGTATGAAGTTCAACAAAGGCAAGTGCAACAAAGTCCTGCACCTGGGGAAGAATAACCCCATGCACCAGCACAGGCTGGGGGCCGACCTGCTGGAAAGCAGCCCTTCAGAGAAGGACCTGGGCGTCCTGGTGGACAACAAGCTGTCCATGAGCCAGCAGTGTGTCCCTGTGGCCAAGAAGGCCAATGGGATTCTGGAGTGCATTTGGAAGAGCGTTGCCAGCAGGTCGAGGGAGGTGATCCTGTTGAGGAATACATTCAGTGCAGGCAGCTCATTGTTCGGCTGCAGTGCCAGCTACAGATTGAGCTCTGGGTGGTGGGAGCCCGAGGCAAGAGACTGTGAACTGTCAACCCTATGCATAACTAAGGACACTGGTACCTGTGGCCCAACCAGGTGACTGGACACTCAGG
The DNA here is from genome assembly GCA_034509425.1 of Eopsaltria australis. Classification (NCBI taxonomy): domain Eukaryota; kingdom Metazoa; phylum Chordata; class Aves; order Passeriformes; family Petroicidae; genus Eopsaltria; species Eopsaltria australis. Next base: position 112,873 of record JAVTVJ010000362.1, on the reverse strand, counting down.
GACAGAGCAGGAGCGATGACCCCAGACAATCACGCACTTAAACTTCGAGGGTACAAAAGCCTTGGTTGAGGGTCCTTCCTCAAAGGCACCAGCTTGGGCTGTTTCTGTGTTACTGAACGGTGAATAAATTGCTTTATGGAACAAGACATCTGAGACTCTGCTATGGGAAACCTGGGGTGGATGGGGTGGAGCTGGTAAGGAAACCTGGTCTGACTGTGTGTGAGTGGGGTGTGTAGGGAGTCAAGTGGGGTACCTGTCAGTTCTCTGGAGCTGCTCGTTGTGAAGGGGCTTGGGTCCCAGCAGTTAAAGGCTCTGGCATTGGGAGTGACTGCCAAAGTGTCTCATAAATGGTCAGACTGGGAAATTTCCTTAACAATCCTGCCCCTCTGCTCAGCCCTGGTGAGGCACATCTGGAGTGCTGTGTCCAGTCCTGGGCTCCTCAGTACAAGAGAGACATGGAGCTCCTGGAGCTGATCCAATGGAGGCTATAGAGATGATGAGGGAACTGGAGCATCTCTCTTATGAGGAAAGGCTGAGGGAGTTGGGCCTGTTCAGCCTTGAGAAGAGATGACTGAGAGGGGACCTCATCAATGTCTGTCAGTATCTTCAAGGAGGGGTCGGAGTGTCACCAAAAATTGGGAGGAAAATAAAAACTCTCTAACACTATATTTGAAGTGATAGAGAATCAGGCATTACTTTATATTTTGGCCAGGATGTGCCAAGGAAAATATTCCAAACACACATACATTTCAGGATTTTCCCCCAAACTTTATACAGTCAAAACCCATAGAAATGTATTGTTTCAACATTCGTTGGTCCAGAGTTGAGCAACCTCCAGTATTTGGTTTCTCATTGGTCCAGAATTCTCTCGTCTTTGATGTTAATTAGATCTTCATTCCTTATCAGTCTTTCCCGGAGATGTCTCCAACTCTGCTCCTGGCAGAGTCTGGGGTAGATGGCCGCTGATGTTCTGTTGATGTTCCACTGATGTTTCGTTGATGGTCTTTTGGGTATCTTTGGGCTACTCCCTGTCTGTTGTTATGTTAAGCCCATCTCCTAAAAAAGCTAGAGAAAAATTCTTTTCCCCAAGCCAGAGTTGTCAAGCCTGACTTAGAGAGACAAAATAAAATTTAAAAGTTATATTGTTTCCAACAAGAGGATGGACCAGGCTCTGCTCTGTGGTGCCAAGCAATGGGGCAAGAGGCAACAGGCAGAAACTGATGCACAGGAAGTTCCACCTGAATATGAGGAAGAACCTCTTTACTTGCTAGGTGACCAAGCACTGGAACAGGCTGCTCAAAGAGGTTGTGGAGTCTCCCTCACTGGAGATATTCAAGAACTGTCTGGGCACAATCCTGTGCCTTGTGCTCTGGGATGACTCTGCTTGGGCAGGGAGGTTGGAGCAGATGACCCTCTGTGGTCTATTCCAGCCTTATCCATTCTGTGATTCTGTGACATCTACTTGTGTAACTCCCGAGTATCCTGTTAGGAAGGTTAAGGATTCCTCACAACGCTGTATACTAGTGTCAATATCGTCAGTCTTAAAATGAGACAGAGGATAATTTGTCAAGTACTCTGATTTCGTTTGATACCCAGATGAGTTGCATGCTGTTTTTTAAATACTGATGCTGAAATGGAATAACCTCTGACCTGAGCACTTAAAATGTTGTGAATATTCAAAGGCCCCTTGAAAAAAAGCGATTCCCCTTGAAAAAAAGTGATTATTTTATTTTTGTTTAGAGCTTCTCTTTTCACAGTGAATACTGAACAGTAACTGTCAGAACAAAACTTGCATACTTTCAGTAACAGGAATTCCCTTGATGTTTGTAGTGGTGATTGGAGGGGTGGAGGGGACAAGTTTTCTAAACTTCAAATCACATAGCATGCTAATTTGGAACTATATTGAGTATTTTGAATTGCAGACTGATTGAGACAAATGCTTACCCTACTCCTAAAACCTAATTTGGTTTGAATGCATATATCTAATGTTCATTATGATGATAATAAAATAACAGTTAATATACTTTAGAGACCTTCAGTAGTGGTGTGGCCAAGAGATGAGAAGACCAAGCATCAAGAAATCTGTAGGGTACTGTCCTGGGTTGGCTAAGGAACTGTCAATCTTAGAAGTGACCCATGATGCAGAAAGTAATACAACTTCCTTCCTGAGAGAGAGAACCAATAACCAGGTAGTTTTGAGCATTGATATATGGGCCAACCAATTAAAAGTTGATCCCTATTCAAGGAAAGAAACCCTATATAAGCAGTGGGTTTTTTGAGCTCTTCCTCTTAGCCTTCCGGCTCTTCAGAGAGAAGCAGCTCCTCTGCTTCTCTCTCAGGTAAGACTGGGCCTTACCCCTGCCCCCCCCCCCCCCCCCCGCCTCCCACTGAGGGAGGGGGGGGAGGGAGGTTTGGAGTGGCCGTACAGCAGAGGTGGGGGAGGAACCAGCCTGAACACTCAACAGATACAGTTCAGCCGGGCCGACATGTCAGCTACACTAGACAGGGCCGGGCCCCCTTGCTCCAGGCCAGGCAGAGGCTGGGCTGGCTCCATCCGACTCGGGCCGGGCCCCCTTGCTCCAGGCCAGGCAGAGGCTGGGCTGGCTCCATCCGACTCGGGCCGGGCCCTGCTCTATCACCCCGGGCCAGGTCGGCCCCACCAGGCCGAGCCAGCTTTGCAGAGCAAGGTCACCAAAACTCTGACTGCTTCTGCCATCCAGCTCAGACTTTTCAAACAGCCCGGCAGAGACCCTGTGATCCTCACGAGAGAGAGAGAGAGAGAGAGAGAGAGAGAGAGAGAGAGAGAGAGATTAACCCTCTCCATACCCGGACTAAACTTCCAGACACCTATCCTTCCCTGCACAGAAAGAGGAACAAGTGAGGACACCTACATAAAATGCGGCATAGAGACTTTAAGTCAGTGAAGGAAGCAGAACCAATGCCTAGAGGGAGGAGCATGAGGAGTGCTTCAATAGTGAAGCTGAAAACTCTTTTGAGAGACCATGGTTGGGACTAAGCTAATAAATTCCCTGTAATATATGAGAAAATAGTCCAAAGGGGGGATGTGATGTTCTAACTGCAGCCAGTGAGCCAAGGCACCTGGGTAAAGATAAGTAGGTGCTGAAGTAAGTGCAGCCTGGTGAGAAGCTCAAACAAAGACAGAGAAGAGGCTGTGACATCCCTCACCCCGGGGAGTGCTAGAGAATTTGTGTTGCCAGTAACAGAGGGGGATTTCTTTGCTGCTGTAATAAAACTGCTCATCCTTAAAAGGGTACCCCATGGACTATCATGACCCCCCCCTGTAGTAGCTGTGGGAAGGCTACTGGTGTGGGGGGAGGGATCTTCCACAACAAACAGATTTTCCTCCCATGCGGCTGCTTGTTGTGAGGCTGAAACCCATAAAAACTGTATTTTCTTAAAGAGAACTCCATGGTATAAGCAAAAGAAACTTCTCTCCCTAAATGAACCGAGACAAAAACTATTTCAGAGGTGGTAAACTGACTGAAAGTCTAAGTGTTGTCTTTTTGTGTGTTGTCAGAGGTGGGGGGAGGAGAGGTGTTCTGAGGGTTTTGTTCTGGTTCTTGTTTTTTCATTTGTCTTAGGTTTATTAATACTTTCCTTATATTCTTAAAGTTTGAGCCTGCTTTGCCTACTCCTAATCCTTATCTCATAGTAAAAATCAGGTAAATTTTGGTAAGTGTGCTGGCATTTAGCCAGAATTTCGAATAGGCGAACTGAAACCACTACAGGTACCCTGTGGAGTCCCTCAGTCGGGGTTTAGGTTCGTGCCTGGTGTGCAAGAGACAATGAGCACAGAGTTGCAATTCACCTTCTAACCTTTAATGTGATTCTATGCAGAAAGGGGTGCTAGGTGATAGTTCGCAAAGCTAGCATACCTCTTTGGGGAGTTTGCAGGCTTTTATACAAGATAAAATAAAGAAGTTGCGTAGAACTTGTTCATTGGTCAACTTAACCAACTCATTTCCGTGCATGCTGCAATTAGTGACTAGTTCAATATATGAGGTCGGTGTGACATTAGCATGCAAGGTCCCTTCCCAGGGGTGTGATTTTTTACCATGCTAATTAGTCTTAGGTTACCTTTTGTGCAACCTTGCCCCTTTCTTCCCCATCCCCCTTGTCCAGAGGTCATTCATATTTGTTGACATTAGCATATTCTTGTCATTCTGCTGATATCATAGAATATCCTGGGTTGGAAGAATCATCAAAGTCCAACTCCGGGCCCTGCACAGGACAACCCCAAGAATCCCACCCTGTGCCTGAAAGTATTGTCCAAACCCTTCTTGAACTCTGTCAGGCTTGGGATTGTGACCACTTCCCTGGGGAGCCTGTTCCAGTGCCCAACCACCCTCTGGGTGAAGAACCTTTTCCTAATATCCAACCTAAACCTCCCGACATGGCTTCATGCCATTCCCTAGGATCCTGTCACTGGTCACCAGAGAGAAGAGATCAGTGCCTGCCCCTCTGCTTCCCCTTGTGATGAAGTTGTAGACTGTGATGAGGTATCTCCTCAGTCTTCTCTTCTCCAGGCTGAACAAGCCAAGTTATCTCAGCCACTCCTCATGTGCCTTCCCCTCTAGACCCTTCACCATCTTTGTAGCCCTCCTTTGGATTTTCTCTAATAGCCTTATATCTTTCCTATTGAGGTGACCAAAATTTCCCCCAGGGTTCCAGGTGCGACTTCCCCAGTGCAGAGTAGAGTGGGACAATCACCTCTCTTGACTGGCTGATGTTGCTTTGCCTGATGCCTCCCAGGACACTGTTGGCCCTCTTGGCTGCCAGGGCACTGCTGACTCATATTCAACTTAGCATCAACCAAGACTCCCAGGTCCCTTTTTGCATTGCTGCTCTCCAGCTTCTCATTCCCCAGTCTGCCTGTACATCCAGGATTGCCCTGTCCCAGGTGCAGAATCCGGCACTTACCCTTGTTAAGCTTCATATGGTTGGTGATTGTCCAGCCTTCTCATTTGTCGAGGTCTTTCTGCAGGGCCTCCCTGCCTTCAAGGGAGTCGATACCTCCTCCCAATTTAATGTTGTTGGCAAAGTTACTTAGTATACCTTTGAATCCTGTGTCCAAGTAATTTATGAAGATGTTGAAGAGAACTGGCCCTAAGATGGAGTCCTGCAGAACCCCACTAGTGACAGGTCACCAACCTGTCACCCCATCACTATAACCCTTTGTGCCTGACCTGCCAGCCAGTTGCTCACCCACTGCATTACATGGTTATCTAGCAAACCGCTGGATAAACATATCAATTTGTCCATAAGGATCCTGTGAAGGACAGTATCAAAATTTTTACTGAAATGCAAAAAGATCACAACTGGCCTTCCTTGGTCAACTAGGTGAGTTACCTTGTCATAAAAGGAAATTAAATTTGTCAAGCGGGGCTTTCCCCTCATGAGTCTGTGCTGGCTGTGACCAATGACTGTTGTCCTTCAAGTGTTTTCCAATAACTCCCAGAATAATCTTCTCTATAACTTTACCAGGCACTGAAGTGAGACTGACAGGCCTACAGTTTTCAGGGTCATCCTTCTTGCCCATCTTGAAAACTGAGATAACCTTTGCCAGCTTCCAGTCAGCTGGGACCTCTCCTCTTACCTTGCTGTGATTCTCCACCTTGAGGACCACACTGTTTGGGAGGTGGAAATCCTTGTTGAGAAATGTTTTTTAATTTCCTCCAATTTTAAATTTGACTTGAAAAAAAAGCACATATAATTAATGTTGTAGATATGTGGATTCTGCTACATCCTGGGATCATAAGGGCTTTAATTTTTCCCTTCCTAAATTCACAACTGTGGTATATGTACTGTCTTGCTTTCCAGCAGGTTTCAAAAAGCACCAATTCTGCTGACCTAATTGATGCCAAAGATGATAATTATGTTTCTAAAAAGCTCAGAAGGGAGTCCTATTAGAGTAGATGATCAGGATTGTACTAGCAAGTGGGTGCAAAGTGGGAGTTAAAAGAGATTCTCTTATCTTTGTATGATTGCTTAGCTATTGCTATGCAGGGGAGGACAGCTCTTCTGTTACTGTAAAGCATCTTTGTAGTAAGGTGTTTGTATTAAAATATAAGCATTGTGTCTCAGTGTTTCAAATGCACTAAAGTGTTTTTTAAAAAAGTGGGGGATTGCATTCTTATTTTTGTACTTCCAAAAAAATTTCCATTTATAAGAGCATTGTGAAGATTTTCTTTAAAATAAACAATTTTAAGATGATAGTGCTTGTGTGAGTGTTAAAATGAATGCTAGCGATTTTCCTTGTCCATGGGTTTGGTGCATAGGAAAAGATGCTGCCATTTCATTGAACCTCTTGTCCTTTAAAGTCTGATAGAGTTGTTGAGTTTGATGTGTTTGGCATTTAAAAAAACCAAGCTTGTTGGCCTTGTCCTTCGAGTAGCATAGTGTAAACTGTTTCCAGTGGGACAGTTAAAGGCCAAGTAGTTTTGGATATCTGCAGAATAATTCTGTATTGCACCAGAACTAACAATGTTAGATATAAATCAGTATAATGCTAAGCAGGCAGGAGTAATTTTAAGGGTCAGATATGCAGAGGTCTTTAGAGAGTTAAACTGCTGTTGGTTGAACTGTTTGCATGTCCAATGCAGAAAATTATTCTGGTGGCATGGCCAAAGTCCCTGGATGTTAATCCTTTTTTGTAATGGGTGTGTAAGTGTATTTTGCACTTACAACCCAAAATCCTGCCTTGGTGTACTTTATAGGCATTGATGGGACTGTTCCTAAGAGATGCAGGACCTTTGTTTCACAGGGGACAGTTCAGGATTGGAGGGATATGGAGGCAAATTGTACTGATGTGGAAATGAATAACCCTTTTGGTACAGCAAGGGAGATTCTTGGATCTGATACTCAACTTCCCAGGCTGCCTTCAGTGCCACTGAAGGTTACTGCTGTTACAGTCTCTGATGGAGACCATTTTGCTTGACTGAAAATGCTTTTCCTTAGAGGCTAGGAAAACTGGGACAAAGTGGGGTGAGTGGGACTGAGCAGCAGCTCTAGTGAATAATGCTGAATGTTCAAAAATGACAACAAAGGGAACTTTGTGGTGGGTTGATTTTTTTACCAACATCAGTTCTGTTAATGATTTGATTTTGGGGAGATTTTACTTTGCATATCAGATAGAGTCTTAAGGAAGACAGAGACCTATAGTTGTCAGACAAATCTTTCAGCTGCTAAAAAACAAATCTCTGAAGTACTTTGATGGCAGCTAGTCTGCAATTGTAATTGCAAAGTGCTGAAACAGCATTAACTTTTTCAGTGTCTGAACTAAGGGACAACCCTAAATCAACTGCACTTGTCCTTATGGGGAACTTCATCTTGCCAGATGTTAACTGAGAATGCCACACAGCTGGTACAAACAGGTCCAGAATATTCCTAAAACACCTGGATGATAACTTCATGGTACAGGTACTAAGAGAGATGACTAGGAAAGGTCCCCTCATTGATTTGTTGCTTGTTAACAGAGAGGGGCTTGAGAGTGAAGTGGCGATTGGTGGCTATTTTGGCCACAGTGACCACAAAGCAATCAAGTTTAAAATCTCTGGTGAGAGGAGGAAAAGTGCCAGCAAAACCTCAGCTCTGGACATGAGGCGAGGAGACTTCAAGCTGCTCAGAGAACTAGTGAGTAAGGTTCCCTGGGAAAATGCTTTGGAAGGTGCTGGGGTCCATTAATGCTGGTCACTTTTTAAGCACCACCTCCTAAGGGCATAGGAAATTCCCAAATGTTGGAAGTCAAGCAAGCAAGGCAGAAGGTCGACTCGGCTGAGCAGGGATGATCTTCTGGAGCTAAGGCAAAAAAAGAAAGTGTATGGTCAGTAGAAGCATGGACAGGTGATGTAGGAGGAATACAGAGATGCTGCTTGCCACTGTAGGGAGAAAATCTGTGTGCCCAAAGCTCAATTGGATTTGAAGCTGCCAGAACTGTGGGGGACAATAAAAACTGTTTTCCTGAATACATTTATAGCAAAAGGCAGTCCAGAAATAACATCATCCCATTACAGGATGCAGGTGGTCGCCTCACAAACAGGGACATGGACAAAGCAGACATGTTTAACACATTCTTTGCCTCTGTCTTCAACGCTGGTGATGGACCAAGGGGGTCCCTGTGCCCTGAGCTGGGGGACCATGGCTGTGAGAATGATGAACTTCCAGTCAACCCTGAACTTGTGTGGGAGCCGCTGCTCCAGCTGGATCCTGATAAGTCTATGGGGCCTGATGGGATTCATCCAAAAGTACTCAAAGAGCTGGCTGATGTCATCACAAGGCCTCTCTCGATGATTTTTAAATGGTCTTGGAAATCTGGAGAGGTCCCAGTTGACTGGAAGCTGGCTAATGGTGTCCCAATTTTCAAGAAGGGCAAGAAGGATGATGCTGAATTCAAGTGTTTGGACAATGCTCTAAGGCACATGGTGTGATTCTTGGGGTTGTCCTATGCAGGGTCAGGAGTTGGACTTGATCCTTGTGGGTTGCTTCCAACTTAGGATAATGTTTGATTCTTTTAACTACCAGCAAATGTTTGCTCTTTTGTTCAGAACCTGATGCCAGATAAGCCTTTAAATCCTCCAGTTCTTTAAGGGCTCTTATTGGAACCTAAATGGTATGTGAGTAGATGCAGGCAAATCACCAAATGTGAGGGTTTTTTTGTTTTCTTTTGTTCTAGGCTAAAGAAAGTGTTGCATCACTATTAATGCTTATCAAAAAATGTAGTGTTTCAGAGCTTCCTGAAAGGATGAAACTAGTTTCCCAGTTTTCATGTGCTACATCAGTGTGGCAGCAGCAGGTTGCAAGACTGGAGAAACTGCATCGTTAATGATACCTGCTCTCAGGCATACCAAATGGAGTGCAAACAAAACTGCTTCCAGTTGATACTATCAAACAAAGTTCATGCTCTGGAAAAGTCCTTTTTCAGCAGCAAAATGTTCTTCAGTCTTGGTACTGTTGCCTTTTCCCCCAGCCTGGAAAAGAAACTCGAGATCATTTTAGCAAGGAGGTAATATAAAAGGGGATCTTTATTTTTAAGGTCTTCAGGAGCAGTTATGGAAAGGTGTCCATAAAAGCCCAGCCCCTCCAGGGGTGAGTACATATTTATAGCTTTTAGGAGATTAGCATAATTGATTAAAAGCACCAATTCGAAGAACAAGTGGTGATTCAATTCCCCCTCAGGTCCAGCCCCTTCTCTGGAGCCCCCCTCTCAGCACTGGCTGTACTTTGTTTATGAAAATGTACCTCAGAGTTGTTCTCGGCCTTGGTTCCCAGGAAGAACCGAGATAGGACAGGGCCTTGCACCCCCTGGGGCTTGGAGCTCTGGAATTTGTTTTGTCTTTCTGCTTAGGGAAAGGCTATGGAAAGGTACTGGAAAAACTAGCTATTAATATAGTAGGCTACAGAGCTACAAAAATATGTGCAGAGAGTACAGAGAACATATAAAAGAAAAAAGGCAGAAACCAAACGGCATCAGTACCTATGGAAAATACTGCTCTAATGTCTGTGTAAAATTACTCAAAGGATTTGTTTCTGCCATGCAAATCTCAAACATCCTTACTTTCTGTGTGCTTATGTTGAAAAAAGGTACCATTATAAGGTTAAAATTTCACTGAAATATAGTACAGGACAAATAAAATAACTTATGAAAAATGAGGGAACAACCAAACCTGCAGGAACCAAGAGCAATGATCCAAGAAGTAAGAACTGGAGGACACTATAAATCAAACTACAAAGCCAAAGAACAACTTGACTTGAACTTTGTGCTCATTAACATAATAAAATACTCACTCATAGGCTGTGATTGCCCCTTACGTAAGTCCCTTTCTCATACAATATGTGTGGTAAAATAAGTGTGCACTGTATATTTAAACAGAGAGGAGAGAATGAAAAGCCAATGACTATAGCTTTAGGTTGTTACTTATACTGGAAATGCTGATTTTTATTGTTCAAAGTTTATCAAAGCGAGTAGCTGGCATACTAAGGATGTACTGGCTTTGTGGATTCACCACCTAGCATCTATTTCTGCGCAGACATGAAATAAACAAATATCTAAACTCTGTGTGTGGATTGGCTTCTTGCATACTGTGTGAAAGAACCCATACTTGGGACAACACAGACACAGTTTAAAAAAAATAACAGTCTACCTGTGTCAGTATGTAACTTAGTGCATAAATTTGGTATGAACACTGTTCCCTCTTCTAGGAAGCTTTCAGAACTCTTTCTTTGGTTTATGTACTAAATTTTACCTATAAGCAGAAAAGGACAAGAAACAAACTGGTTTGTTCCCTTATTTGAATCAAGGCAAAGTAAAACTTGTGTGTAGGGCACTATTTAAATCATTCTACTTGTTACCAAGTATGTGGCTTTCACGTGCTGATTGCTGGTAACCTTACTAGGAACAATGCATCTGTAGGCTAATGTGAATACTAGCAAAGCTGTTAGTGTCACCGAAACTGCAGAAAAAACAAAAACTCCTCAACATTTTTCATGTCAGAGAATCAAGACATTACTTTATTCTGGCCAGGATGCTGTCCTGGCCAGGATGTACCACAGAAATCATCTCATCCACACATAGTCTGGGTGTGCTGAGAGGATCATTCCATTATACATAACGTTTAGAAGATTTCTCAGATATTTTATACAGTCAAAACTCATAGAAATGAATGGGTCAGTGTTCATTGGTCTGGGGTTGAGCAACCCCCAGTATCTGGTTTTCTATTGGATCTGAATCTCCTAGCCTCCGATGTAAATTAGATCTTCATTCTTACTCCTCTCATTGCAGACCAGGTGTCTCCAGCCAGCCAGGGGTGTAGTTTGGAGTTGGTCTGTCAATGACCATTGATAGCTGTTATCTCTTGTGTATCTTCTGTGCTACTCCCAGTCTATTGAGATGTTAAGTTCATCAGACCTCACCTAGAGAAACAATGTCCTGGAAAGAAACTTTAGTTCTCTTCCCTTGAGGCAAAGGTGAACAAACCTGGCTAAAGTTATATATAAAAAAATTTAAACTGGTATGTTTTCCAACATTAGCTTATACTTCCGATTATGAATTAACAGATGCTCATCTACTTTATCACCTCTAGAGGCTCCTCCAAAGTCATGCTTTGGGTATGTTTCTGTCAGGAAGCAGCTCATGTTTTAAGTAGCATGCAGATGTCTGAATCTTTCAGTGTAACACCTCTTTATGAGCAGTGAATTTTTTAATCAAAGTAATCAGTCATCCTCTTGATAGTATGATTGAACCAGAATCATCAATCTGAAATAGTTACTGATCACTAATGACTGATGAACTTTATAGCAATGTTGAGTAGAAGCTTGCATTGTTGCTTGCTAGTAACTGAAAAAAACAAGCATGAAAATATTTTTAATGATGAGTGTGGGTAAATAGTCCTCTTTTAACATCAACATATTTTATCCCAGAATAGATAAAGCTATAATTGCCAACACAGATTATTTTAGGGATCAGACACTTCCTTATATGTCTGGGGTAGGTTTCCCATGACAGGGCTGTACTTATGCTTTTATTTTCGAAACACTGTGAACTTGCTGCAAACCAATTATTACTATATTGTAATTTGCTAGTTCGTAGACATCTTGCATCCAGTGCAGTGTGTATGAGATACAGGCTCTGATCAAATGGCCTAACAACATTAAGTTTTCAAGAATTAATCTTATAAGACAAGAAAGAATCTCATCACGGAATCATGGCTATCATGCAAATAAGGATGTAATTTCTGTGCTCTGCCATTCCTGGGTTTTGGTAGTCTCAGCTTATTCCATATGCAAGCAAGTCCCGTGCTCAGGTCTTAGGTTTTCGCAGATGTGTGGTTATTATTTTTCCCCAAAAGGAGTAAGAGATAATCCAGTTCTCAAACTGACCAGGTAGATGCTACAATTTTTTGAGTGTGACAGAATGCTGAAGCACTGTACTGGAACTATTGGAGGCACAGCATGCATTTTTGTAGATAAAACGTCAGTGATCTCTGTAGCCACAGATACTTGCATGTGATGATCATATTATTTAGAAAGTGAAGGAGCCTTTAGGTGAGTTTTTGCAGAAAAGCAACATGACTTATTTTTAGGGAGGCTTAAAAATTCGAAGGTGTTGTGTGACTACTGGCATACACATGAGGACCCATCAGAAGGTTATTTATTATCCATTTCTCTATTCAGTTAATATTCTTAAACTTCAAGACCTTAAAAAGGAGGTGTGAAGCTGAAAAATAAGTTATTCATAATTCGCATGAAGGTAGATACTAGAAGGGTCTAAGTAGAAAGTGATGTCTCACAGTAGAAAAATTGCTTTGTCTTGAAGTTCTTTATTTTCTTTTTCTTCAAGTATCTTTATCTGCTCTCCAGTTCTTGTAGCAATGGAGACATGGACACTCTTGCTTGTTCAGAAGAGAATCAAGTTTATTACCAGCATACAAGGCTTTATATACTTTATGACTATGCTAGACTTTTATACTGTGCTAAAAATACTCTGGCTAAAATTATACTTGTTAGCATTTTTGTAAACCAAAACACACGTTAGCCGCGTGCCACCTCCTGTGTTGCTGTTCACGTGTCCCCTTGACCAATTAGCACTCCGATCAGGCACTGTTCACATGAAGCTTACACAACTTGTTTTTGTCTGCATATCAGCTGTACATTTCCCAAAGTGCTTTCCATGAATTGTCAGAGAGCAAAAGTGAACAAAGTGAGCAAAGGCCTTCTACTTATTCTACGAGACTTTTCTTGTCTGCCACAAGTTCTCACTAAAAGACAACTGTCTGTCTACCATAGATCTTGTCTTCTCTTCCCTGGTATGCCACTTATGGGAGATCACTTATCTGCCACAGAAATTTCTTCTAAAGTTAAGTCAGATCTGCCACTTAAAATTAAGGATATCATTATGACATGCTTAAATACAGGAAAGAAATTAAATTAGTTTTAATTTTCCCTCATTTTTTCTTGGTACTTGTAGACAATACTGCATTGTGTTAGAGCTTTAAGAGTTGCTTTTAGTTGCACAATTGTACAAGTTTCCTCCCACTTTCTTTCAAGATATTCCTGCAGCAGGATGGAGTTGAAAACTGGAGGCACAAAAGGCAAAGATTATGGGTTGAGATAAGAACAATTTACTGGAAACAGCAATGAGATAAGAAATTAAACAGTAACAGCAACAATATTAATAACAAAAGTGTGCAAAAGAGTAATTCACATGCAAAAATGCCCACCAAGGAGCCTGAGACAATTAACAATGGAAGACAGCTTCCCCCCACCCCATTTTCCTGAACAGAAAGAATGCCCTTCTCCTCAGAATCAAGAAACCCTTCCCCCCACCTCCACCAATGATGTGACATGGTATAAAAGAACATCTGGGTCCTGGCCATGCCCCCTCAGCCACGCCCCCTGCCAGCTACTGCAAAAAAATTAACCCTGCCCTGGATGAAACCAGGTCACCTGCAGTAGTCTGAAGTAGTTCTTCCTGACTGCTACTCTTACCTTGTATGCCTTCAAACTTAATGTAAATGGATACAATTACTTAGTGACTTAGGTTCCAATGGTATGTATTCTATCATCATCTTCGTGAGATGTTGGGGCCGGGCGTGGCAGTGTTCCTGATGGCCGCAGAACGGTTTGCTAATGGGCCGGTCGTTGGGGCCGGATGGGCATTTCACTCACCCCAAACATTGCAGATAGTGGCTCATCATCCCATTGTGAGATGCCCCGCCCAGAGAGAGGAACCAATGTATCCCGATCTGCATATAAACTGGTATTTGAAGCCCCACAAACAGCTTTTCCCACGGGATTCCCAGAGGAAGACCAGACCCTTCTACACCACCACTGGACCTTCAGAGGCGAACTACACCTTTCTCAGGATCATTGCTTCAACAGAAGCGCATCTATCACTCCCAGAGGACTGCAACCACCTTCTAAGTAGACTACTACCAACACCCTGACCGACAGGGTGTCAGGTTGTATTCTGACTCTGTCAGCGGTTTTTTTTTTTGTATTATTACATTTTTTCCTATTAAATTGTAGTTCTGACTTTGAGCCTCTCACTGATTTGCTTTCAAACTACCACACTTAGCTACAAACTTGAATTTCAAGGTTGTTTGTTCATATACCAAGCTGAGCTCAATTGCACTGGTTCTGCTTTTATCAGAAGTATAAAGGAATTATACTTCTCTGCAGATATATCAACTGTGCTTTGCATCCTTTACCTGGCTCTTTCAGGAGTTATTTCAGCAAACTGAGGATTCTGGCCTTATCAGGATATCATATTAGTCATCGACATGGCAACTAATTGGAACATAGGTTGAAATACCAATGCTAGCTTTTACTTCAGTGTTGTACTTTCTCTTATACATCTGACCTAAAAGATATATTCGTAAGCATCAGTATATCAACAGTGATCATAGAATGGCTTGGGTTGAAAACAACCTTAAATATCGTCTAGTTCCAACCCCCCTGCCATTGGCGGGGACACCTTCCACTAGACCAGGTTGTTCAGGGCCCCATCCAACCTGGCCTTGAACACTTGCAGGGATGGGGCAGCCACAGCTTCTCTGGTCAACCTGTGCCAGTGTCACCAAAACCTGCAGGTGAAACAAAAACCCTCCAACAACATTTTTAATGTTAGAGAGTCAAAGCATTACTGTATTCTGGCCAGAATGTTGTTCTGGCTGAGATGTACCACAGACATAATTTAATTACACATAGCCTGGGTGTGCAGAGAGAATCATTCTATGATATAACTTTTACAGGATTTTCCCCCAAACTTTATACAGTCAAAACTCATAGAGATGCACTGTTTCAAAGTTCATTGATCTAGAGTTGAGCAACCCCCAGTATTGAGTTTCCCATTTGTAGTGGTTTGAGTTTGCCAATCCGAGTCTGGCCAAATGCCAGTGCCCCCACTAAAATTTTACTCAAATTCTGCTGAGATAAGGATTAGGAGAAGGCAAAGCAGGCTCAAAACTTTAGGGAGTATAAAGAAAGTTTATTAACAGACCTAAAAAAAAAATAAAATAAGAATCAGAATAAACCCTCAGAACACTTTTCCTCCTCCTCCCACCTCTTCTTCCCTTTCCAAATGACAACATAAAGAGACAACACTTAGAACTTTCAGTCAGTTTACCACCTCTAAGTCTTTTCCCAGTTCACTTATGGAGAGGAGTCTCTCCTGCTATACCATGGAGATTTCTCCACAAGAAAAGAGTTCTCTCGTGGCTTCAGCATCATTGCAGAGCAACTGCCCAGGATGGAAAATCTGCTTGCAATGTGAAAAGTCCTTCCCACACTTTGATAGTCTTCCCACAAGTATCACGGTGGGCCACAGCGGCCTATGGGGTACACTTTTAAGGATGAGCTGTTCTACTGTAGCAGGAAAGATCTTCTATTTCTGGCAGCATAAATTCTCTTCTTCCATCCCTGGGGCAAGGGTTTCCATTAGATCGTAACTTCTTTTCCATCTCTGTTCAGGCTTCTCATCAGGTCGCAGCTACTTCAATATCTACTTGCTTCTATACAGGTGCCTTGGCTTACTAGTTGTAGTTCAAACACTACATCCCCCCTTACCATTTCATGAATTACAGGAATATTTAGGTTAGTCCATCACCATGGCTTCACAAAAGAATTTCAGTCCCAACAGGAAATCTCCTCATTCTCTCTCATCAGGGCTTCACTTCCTCACTGACCTCGATGTCTCCATGTTGTATTCTCTATGTCTCTTCACTCTTCTCTCTCTTGTTCAGGAGAGGATGGATGTCTGCAGGTTTCATCTGTGCACTCGCTCGGGCCATGCGGATGGTCATGTGATCTAGGCCAGCAGCAGTGTGAGAGTGGCTGAGATTTCAGTGGTCTTGTGCAGCAGAGCTGGCCCAGCCCAGCCTGGGGCAGCAGAGCAGACCCAGCTCGGCCCGGTAGAGCCAGCTCGGCCCGCTGGCCATGATTGAAATTTCAGCGGCGGCCGCATCTCAGCCAAGCCGTGTCTGAGCCGCGGGCCGTCCTGGGCCCCCCGCAGCCATGCCGTGCAGCAGCTTCAGGCTCCCCTCCCCCTCTCAGCCTGATGGCAAGGCTGCGGGGGAGGGGGGGGGGGGGTGGAGGGGGTGGAGGCTCTGCCTTACTGGAGAGAGCAGGGTAACAACTTCTCTTTTGCAGCAAGCAGGAAGTAAAAGAGAACTTTTCCCAGCTTTCCCCTGTTTTTATGTTTTTTTCTGAAGGCGGTCCAGCTTTTAATTGGTTTGCATAACTATCAGTACTCAAAATAAGCTACTTAATGGTCTTGTCTGCCCATGCAGGAAGCTGTAATATTTCCTACTGGACAGGTCCCTTCAGAGGCTGACCTTCTTTCCCTTATCAGAAAACTAATTTGAAGCAAACCCAGGACACCATTAGATCCGAATCTCCTCGACTCCAATATTAATTAGATCTTCTTTCTTATTCCTCTCTTTCCAGACCAGGTGTCTCCAGCTAGCCAGGGGTGTTGTTTGGAGTTGGTGGTCTGTCAATGACCATTGATAGCTGTTATCTCTTGTGTATCTTCTGTGCTACTCCCAGTCTGTTGAGATGTTAAGTTCATCAGACCTCACCTAGAGGAACAATGCCTTGGAAAGAAACTTTAGTTCCCTTCCTCTAGGGAAAAGGCGAACAAAACCCTTGATTAAAAATTTTTAAACTGGTATGTTTCCCAGCACCAGGGCCTCACCACTCTCACAGGGAAGAATTTCTTCCTAATAGCTAATCTAAAGCTACCCTTTTTCAGCTTGAAGCCATTCTCCTTTGTCCTAACACTCCATGCCCTTGTAAAAAGTCCTCTATCCTTCTTTTAGGCCCCCTTTAGGTACTGGAAGGCTGCTATAAGGTCTTCCTTAAGCCTTCTCCAGGCTGGACAGCCCCAACTCTCAGCCTGTCTTCATAGGAGAGGGACTCCAGCCTTCTGATCGTCTCTGTGGCCTCTTCTGAATTCCTTTTAACATGTCCATGTCCTTCTTGTGTTGTGGGCCCCAGAGCTGGATGCAGTACTCCAGGTGGGGTCTTACAAGAGCAGAGTAGACAGGAAGAATCACCTCCCTTGACCTGCTGGTCATGCTGCTTTTGATGCAGCCCAGGACACAATTGTCTGTCTGTGCTGCCAGCGCAAATTGCTGAGACATGTCAAGCTTCTCATTCACCAAGACCCCCAAATCCTTCTCCCCAGGGCTGCTCTCAATCCATTCTTCGCTCAGCCTATACTTGTGCTTGGGATTTGCCTGACCCAGGTGCAGGACCTAAGGGATCAAGAACAACAATTTTGTAGATAGTTTTGTCTAGCCATGTTTAACTAGCTTTTTAAATGGAGCGCGGAGGTGACTTTCTGGTGATCTACAGAAGATGAGGACTATGTGAAGGGAAATGTTCTTCAGTAGCTGTTTCCTTAGATCCACGTTGGGAGCATAAGGTTTATATGGTACCTAACACAAGGCAACCTGAGATGTGATTGAAACAGTAGTACTTTGGAGCCAGTAAAGGTCAAGGCAGGTGAATATCTTGTCCTTATGACTACAGCAGCAGTGCTGTCTTATCTGCTTCCTTTTAAGCAAATGTTTAGTGTAAGAGCTAGTTGTCTGCTTGGTGTAATGCAGCTGATAAACATATATTTGCAGGAGCTGGTACTGTAGCAGATTTGGGCTGGCAGTTGCTGCTTTTGTCCCCCAGCCAAGTACAAGAGTACTTTGTAGTGTGAGAAGTAGCAGCTTAATCCTCTGTGGGCCTCAGTGATGTGCCTCTGTGTTTTGATTTTTGACTTAAGGTGGATGTTTGTGTTTTGAAGTCATTAAATGAATTAAACATATCATTTGAACTGGGCTCTCTTTCCTTAGGTCAAAGCTCTAATTGAGACTAACAGTTCAATAATATTCTGCAATTTGGGGTTTTGTCTTGTTTTGAAAAAATAAACCTGGCATCTGATCTAGGATTCATCTTTCTTTAATTCTCATCCCTTGCAGTGCAGTTTGCTGGCAACCAAGTAATTACTGCTCTCAAGTAAAGCTACAGTGATTGTAATGCTGTGAGCTCTAAATAATCTAAAGCACAAGGCAGGGGTGAAAAGACATAGACAGTGACAAAAGGCTGAATGCTTCTTGAATTTAGCTCCTCACTAGCTTAAACTTGATCTCTTTGAAGCTGACTATGATAATGGAGCTGATAGGTGCATCATTATGCAATAATGTGAAAATTTGTTTTTGTGTCTCAAGCGTAGACTTCTCACTAGTGAATACCTTCTTACATAGTGCTGGTTCCTGCAGTGAACTGAAGAATACTGGGCAGGGAGGCAGCTTGCATAGGTGTATCAAACTTCACTGTCTCATACAGGATTATAGACACTTGGCAGATGGGTTGCACACTGGGTCTATGCATAATACAGTTGTGTCAGTGTTACCTGTGTGTGTTAATTTGGCACAGCCTGAATTTTTTTTTTTTTTTTTGGTAGCAGGGGAGGGCCACAGGGGTAGTTTCTGTGAGAAGCTGCTAGAATCTCCCACCATGTCCGACAGTGCCAATCTCTGATGACTCTGAAGATGGACATGCTGCCATCCCAATTAGAGGGGTTGGTAACACCTCTGTTATGACATATTTAAGAAGAAAATCAAAACAGCACATGTGCCGTTTTTTCCCCAGGGGTGGGGAGGCGCTGCAGCCGCTGCCATGCCGATGCAGCCCACGGTGAGCTTTGCCTGCCTGGCTGCCCCTAGCTAACCATGCTGTAGGCAGAAAGGGCAGGGGCAGCAGTGGCGGCGGTTTCTCCTTCCCAATGCCCTGCATGAAGAGAAGCATTAAATTGTGCCAATGCCACGGTGGCCGCCACTGCCCGTGCAGTGACCGTGGGGCTGCATGGCCAACGGCAAAAACATGGTGGGTGACACCCCGATGCAGAACCTGGACAAAATCAACTGATGGTGGACACAAAAGATTGACGTCCAAAGGTGGTGGCAAGCATCAGCAATTTATTATCCCACAGTACAACTTTTTATACTTTTTCTCTATATCACGCACATAACATGTGCTCCTTTTTACATTATAATTGCCTAAAAAACTATGTGCGCATGCCTTCTATCCCTTTCTAATTGGTCACAAATCACTCTGCTTTTTGCTGTAAATGTCAACACAAGTCCACATTCGTCTCTCTCAAAGTTGTTTATCCGTCTTGTTCAAGGACACAGCTGTATCTCGTCCAAGTCGAGGATGCCCGCAGCCCATTCTTGCCTTCCCACAATTCCCCATTTTTGTTTTTCAAACACAAATGCCATGTTTACCATCTTCTGCAGAGCCCTTTGCAGACAAGATAGCAAACACAGTACAAGCATCTCCTGTGTAGTTTCCATTAATTTCCGAATGCGTTTGTGAATTTATTTTGATTTATCTATACAGCACATACCACCAAAATTTTCACACCTGTGCCCATGGGATAGTAACAAAAAATCAATAGCTGCACGGTTTCGTAATGTAGTGTGGCAAATGCTATCTACATCAGTGGCCAGCACAAAAATAAACTAGCAGCTATGCGTTCTCTTACGTTCTATAAATGTGTGTCATCGCGACAATTTACTGATAATGTGTTCAGTGCTCTCTGCAATCTATGGTGTGCAGTGTGGTTTGCAATGAGTAGAGTATCAGGCACTACCATACCTAACCGTCCAATGGTGCAAGACCCCCCTACTGTTCTACTGGGGATTTCTGGCCATGCACGATCCCCACAAAGCAAAAACAAATCTTTAGGCGATGCTCTGGGTTTTGCCAAGCCTTATTTTTCGGTTTAGTGTGTGCAATATGGTCACTCAAACATTCTTGCTATTCCAGGGAGTCAGGCGAGCTGTGGCCAGGTCTGTTGCTCTGAAGGGTGTTATCCAACACAGGCTGAACACAACGAGCAGGCACCCACTGAACTCCGGCATCTTGCGTATGAGGGCTGGATGGTGATTAGGTCATTTTTCCTCTCACTGGGCCTCATCTTCTCAGAGGCAAATGATGTTTGGCCAGACGAGCAAGTAACCACTTGTAAAGTAACTTTAGACCTGTTGGCGATATAACACATGCGTACCTTCCCTCCTAGGTTAGTAAATCAGCCAGGCCTTGGCATTGCACACCCAGTTGTGGACCCTTACGTAAAAACTTTTAGAAATTGGTTCCGCACACGCAAATCTTCAAAGCAGTATCGCTCTGCCAGGGATAAAAATTGATGACCTGCTTTCAAAATTTCTAGTGTAAATACTGCATTATCTAAATGTTCCTGAGGACCCACTGTTACAAATGGATGTGGGAGTTGAAATCAGTCTTTGCCTCCTGCCCAGGCCTTGGCAGTAGGTAGTAACTTTATTGAGGCGGCCAGCACCCCAAAACCTACTTTCATGTATAAGTTCTTTTAATGATGACTGATTCTGTCTGTTATAGAATGAACCATTTATTAATAGACGGGGAAACTAACAGATATAAGACTTGAAAGCAAACCAATACTACACAGGAATACAACAAAAAGAAAGATTACTAGTAAATTACTTACAGTGCATGATAAGGTACCTTTTTCAGTTACAGCTAGCGAAGAAATAGTATAAGCTTAGGATTCAATGTATCTTACCATCTAATTTGTTGGTGCAGCACATCCTTTCTCTCAATCCCCGGGGAAGTAACCATGAAGCCTGCGTCCAAACTTCAGGGAGAAGCTTCAAACACTTTAGGGTGTGAGAGACTTCTGCCTCAGTGATAGCTTGTGTATCTTTTATAGTGTAAAAACATGATTCTTAAGTCAGTAATTTTTCTTTTCTCTCTCCTTCCATCAGCTCTGCAGACTAAGATGTTAATTCTTAGCTGAGGCTTGAGCCCTCTGGTGCCAGAGATCACCCCTGCTGGGCCTTCCTGCCCTTGGGTTATCTCTTTATGCACCTGTTATCTGTGGCACACAGGAGGAGGAGGTGAGGGAGTAGACATCCTGCCACACCCACATTCCCCCTTCTTTGTTTGTTTTTTAGAACATGCACGTCACTCATTACAAATGTGAAGGCAACATTAAAGTAAGACAATGCATGTGGTAAAGCAATAAACTCACACCTAGCAGAAATAAGCAAGGTAATACATGTAACTATTAGCATACGAGAGAAAGGATAGTGATGTAGAATGATACATCACCAATTCCCTAAATACTGTACCATCACCCATAGTCTGCAATATCTGGCAAGCCCTGTTTCGCAGTGAGGACCTGGAGAACCATTCCCGGGCAAGGTTTCCAAGTTTACCTCAAAAGGGGGTCCAGCTGTTCGAAGTCCAAATTGGCAAGTCAAAGTGACCTGAGTACAGTTTTGGTGCAGAAACACCTGGGTCTGTTGGCATACATCTGACCAGCTAGGGCCAGGGCTTGGCCAGAGCCAAGGCCTTAAGTGGAAGGATCTCCCTAACATATCTTACAAGAAAGCCACTATTAACAGCAGTTGGAAATATTTCTTAAAATTATACAGGTCTTGCAGATAGCTACACAAAGGTATGGGAAAGTTTGTAAAGCAGCCGGCTTTGTCATTTATTCTTAGCTAAGTAGTCAATGGTACCATGAACAAACTGCAAACAACCATATGTGTAACTTCAAATAATATGGATAACGCTCATTATAAAAAGTCAGTGAATTCCTGCTATGACATTAGCAACATATTCAGAATCATTAATACATCATAACTGTCCTCAGAAGTTGAGGCGATATTTTTCCACACATCAACGCATATATGACATTAAAGCAGAATAAAAGCAAGAAAGAAAGCACTAAACAGCTTACAATCAATAACAGCAATAATTTGGAATTGTTACTCATTCTTCTGTGCTACCTATGGAAGAGAAAACAGCAAAAATTGTTATGAATAGTTATCCTAATTGACCAATGCAGAACATCTATACTTGTAGACTCTTCAATGAAATTAAGTATCTAATAAACCACATCTTCACATATTTATTCACAGCTTATTATCTTATATTCTTAAACACTTGCTTACCAATTCTCCATCATAAGTATTTCAGTCGCTTCCATCTTATCTCTATAACAAAAGAACTGTATCTTGTAATTTAAATGAGCAGATTTCAATGTAACTTAAACTTAATCTCATTCAAACTTAACATCACTTAAACATAACAGAAAGTACACGGAACAAAACATAAAGGTAACATTACTGAAACTGAATAGAAATTTATCTTAATAGAACTTAAACTTTAAAAAACTTAAAATAACAACATATACTGAACAGTACTTAACTTTGCTTAACAACAGTTAAATTTGACAGAAATTGAACTTAACAGAAATTAACTTAACAGAACTTAACCTTAAAAGAACTTAAATGTAACAACTTAAATGTAACAACTTCAAATTAACAGAACATAAACCTAACATCACTCAAATTTAACAACACTTAAGCTTAACAGAACTTTACATCCCTTAAACTTTATAGAACTTAAACATAACAGAACCGAAAAGTAACACCACTTAAATTTAACAAAAGTCAGAGTAGAGAGTGTTACTTTAAAAGTTCCAGAATAACAGAATTTTTTTTACTCCATCGTTACAAGAAATCTACTGAAAATTTGTCATACAACAGTTAAGCATCAATGAACAATATGCAGGCAAACAATTAATTTGTAACTGAAATAGCAGCAACATGGATTTACTGGAGAGATTATAAAGGTGTGGCAAATACGTTGTGATTTTATGTAATATAGTTTTGAGACTAGGTCATAGTAAGTGCAAATATTATTGAAAATACCCATTCGTAGTCAGAATCTTTATGGTGCAAGTATAACTTTGCCAGGATGTTTTAAAGTGCAGCTTTACTCAGAAGAATGACAACAGTATATATCTTGGCAAGATGCACTTCAAACCTGCTCAGTTCACAGATGGTGAGACAGCTTTTCCATATGGCCTGTACAATAGATTTGAGCTTGGACTATGAAAGGTAATGGGATATAAATGTTAAAAGCTAAAACAGCAAAGACCTAGTTATATAATACTGCCATGAGCTTCACACAAGTAACTCGGTTAGGTCAGTGTGTGTGTAAGACTGACACTTGTATATAAACAGCTACAAAGTCATGGTTTCAGATTATTCCCATTGAGTGAGCTACTGTTCACTGCACTTGTGGTCCATCAATGTACTTATACTGTTTTGATATCAAGTCCAATTTCAAGTTATACGTGGCAAGGAAGAATAACTACACTTGAATCACTAATAAGCTGTACCTATCCACAATGCTGTCACATGTCTCTTCATGGCAAAAGATTCACAATAAAATTACCTTATTAAAGTTGTGGGATAAAAAGGTAAGCGAACAGGCAAAACTAGCACAATTCTGTCTGTTTTTACAGTGGGTTTTGTGTGTTAATTATATCCAATTTTCAAATAGCTGCTGCAGATACAGGTCAGGGTTTGCCTTCAAGTGAGCAAAGGAATGCCTGATTTAGGACCCAGCTAATTGGTCCCAGTAACTGCCGTGAATCATGCAGTGTGCTGACACTGGGCTTGAAAGTTAATTGTTGTTCTATTAACATCCACCCAAAATATTTCCAAGGAGGGAGCCCCCAAATTTTCTAAGGGAGTACTGTATCTTACAAATATGAAATTTTCTGTCCACAAACTAAAGCGTCATCCATTTGCAAATATTTTTCAAGGTATATAAGTTTCTAATTTCCATGGTAACAACTAACATCATTATAACTTAGCAAAGCAAGTTATCAGCAAGTCCAATCAGACTTTTAAATCAAAATTCCTGAAAAGGCAGTATGCATACCACATGGCAAGCTTTACCAATCATTCAATATATCAGCCTTTCTGTTCAAGGAGTTAGACTTTGCTATGCTACTAGTATGTAGGAAGACACTATATTCACACAGACGGCTTTAAATCTCTCCAGTAAACAATCCTGTCAAAATCCACAGCTGACAGAAAATACAAAGTTACTTTGCAGCATAGACTGCAAAATGAGAAGCAAACCCATGCTACATCAGTGTGATTTTTAGGTCTTTGATTGCATTCCAATGAGAAGGATCCCAGTCATCAGGGCTGTTGCCATTATTTCGGATCACAGGGCATCCTAGAATCTGGTCCACCAAATCTGACTCTTCTGCTTCCCTAGCTTGTTCATACAATTTTGTCCAAAATCTTTTTGGATACGCCCCCCTTACTGAGACAGCCACTGGTTCTAGTGTAAATATATCTTGCAGTGGAGGGGCAGTTGTCTGACAGCCTGCCCCTTCTGACCCTACTGGCCCCAATAGATCGATCAAAACAGGCTCAGGGGCTCTGTCCTGAAGCCGTACTGACAGTGCCACCTCCAGAGGCATTGGAATGTCGTTATCAAAATCAGGGGGAAGAGGATAACTCAGGCGATACCGGCAAAATAGGATCCTGCACACAAGCAGTCGCGGGGGAAGGAGGAGCGGGAGGAGGAGGAGATGAAGGGGAAGCGACCACAGCCAGAGCAGGAGGGTCGGCTGCGGGGGTGGTGGCTGCAGCAGCAGCAGGTGCTGCTTCTCTGTCAGTTTTTAATTGCAGTAACAAGTCCTGAACTAATTGCCATGTCGTTAGCGATCTTGTGGTGATTTCGTCCCCCTTTGTAGCTGCCTCCCATAATGCTTGCCCTGCTTCCTCCCACATTTCAACGAAAAAGGCAGTCCGTGCATCTGCTCTCACCCCGTTTCTTTTGCACCAATTAAGCAAGGTTTGTAGTGCTCGCTCCTCATATTTGATGCCTCTCTTCTGTAATATTCACAGCAGAATGTTCAAAATAGATTTTTCTTCTGCTGATATTTGAGCCCCCATGTCTATGTTCCCAGCCACTCACCTGGGGTCAGGTGTCTCTGCTTTCATAAATCGTCCGGACTTTCAGACTCTCACTTGCCACCTGTTCTGCTTGGCTGGGCTCCACCATTTGGCTTCTCTCAGGTCCGCAGTCACGACCCTATCACATCAGGGTCACCATTTAACAATGGACACAAAAGACTGAAGTCCAAAGATGGTGGCAAGCATCAGCAATTTATTATCCTACAGTACAACTTTTTATACTTTTTCTTTATATCATGCATATAACATGTGCTCCTTTTTGCGTTATAATTGGCTAACAAACTATGTACACGTGCCTTTTATCCTTTTATAATTGGTCACAAATCACTGCTTTTTGCTGTAAATGTCAACACAAGTCCACATTCTACAGTTCTTCTCTCTCAAAGTTGTTTATCTGTCTTGTTCAAGGACACAGCTGTATCTCGTCCAAGTCGAGGCTGCCCGCAGTCCATTCCTGCCTTCCCACAATCAACCTCTTCATGCTGCGGGATCCTGCAGGAATCTTTGAATTAATGGAACTTGTTGGCAATGGTACCTATGAGCAGCAATTTTTCTTCTAGTCAGACAAGAGGAGGAAGTGAGGACATGCGAAGAAAAACAACATGGTGGCATCAAGGTCAGTGGTAAAGAAAAAGGGGGAGGTAGTGCTCCAAGTGTTGGAGCCAAAATTCCTCTGCAAGCCGTAGTGAGGACTATAGTGAAACAGTCTCCCTATAATGCATGAAGTCCACGGGGGATGCAGAGATCCACTCGCAGTCCATGGGAAAAGTGCTCACGCTGGAGCGGGTGGATGCCAGAGAAAGCTGTAATCTAGTGGAAGACTTGAACAGAGAGACAGAGCCTCTGCTTCCAGAAATAGAGAGAAAAGGCCCTTGCTCCCAAATTAGAGCAGCCTAGCCTTAAAAGACTGCACCCCATGGATGAATGACCCATGCCTCAACAGTTTTGGGAAGACTGCCTGTGGGAGGGACCCCATGGCATAGCAGAGAAAAGACTCCTCTCACTGAGCGAACAAAAAAACCGATCTCAAATGATGAACTGACCAAGACCCCCATGTCCTGTCTCCCTGCGCTATTGGTTGGAGGGGTTGGAGGGAAAAAAGTGTTATAAAAGCTTATTTTACTTCTCATTATCCTCCTCTGACTCCGTTAATAATAAATTTACTTTATACCTTTAAATTTGAACCTGTTTTGCCCTTAGAGTGTTTTTCTTCCAGTCCTCATCTCAGCTCGTGAGCCCTTCGTTAATTTTTTCCCCTCTCCTCTGCTCAACTGTAGCAGAAGAAGCTAAGCAAATGACTTTCGTGGGTACCTGGCATTTGGCCAGTGTCAAACCACGACACTGTCTCCCTTGTTTTACTGCCTGTGACCAGCTCCAAACAGGAGGGTTCCCAATTGGTAGTGCAGTGGCTGAAAAATAAGTAGCATGGCTGCATAAGTCCTTAGTTTGGCTTGTGTGGCAGACAGCAGAGATAAGTTTTTGACTGTAATTCCTAGCTGTTGCTACTCAGTTTCTAGAAACCTATGTTCCTTGTTGTCGTTGTTTGATACTGGCGTAACGCCAGGCACCCACAAAAGTCACTCGCCCTCCCCTACCCCAGCTGGGCAGAGGAGAGAGAAAAATTTAATGATGGCTTCATGAGTTGAGATAAGGACAAGGAGAAAACACTCCAAGGTCCAAACAGGCTTGGCTTAGAGGTACAAAGTGAATTTATTACTAACAAAATCAGAGGAGGATAATGAGAAGTAAAATAAGCCCTTAAAGACACCTTTTCTTCCCAAAACCCCTCCCTCCTTCCCACCAACAGTGCAGGGAGACAGGGCATGGAGGTTTTGGTCAGTTCCACATCTGAGATCTTTTTCCACTGCTCAGGGAAAGGAGTCCTTCCCCTGCTGCACCGTGGGGGTCCCTCCCATGGGAGACAGTTCTCCGTGAACTTCTCCAACATGGCTCCAATCACACGAGCAGCAGTCCTCCCAAAACTGCTGCAATGTGAGTTCCTCCCATGGGCACACAGTCCTCACAAAACTGCCATGATGTGGGTTACTCTTCCACGGGATGCAGTCCTCCAAGGACAAGCTGCTCCAGCCCGGAAGCAGGGGTCCCCTCTCTACCAGGTCTTCCACTGGACCACAGCCTCCTCCAGGCATCCACCTGCTCCAGCGTGAGCATCTTCCCCATGGGTTGTGGGTGGATCTCTGCATCCCCTGTGGACCCCCATGGGCTGCAGGGGCACAGCTGCTTCACCATGGTCATCACCACGGGCTGCTGAGGAATCTCAATTCTGGTACCTGGAGCACCTCCTCCCTCTCCTTCTCCACTGACCTTGGTGTTTCCATGTTGTTTTCCCTCACATGTTCTCACTTCCTCCTCTTTTCTGACTAGAAGAAAAACTGCAAGCCCACTTTGTTTTGATTTTGTTCTTAAATATGTTATCACAGAGGCATTACCAACCTCTCTAATTGGCCCAGCTTTGGCCAGCAGCATGTCCATCTTCAGAGCCATCAGGGATTGGCTCTGCTGGACATGGTGGAAGCTTCTAGCAGCTTCTCACAGAAGCCACCTCTGTGTTCCCCCTGGCTACCAAAAACCAGGCCACGCAAAACCAACACACTTGTTGAAATAAATGCTGGTATGCCAGCTCAAGGAATGAAGAACTACTGCCTGCTGCACTGAGAAAGGCGAAGTTGTGTAACACCAAAGCACCATGTTGTGGTTTACATTTACAATGTGTCCTGGTTTAGGGCAAATTTGAAAGGAAACCTTCTAAGGGGTCTCCTCTAGAAAAAGCAGATTTCAGCCACCCCTCCCCCAACCGGTTTGGGAAAGATTTTCTTGGAGAAAAGTGGAAAAAACTATTTAATGAGCAAAGTATTCACAAGCCTTAAATATTAATAATATTAAACAATAGAACCTCTCATTGTTCTGAAGAGATGGCAAATTCAGAAAGAGTTCTGCTGTAGTTCAGAGAGGTGTGTCTTGGCTCGCTCAGTCTCTGTCTCTCAAGGGCTCGGGCCTGGTGTCCAGGCCCGGCAAAGTCACCTTGAAGGGCCCCCGGGCAATTGTCCTGATGTCATGGACTGGAGCCATGCTGAACAGTCCCAGAAGAAAAACCACAGTTCAGGTAAAGCTGTTCTTGCTTCAGCTAATGAGGAAAACCAGTGAAAAAAACAAAGAAAGACTCCCTGTCTCTTTCTGCAAAAGCTGAGAACTCTGAGAGAGCAATGCTTCGAGCCCTGAGAGAACAGCACTCCTTATGTTTTGAATTCAGGTGCCTTCAAGTATTCCACCACTCTCCTCCCTCTCTCTCTTTGTCCAGTCTTAAAGGCACAGAATTCAGTATCTGGCATAAGCAGAACAGATGACTGGGGATACAAGCATCATAACGTCACCCTAGGACACAATGCTATAAATATTCCTTTCCTCTTGCTGCTTATGAAAGAGGTGACTGCATCAAGCCCTGCCCTGTTTTTTTTACAGAGCATGTGACTGACTGTCCCTTGAGGGGAGCTTTCCTCTTGCATTCAGCCTTGCTTGCATACAAAGAGAGTCAAGGCAATTAGTCATTCACTGACTTAAGAATGGTGCTTATTTAAAGTGATGCCTGAAAGATAGGTTGGAAATAAATCACCATAGACTGATGTCTATAGAGCAGGTATTTGTTTATTGCAGTGCTGGTAGTGAGGGGGATTTCTCCTCTTAACTCACCCACCTTTGTCAAGTGCTGTGGTATATTTATACAGTAAATTTTGCTTAGTGTTACTATGTCATTACAACATCATCACATACACACTGGAAGTAATTTACATAGCATGATCTCATGGTTATTTGATAATTCTTTTCCACTGCGCTTGCACTTCCCCAGTTCAGGGGTTGTCTGGGGTCTTTGGTAAAGGCTTCCAAAGTCTTCTTTGCACTTGAACTTTTCAACTTTGTCTTCAGAACATGTGCAGTTTCGGTGTTCCTTGGTCTGTCTGGTCCTAACTGGCCTAAATTCTTTGTTTTGTGGCTAATTGGTTTGCACTTGCCAATTTCTCATTAGTACTGTACTTATCTGTCTCTGAAACCATACACCTGGTGAGTTTTTTCTTCCTTTTTTGTCTATTCAGCATTAAGCAACTAGTTAACCATATACTGGCCATTATATTGTATAAAAAGTTATTCATATCAGGTTATGTAGGTATCAAAAGTTATGATTCAGGTTATATATCAGGTTATATAGGTATAAAAGCTGTGATTCAGGCTATATAAGTATAGAAAGTTATGCTTCAGGTTATATTGTTAAGAAGTCATGATTTAGGTTATATTGATATTAGGTTACATAGATATCTTAAGCTATATAAGCACCTTGTAACTTTGACCTAAGTTATACAGGTACAAAAGAATTGCATAAAAATAGTTAAAACATGCTGAAAGAAAGGGTGTTCTTATATCGAGCTAGCTTGGACATCACTTAGCAGATTCAAATGATATGGCTTGCTTCACTGAACAATAAAGCAATGTGCTGTGTTTTGGTAAGTATGCAAATGGGAAAATGAATGAGTTCACTCTGTCAAGTCTGATGCAAAATGCTGTGAAATGGATATGCTTTGGTCATGATTACTTGAATTTGAGCAACCTAAACTTGAGAAATGACCTGGATAAATCCAAAGTATATCATATTGTCTCTTTCTCAACCATTCCATAGACATGCCAGTGTGTAAATCGGCTTCAAGTAAGTAAATTACTTATCCAGGTCATGAAAGGTCAAAATATAAGACTGAACAGGATGCTGAAGATGTTGTAAACTAATGCAATTCCCAGTAAGAGAATCTTTTGGACCCTGGAGCCTGGCAAGTGGAAGCAGGTGCCCAGGATATCAATCTCATACACACATAACTGGAGGACTTCCACACATGCTGCCAGAGATGCCAGTAATGTAACATGATACTTGGAATAAGCAGCCTCAAATATTCCTCCCACTGCTCCAGCAAAATTCTATTTGTAAATAGAAAGAGTTGGAAAATTGCTTTTTCGGAAGTGGGCACAGTTTCTAGAACAGCTGCACTAGTGTTAGAGCTCTATCAATTCAGGTACCAGCATCCTCAATTATACCTTCAGTAGGACTATTTCAAGTGCCAACTTCTCCTCTAAAGCAAACCTAAGAGGAGATGTATGATTTGGAGTAAACTTTAGGTGCAATGTTGCCAAGTGTCTTTGGCTCCATTAGACACTAAAGGGAGACTTAGGTTTCACACAGTTGAAGTTGTTATTCCTATTTTGTCCAAAAGAGGAAGTCAGTGTGTTTGTTCAGGTATAAATGAGAACAGTCATCTGTTTCTGCCTGAAAAATAGTCATACTGTCTAATCTCTCTGCATAACACACACCCAGTGAACCTGATTTCAAACCATACAACTCATATACAGTCTGTGGGCAACCACATGTTAGCCTAATGTAGGTGGGGGCTCCTGTAATCTGCTTATTTGCCTGAGCTCTGAGGGTATTGACCTGAAGTTTGGGGAAAAAATTGTCAAAGTAACACATGGTTAATACTAAGGAGTTCAGAAGTCTAGACCTGTGTGGAAATGCTCTTGCTTTGCCATTATCACCCTGGAACATATTGCTGAGGCAGGAAAAAACCTCTCTGTCAAACCACGGGCACTACAGGACTGACCTGTGCACCTACTGGCCCTGTGCTGGTGGGACTGTACTTGGTTGTGCAACCAGGGAGATAAACAGCTTCAGGAGTGTTCAGGTGGCCTCTCTGCCTAAGGGAAACTTCTAATTCAACTTTCAGCCTTGTCCCCAGCTTTCTGTCCCCAGCAAGCTCTCCACACAAGAGCATTCCAGCTGCCTTGTCTGAAGCCAGATGCTTCCTGATTCAAGAGCGCTGACAATGCATGTTTCTAGCCAGAGCCAGAGTGGTTGTTGCATTGTTCAAACTGAGCAGAACAATTAACTGGACAATACCATGGACGTCCTTGTAGTAAAACGCACTGCAAGAAAGAATTATCTTCTCTAACTGCTGAACTGCTTGAGATCCTAAATGCATGTCCTGGTTCCAGCCCAGATCAGTGGGAGGTGATGCCTAAGATTTTTAGCTTTTTATATTTTTCATATGTTTGTAGCTTTGTAGGTTGCTAAAGCATGGCTGTAGCTTCTAGTATTTTTCCTATCTTTCTTCCCTACATTTAGGAACAATAAGCTTCTGCTTTCCGTGTTGCATCAACAACATTTACAATTCCTTAACTTAAATTTTTTTTGGTTCATATTTAGCTCCAGTGTCTATTAAAAGTTAATTTTCTCTTTTCTCCTTCCTCAGCTGTATGGTAACCAGGGGTTCAGCTGGGGTTCCATCCCCAGTTCCCGTCCGTCTTGATGTAGGGGTAGCTTTGCTACCTCCGTCCCCTTCAACTTCTGAGGACCTTGGTGTCCAAAACCTTTACAATATGCACACTGATTCAGCTTCAGTCTTCCCTGGAATGACCTGTCTTTCCTTTCTCTTTCCAGCTTCCATTTTCTTTCTCTTTCTTTGCTTTTCTTTTCCCATCTCCTTGATAGCCATCACCTTTTTTTCCCCTCCCCTGCTCATTCTCTTCCTGCTTTTTCTCACTTCCTGCCTACCCTCTTCCTACTTTGTTTCTTCTCCTGCTTTCTCATTTCCTGTGGAATCTAGTAGATAATTCAGCAGAAACTGATTTCAAATACTTTAGTTACTCTCGCACACCCAGACATACAGTGCACGCACACAAACAACAAGAGACACACAGTGCAGAGCCAGGGACAGAGGCACACAGCACAGACAATGCACTGAGAGCATACACTGTGTACACAAAGCTCTTATTGAAGTCTATTATTAAAGACTATCCAGGCCACTTCTAAAAACTTCTCTAGGTCATGAAAGTCTGGTTCTTCCAGTTCTTGTAACTTCCTTTTAATATCCACTGCTGAGTTCCCTATGAATATGGAAGCCAGCTGTACAGCTTCCCAGGTTTCTTCAGATTGATATTAGTGTATCTCCTGGCAGCTACTTTAAGGCGCTCCTCACATTCACTCGGTGTCTCATGGGGTCCTTGTTTCACTTCATAAAGGTTGAACCAATTGATTCCCTTTGGCATTGTGTATTTAAAGCCAAATAATATCCATATTTTATATTGTTCCAGTAAACCCCTCCTTTTCCTGGTGTTGCAGTCCCAATGGGGCTCCCAGAAGGGAAATGCTCTTCAGCAGTTCCTGGTAACCTCTCCTCTGTGTCCATCCAGTCCACCTCCCTCCTAGCAGTCTTGAGTACCACCTCTCTTTCAGTAGAATCTAATAGATTATTTAGCAGAATTTGGATCTCCCTCCAATCTGGATTCTGGATTTTAAGAATGGTCTCAAATACTTTAGCTATCCTCTCTGGATCTTCTCTATAGGGTCCTGCCTGTCTCACCAATGCCTCAGGGTCGATGGGGGAGAAAGGTACCTTTACCACAACCAGGCTATGAGATCTCACTCTCTCCTGGAGCAGAGCTATTGCCTCCTGTTCAACTTTTTCTTTCTTACTCTTTTCTCTGACTTACCATCTTCCTGTCTGCTCACTTCCTGTTTCCCCTGGGTCTTCTTTACCACCAGGTTTGAAAGTAACTCCTGGCTCCTTCCTGATGATGCCTGAAGGATTTTTCTGCTTTTCTTCTGAATACTTCTTACACTGCTCCCTATATTCACAAGTATTAGCATGCATACTTGTGATGCTTTAGGTGATAGTTTAGCCCAGTTTCATGGTGTTTAGCAGGCCGATAGACTAAACACCCCTGAAACTATGTAGAGTTAGAAGACCAAACACCCTGTTTTCGTGTGCCCTCAAGGTCTCCTAGTAGGACAGATTTTGTAAACTAGAAGTTAGCCCACCCAGGCCCCTTATTGGGCCCTCCTGGTAGATATGCTAATGTGTAGAGTCTTTAATTGTATACTCGACTGGGGGGACGGTCTTTTGCGACGCGTTCTACCTGGACGGCAGAAGCCATCAAATGGGATCCTATTAAAATACCGAGGTAAACAACCCCCAACCCTCTACCCGTGTCTGAGCTTTTATTTCCTAAGACCAGAAAAAGGCATCACTGACTGCCCATCCTCTCCTTGTGCTCCCTGAGTCTCAGACACAGACAAATCTTCTATCACCCTATCTTCCACATCTGGTGCCACCATCATCTCTACATCATCCTCTTGTTCACTATTGCATTTCAGACAACGGTGCCTGATACCGCAGGAGGAACAACATTGCTTCATTCTCCTATCCTTTGCCCTTTCCTTCTCTAAAGCAAACATGAGAGGGTCTGATGCAGCAGGTATGCACCCCTTTTGCAATTCTGGGTGCTTTCTTAACTTAAAGAACAAATCTACATAAGGTACTGCATCTCACTTCCCCTCTCTTCTACAAAAAACATCAGGTGGAAAAGGGTGTTATAATCTAAGATACCATTCTCCAGCCACTGAGCCTGGCAGTTTAACTTATATATTGGCCATAAGCAATTACAATATCTAAGTAATTTAGGTTTACTTAGTCACCCTCCTCCTATCTTTTTCCAGTGGCTCAATATACATTTCAATGGAGAATTTGGAATATCATCTCCCACTTTGGTTTTAGAAGAAACTACCCCCATATTCAGTAATTACAAGCATATGAGCCCTTACCATTACAGTTTGTAATGGGGGGGAGGGGGACTTCCAGACCTGCAATAACTAAAACCGACACAAGAGGGCACTCCAAGTCCACAAATGCAATCACCCACCAACACCAAATACACAGAAGTCCACCCAAATACATAATACTCCAAAGCCTCAGCAGACTCACTCACTCTTCAACAATCTTTTAGAAGATTTTTTTATACCACGGAAGTCCCTGCTCTTATATGCTGGCAAACTCGAATCAACACGCACCACTCTTACACAAACACACTCAAGTTCAAGAAAAATGTAAAGAATGCAAAGCAATTGAACAGACTTCACCACTCTCCACCCAAGGCCAGAGGCCGACTCCACTTGTAAACTCAACCTGGGTTTTGTTTTTCTTCCTCTGCCTGAATCAAGACAGCAATGCTACAAGACTGTAAAACTACAAACTCGGTGTGATGATACCTCCCAGGGACAACCTCTAATATTACTAGGGGACTCGAACACCTATTCCCTTTCCTATTTCTGGAGGACTCAAACCCCTAATACCTGGAAGGGGAGAAACTCCCAGGGGAAGGGGGGGAACTCAAACCCCCTCCCCCCACCTTTTCACTTCCTTTGTTTATAAACTTACCCAAGGGCTGTGTAACTCAGGTTACCTGTGAATTTGTGAACCTCTTACTCTTCCCTATTCTGGGGACTCGAACTCTCCTTTCTAGTAAATCCTATATACCCCTTGCCAATAACCCCAAAATAATTTAAATTATGTCTTTACTCGCCCACTGATTCTGCCTGAGCCCCAGGAGACAATCAGAAGTCAAAGTTCTCACCGAGAATCCCTCAAAGCCAGCTGGAAATCTATTGGCTGCAGACCCTGCAGGGCTCAAGGCTGAAGTCCCATTTGGGTAGCCAAACACTAAAATTGTGTTAAAGACGACATAATTTATTCAGGCCTGAGGTGCACACAGGGGATTCTAACCTAACATAGACACGTGATTCTACATACAGTCGCTACATGCATAGTACAATTGGCCTATTACGATAAATCCCACCCCATGTTCCCAGAGATTCAGTCCCTTGATTTATCTATCACTGCATTCTTGGGCCAGATGTCTTTTATCTCCCAACTGTGCTTGCTGGAAGCAGCTTTTGCAGGCCTTGTTTCTCTGCTAAAAGTTTCACAGGCACAGTAAAAATTGAATCACCCCTTTTGTATCATGTTGCTTATAACATCAGGGGAGTTTATTCTTTTTCTAGGGACTATAAGCATGTCTAGTGTCATGGGGTAGCCTTGGTTGGGATTTTCTGGTGCAGAAAGAAAGAGGTGGAGCCAGAAATGAGGCACCCAAAAAGGAGGTATTGCAGTTTCCGCCTCCAGAACTCATAAAACCAGGAGAGGATCTGAAGAAGCCCACTTTTAGACTTCTGGCTGACTGAGAAAAGGCATCGCTCTCTCCCCTCCGCACTGTCTGGTGAGGTCTGCCCAGGCCATGTGGCCTGGGCTGCCATCTGAGATGGTGCGGAGGGGAAGGGGGGGAGCCTGTGCTGGCATTTCAGTCCATCACGGCAGCTGCGGACAAGGAAAGCCAGGTGAACTTCGCTCGGCTCCGGCTGAGCTGAGAGGGGCTTCATTTTACTGCCCCAGGCCGAGGTGACTCAGTCTTGCCGGCCCCGCCCTGCCTGGCCAGCCCGGCCAGCTCTGCGCACAGTCCTGCATGGGAGAAAGGCTTGGGCTGTGCCCCCTGCAACTCAGACATGGCTTGGATGGAGAGCGACACAGGCGGGTCCCTCTCCTTCAGTTTGGGCTCTGGGAATGTTGCACTCAAACAGCGTGGGTAGAGGTCATGTTACCATCGCCCGGCCGAATGACAAATTAACCTTTTCAATATCAGGATGGGACTTGAAAACATCTGTTTTCCCCTACACAAAGAAAGGATGAAGACACCTACAAAAGGTACAACATAAGGACTCCAAGTTAATGAATGAAGCAAAGCCTATATCCAGAGAGGGAGGAGATGAGGAGTGCCTAAATTTTGAGGCTGAAAATTCTCTTGTAAAGATAATGTCCTGGTTTAGGCCAGAGGGGTCAAAATCTAGGAAGTGATCTGTGCTGCAGGAAGGCATACAACTTCCTTCCTGCGAGAGAGAGCCAATAATCAAGTAGTTTTAAGGGTTGATAGGTAGGTAAACCAATTAAAAAGTTGATCCGCCTTCGAGGAAAAAACCATATATAAGCAGAGACCCTCTGACACTCTTCCTCTTTGGACCTGCTGCTGCTGTGTAGAGAGGAGCAGCTCCTGCTTCTCTCACTGGTAAGGCCCCCCCCCCACCTCCTTCCGAAGGAGGGATGGGGGGGGGGAAGGGAGGTTTTACGGCAGCCGTGCCGCTGCAGCCGGGCAGGCATGGGGGAGGAACGGCTGGAATCTTCAGCAGATACAGCTCAGCCGGTGTGCCAGCTACACAAGAGGGAGAGCCAGGCCCCTGCTCCGGGCCAGGCAAGGACCAGGCCGGACTCTATCCAGCTCGGGCCAGGCCCTGCCCTGTCACCCCGGGCCTAGATGGCCCCAGCAGGCCGAGCCAGCTTGGCCGAGCCAAGCAGAGACTCTGAGAGCGTCTGGCATTCAGCTCGGACCTGTTCAAGCAGCCCGGCAAAGAGCACGTGATCCTACACTGCCGGAGAGAGAGAGACAGAAATTAACTCTCTCTATGCCTAGACTAAACTTACAGACACCCATCCTTCCTCACAGAGAGAGGAACGAGTGAGGACATCTACATAGTGCAGCGCAGAGACTTTACAGTCAGTGAGGAAAGCAGAACTGATACTAAAAAGGGGGTGCATGGGAAGTTGCTTCAAGAGTGAAGCTGAAAACTCTTTTGGAGAACCATGGTTGGGGACTGAGCTAATAAATTCTCTGTAATATATGAAGATAAAGTCCAAAGGGGGATGTGAGGTTCTTATTGCAGCCAATGAACTGAAATACCTAAGTACAGACAAGTAAGTGTTGAAAAAGTACAGCCTGATGAGAAACTAGAACTAAGAGAGAGGAGAGGCTGTGAT
This sequence comes from Eopsaltria australis, assembly GCA_034509425.1. NCBI lineage: Eukaryota > Metazoa > Chordata > Aves > Passeriformes > Petroicidae > Eopsaltria > Eopsaltria australis. The sequence goes on along the minus strand of JAVTVJ010000362.1, from coordinate 76,335 downwards.
CCAGAGCCCTGGTCCCGGGGAGAATGCTAGAGAACCTGAGTTGTCAAGAGAACCTGTGTTGCTAAGCACAGAAGAAGAGATTTTCTTTGTTGCTGCAATTGAACTAAGCATCCTTAAAACAGGTACCCTGTGGACTGTTCATAACCCACCATAGTGGCTGTGGAAGGCTACTGGTGTGGAGAGATCCACCATTAGCTGGACTTTACTCCGGGCCGGTTAATGGTAGGCAGAAGACCCATAAAAACTGTATTTTTCTACAGAGATCCATGTGTAAGCAAAACTTCTCTCCCTAAATGAACTGGAACAAGAGCTGTTTCTGAGGTGGTAAACTGACTAGAGGTCGAAGTGTTGTCTTTTGTATGTTGTCAGGGAGAATGAAATGGAGAGGTGGGGAAGGAGGGGTGGTCTGGGGAGTTTGTTCTGGTTTTTTCTTGAGTTTTTTTTTTCTTTTTTCCCTTTGTCTTAGATATATTAATAAACTTCTTTGTACTTTATAAAGTTTGAGCCTGCTTTGCCTACTCCTAATCCTTATCTCACAACAAGCAATCAAGTAAATTTAAGTAAGTGTGCTAGCATTTAGCCACAAACCTGAATAGGCGAACTGAAACCACTACAGATATGTTGATAAACTCGGCTATAATATACCCTGTAATATATGAACAATGGTCTAAAAGAGTGAAAAGGGGGGATGTAATGTTCTAGCTACAGCCAGTGGACTAGAGGCTCCTGTGTAAAGATTCCTTGCCCCGGGAATAATAGAAGACTTATGTTGCTGATAATGAGAAAAGGGGATTTCGTTGCTGCTGTAATAGAACTGTTCATCCTCAAAAGAGTACCTCAACGACCATCATATGTCCACTGAGAAAAACTACTGAGAAAAAGTCCTGAGAAAACTACTAAAGTGGGAGGGATTTTCCAGAACAAGCAGATCTTTTCCTTCTGGGCAGCTGTTTGTATTGGGGCTGAAAACCATAAGAACTGTACTACCTATGGGAATCAACATGGTAAAGCAAGAGGAAACTTCTCTCCCTACATGAACTGAGAAAGGAACTGTTCCAGAGGTGGTAAACTAGCTAAAAGTCAAAGTGTTGTCTTTTTTGTATGGTCAGTGGGAAAGAAATGGGGGAAGGGGGGGGGGGGGAGAAAGGTGTTCTAAAGGTATTGTTCTGCTTCCTGATTTTTATTATCCCTTTTTAAAGTCTGTTAATAAATTCTCTTTATGTTCCTTAAAGTGTGAACCTGCTTTGCCTACTTCTAATTCTTATCTCATAACTAAATTGAATAATTTTGGTAAGAGTGCTGGTGTTTAACCAAAAAACTTAAATTGGCAGACTCAAACCTACTACAACTAATTATAAACTGGGGAAGGGGGGAATGGGTTGACTGTCATCTCTACCTCTATGCTGACTGTGTTCAGTGGTGTCAAAAATCAGGACACCAAAATAAGATTTCTTCAGTTTAAGCTCAACTAGAGGAGTTAAACATAAAGTGAATGCAGTAATGGTTGGGTACTTGTAGGTGGGGGACTGAGTTGCATCTTTACTTCTCCTAAATTAGTTTGTCTCCCTGTAAGTGACCTAACAACAAGCTGCCCTAAAACTCTGACACTCTCTAGTACCTAGTAGCCTGGCTGAATTAAGCTCAGATAGCTGATTTGCCTCATATCAGGGAAACTGTAGCATGCAAATGGTTCTGTGAGCTACTACTTTATTTAAAGAAAAAAAAAAAAAGTTTATTTCCTAATTTGGTCTTTTTGTCTCAACATAGAATTGGGCTTTTTGGTGAAAAACTGACCTGTAATCATGGCTGTTGCTGCATCTTTTTTTTTGTTCGCCTAGATGCTATACCTGTGTAGAAGACACAGGTTCTGCCAAGAAAACTTGCAGTTAGCTCTGATGCCTGAAGGATTTTTTGCTTTTTCTTCTACATACTTTTTACACAGTTCTCTGTATCCACAGGTATTAACATGCATACTTGTAATGCTTTAGGTCTGATAACTTAGCCTGGTTTCTGGGTGTCCCACAGGCCGGGAGACTAAACACCCCAGAAACTGTAGAGTTAGAAGACCAAACATTCTACTGCTGTAAGAACTCAAGGTCCCCTAGCAGGACACATTCTGTAAACTAGAAGTTAGCCCACCCCAGCCCCCTTATTGGGCCCTCTTGTTAGATATGCTAATGTGTAAGGTCTTTAATTGTATACTCGATTGTGGGGTGAGGGGGCATTGCGACGCGTGTCACCTGGGTGAAGTGATGCATGGAATAGGATCCTATTAAAATACCGAGGTAAACGACCCCCAACCCTCTAACCGGGTCTAGTTTTTATTTCCTAAGACCAGGAAAAAGGCATCAGCTCAACCCTGAGTTTTGTTGTCTCTTGCATTTTTAATCTCAGTCCTTGGGTTGTTTTATTATGCGTTGGATCTCATGAAACTGCATGTAAGCACAGGAATGGGCTTTCCTGGGAAAACCCCAGTGGTCCAGAGGAGTCTGCAACTTACACTATGCAAACACTTGAGCTGAAGTGAATGTGTTCTGCCCTGGGTAAATCTCTGCTCTGCTCCCATTGCAGGGTGGCATGCAGAGCTAGGCATGTCCTTGCTGCTGTAGTCATAGCTGCTCTGTTCTGTGGTGGTGTGGTAACAAGAGGCATTTGTTTGCTGCTCTTAGAGCCATGCCATTTGTGTAACTGACCTTGAACTGTGGGCTAGGATTGTTTATGCAGATCATAAATCTTTTGGTTGTGAGGTTGTTGTGGCAAATGACTGTGAGCCAAAGACTCAGTGTGGCTGTAACATACCCACATACAGTCAGTATCATGAGCAGGCATGTACAGACTGTAAAGCTACATGAGATTCTGAATTTGTTTCATAAAGGTGAACAGAAAAACCTTTTCCTTCATATCTGGCACTTTGGCCTCATAAAATTTGGGTTGCAAGGCAAAAGCATATGCCAGTCTAAGTAAAACAGTAGCCAGGTTCTCAATGGCTCTTTAATCCAATCTGTTTGCCTGCTCCTGTTTCTGGGAATAAAACTTCCCATAGCTTGTCCTGTTGAACAAGGTCAGCATCCTGCATCCAAGTTGCATGGGTAGGTGCTTAAGTGGAAGAGGGTGACTCAGGATTCTGATCTCACTGTATGTGACCTGCTTTTGGGGTCTCTTTTTGTAATCTCAGTTGATTGTGAGCCTAGCTGTGGTGCAGGGGCCAGGAGATACTTCTCTGGAGATGGCACATTAGACTGGTGGGACTTGCTTGGTGGGTTGAGCAGCGCCAAGGGAAGGATCTGTGCTCCACAGTGCAGAAAGTGGTCTGCGAGTCCTCCTTTGAGGGGAGCATTTTTTTCATTAATCATTCCAGATTCAGCTTGCTTTCCTACTGGCTGGCTGTTCTGACTGCTGTGAACGGCAGGACAGCACAAGGAAGTTAATATTCAGTGCTGGGATCTCTGCAGTCTTCCCACACCTGATTTGGCTCTGAGTCTTGCCCCATATCTAACCTATCTACTAACCTGCCTACTAACCTCAGAGGCACTGGAAGGTAATTTTGCTGTCATTGCCCATTAATATTTGGTTCATTGAGTTATGCTGATTTATTAAACAAACAGATGGTATTCAGACTTGGAAAATGCTTTTGGTGGCAAGAAATGTAGTATTAGGAACACAAGTAGATGGATCAGTTTAACTCTCACAAGAAAGGCAAAAAAACCCCAACCCTTTAGATCTCAATTGAACAACTATTCAATAATTTTTAATTTTTTCCCCCCCCACAGAAAGAATAATTAAAAACCTTTGCACTTGCAAATGTATAACAGGTCTTTTCACCTTAGCAAGTGTTTTTATCCTGCAAGTGTTTTGAACCTAGCAAGACCGCAATTATATCTTGAGTTCTAGCTTTTCAAATCTAGTTTACCCTGTTGAACAACAGTTGTTGGATAGTACTGCTTGAATTAGGACTTGGTTTTTATGGCTTTTTTTCTGAGTGTTACCAGCCCAAGTAAGGCCTGGTGTTTAGATTTTTCTTGTTCAGTTAATATTTTCCTCATAAGAAATTGTGTAGAGTTATACTGTGGGTCCACGTGGGCACTGATATATAAAATAAACTATTTAATAGACTTAATGGAAATTGTTTTCCATGTTTTCACTGCAATGGTTGCTTGTTGATCTCTTTGTTCTGTTTCATAATTAAAATGTTTTGCTTTATTTTCTAGGCTCACATAAAATTTCCTATTGACTATCCATATTCACCACCTACCTTCAGATTCCTGACCAAAATGTGGCACCCCAACATTTATGAGGTAAAGTGTTTTTTAAGCTAATTAATTTTTTTCTCAGGTATGGGGAAAGGTTTCCTATGTCCTTAAACTTCTGGAAGTGTTGAAGGTACTAAACATCTCTAGCCATAACTAAAGTGGTTAGCTGTTTGCGTTTAAATGTCAGCTTCATGGTTGCAGAGTTAAATCTAAATGTTGCAGGAAATCCTGTTTCTGTAGGCAGGGATGGAGCCTTTCTCATACCTGCAAGTGCAGCAAGCAGCCCCAGCTGAAGCATCATGAGAGTTGGCAGTTTTAGGGGATTCTTGGATCCCCTAAACTGGTGTGTGGAGTCTTGCTTTACTGGGATATTTAGACTAAGAGTTTGTACACTTTTCAAGTACATTTTTAATTTGAGTATATCCTACAAAATTGTGTGATGAGACAAGAAATGTTGGGGAAAAGTCTCCTGCAGCAGTCAGCCTATGATAAAGGGGTTTGGACTTGGGGTGCTCCAACTGCAGAAAGAACCAGAGCTGGAGTCCAGCTTCAGGAGGAGACATGCACAGCCTGGTCATCCTAGTGAACAGATACCTTTTGACTTAATGTCTGCTAGTCAATTTGAAGAGGCCCTTAGTTCAGTGCATGTATGAGTGATGTTCTGAGTGTAACACTGGGCTATCAAGTCCACGATTGGATCATGGTACAACTACATAGCAGGTTCAGAAGAAAAATGATTTTATATAAATGTTTTTTAGAAAGAAGCACTCCCTAGCTTGAAAGCATTTTCTTCATGATGCTGAGCATGGGCTGCTTGAAGACATTTAAAGTTGTCAAGGACCAAAGCACTAGAGGAAGTGCTGCCATGAGGTTGATGCGGTGTTCTGCTGATAGACTAGCTCAGGGGCTGACAGTGGTCAGGCTAATCTCTGCTGTTGCTGGGGCATAGGATGCATTGCCCTGCATCTGGTGTGAATGGACTATGTTATTTTTTGCTGGGCTTTTATCTGTCAGATGACCTTTAAGGTTTCTCCTGGAGCCTGGTTGAGTTGAGCTGTTGTGTTAGAGCTCATGTGAGCAGCAGCTTGAGACAGAGTTTAATAATGCTGCTGCAAATACTGTGAGAAGCAGCATTTAATTTCATTTCATACAATTGGCTCAAAATTACCAAATTTCATGTCTGTATTTGAAAACTGAAGGTCTGTTTTGGCTCAAAAATCAATCTTTTAGTGGAGGCAAATCAAATCCCTGCTAAACTTTTGGATAGCCAAGACAAACATCAGCCTGCCAGGACTACTGCTTGAATATTTTGAGGAGCTAAAGGCCTTTTAAAAATGTTCCCTTTGGTGCAGCTCTGTTTCCTTATCACAGGTCTGCAGGCTTTCTTTGTGTCCACTTCAAACCAGGAATGAACATGGGGAAAGGCTTGCCCCTTGACTACAGTGATCCCTAAAACCTTGTGCTGATCTCATCAAGCCCCATGACACCTTTACCCATCCAGACTCTAATGCAGTGCTGCCCTGATTGAATTCCCAATCATGTAACATTGATTGTTGTAAGAGGGACACTTCTCACTTTCTTGCTTCCCTCTATATCTTTGTATTGCTGAATATCTGCTTGTCCACATACTGCTGACTTGATTGCATGAGGAAATTCTCCTGAGTGCAGTGATGGCTTCTCCTGGCCATCATCTCCCAGGATGAGAAACTGGGTAAACTCATGAGAATTATGAATAAAACCAGAATAGTCTGTGAACATAATCTAACATTACTAAGGTTAACTTCACCTTAAAAAGATATTAGGTTGTACAAGATTGTACAAGCCTGTTGGAATCCTAACAAGGCAGTTTCCTTTTTATGGAAACTTCCAGCAACCTAAATGTGTGCTTGGATATTCAACAGCTCCAAATGCTATGTTGCTGTTTTTTGTTGTGTTCTTGAAAAAACTGCTTCAAATGGTGAGGGCTTGCTAATTACCATACCTGGAACGGTTAGTGAGTTGTCAAAATCTGCCTCCAATGGATCTCATCTGGCTATAAAAGAAATGTCCTTCAGGTGAGCTTTTGTTATCTGTAGCTGTGATCACTGGCTTGGGCTCAAAGGCATGGATACTATCAAAGTGCTACGTTGTGTATTGGCTCTTGTATATTGAGCAGTGTTGGAGTATCTTCAGGACATAGCTGAGACCAGATGCATGGGCAAGTGGCAGCCTGAGGTCTTGAACAGAACTGATCTGCAGCATCTCTCTTGTTCCTATCATTAATACATCTTGGATCAGGGTGATAAGGGTCAGTGTGAATACTGGTGTAAGGCTGCCTCTGAGAACTTGTAAATCATCCCACAGAGGGCTGCAAGAGGCAGCAAGCCAGCTGGGCCTGGAGAGGGCCTGGAGAGGCCAACATCTGCTGTCTGGCCCCAGGCCCCATCTGCACCTCCACCTCATCGGGCATTGAGACCCCATGATCCTCTGGAGTTAACTTCAGTGAAGACGATCAGTTGTGGTAGATACTGCTATAGCAGTCCTGCAAATTACTCATGTCAGGGTGCTATAGCTGGCGAAGAATTAGTTTTACAGGTATCTTAAAGTGTTTATAAATGGTAGGCATTATGGAACTTTATATTCAGGCCATAGCACTGTGTAGTGGTTTAAGTTCACCTATTCGAGTTTCTGGCCAAATGCCAGCACACTTATCAAAATTCACCCGATGTTTGCTGTGAGATGAGGATTAGGAATAGGCAAAGCAGGCTCAAACTTTTAGAGTATAAAGAAAGTTTATTAATACACCTAAGAGAAAGAGGAAAAGAGGAAAAAAACCAAGAAGAACCAGAACAAACTCCTCAGACCACCCCTCCTTCCTCCACCTCTCCATTTCTTTCTCCCTGACAACACACAAAAGACAACACTTCGACCTCCAGTCAGTTTACCATCTCAGAAATAGTTCTCATTTCAGTTCATTTAGGGAGAGAAGTCTCTTTTGTTTATACCATGAATTTCCTGTAAGAAAAATACAGTTTTTTATGGGTCTTCAGCCTCACCATCAGCCGCTGCCCAGAAGAAAGATCTGCTGGTGGTGGATTCCCCTCCCACACCAGTAGCTTTCCCACAGCCACTATGGTGGGTTATGAACAGTCCACAGGGTACCTTTTTAAGGATGCACAGTTCAATTGCAGCAACAAAGAAAATCCCTTCTTCTGTGCTGAGCAACACAGGTTCTCCTGACAATACAAGTTCTCTGGCATTCCCACCCGGGACCAGGGTTCTGGGTCACAGCCTCTCCTCTGTCTTGGTTCAAGTTTCTCATCAGGCTATACTTATTTCAGTACCTACTTGTCTTTACCCAGGTATTTCAGTTCACTGGCTGCAATTAGAACATCACATCCCCCCTTTGGACTATGTCTTCATATATTACAGGGAATTTATTAGCTCAGTCCCCAACCATGGTTCTCCAAAGGAATTTTCAGCTTCACTCTCGAAGCACTTCTCATACACGTCCCTCTAGGCATCGGTTTTGCTTTCCTCACTGACTTTAACGTCTCTATGCTGCATTTATGTAGATGTCCTCACTCGGTCCTCTCTGTGTGCAAGGAAGGATGGCTGTCTGCAAGTTTAGTCCAGGCGTGGATAGAGTTAATCTCTCTCTCCGGCATTGTGACGATCACGTGGTCTCTGCCGGGCTGTTTGAAAAGATTTGAGCTGGATGGCAGAAGCACTCAGAGTCTCTGTGGCCTGGCTCTGCGAAGCTGGCTCAGCCTGGTAGGGCCAGTCAGGCCCAGGGTGACAGGACAGAGCCTGGCCCGAACTGGATGGAGTCTGGCTCGATCCTTGACTGGCCCAGAGCAGGGGACCTGGCCCTGTCTAGTGTAGCTGACATGTCGGCTGAACTATATCTCCCAAGTACCAGAGGCCGGTTCCTCCCCCATGCCCAGCTGCAGCTGCACAGCTGCTCTAAACCTCCCCCCCCCCCACTCCTTTGGAAGGAAGTGGGGGGCCTTACCGGGGAGAGAAGGGAGATGCTCCTCTCTACACAGCAGCAGGCCAAAAGAGGAAGAGGCTCAGAGGTTCTCTGCTTATATATGATTTTTCCTCGAAGGTGGATCAACTATTTAATTGGTTTACCTACACATCAGTCCTTAAAACTACCTGGTTATTGGCTCTCTCAGGAAGGAAGTTGTATCACTTCCTGCAGCATAGGTCACTTCCTACATTTTGACCCCTCCTGACTAACCCAGGACACACTGTGAGTAGATTGACACAGACTGAGGATTATGTAGCTGTATGGGTTCCATATGCTGCCAAAATATTCTTCCTCTTGCATGCTGGAAGGGATTTTCAGTGAAACCTTCAGAGAGCTCCTTCTGCTTTTTCACCTGACATTTTGAACAGCTTTGTCCTAGGGAAGCAGTGTAAGCCTGCCCCACACCATGTTCAACATCCTTGTGTCCTGGGAGAAGCATTGTTGTAATACCTGAGCTAGTAGAGTGTGCTGAACCCTTCAATTAAAAAATTCCTGGAACTAACTCAGCTACCAGTGATGTGGTGGGTTGACCTTGGCTGGATGCCGGGTGCCCACCAAGCCACTCTATCATTCCCCCTACTCAGCTGGAGAGGGGAGAGAAAAGAAGATGTAAAATGACTGATAGACTGAGATAAGGTAGTTTACTAAAGCAAAAGGAAAAGGTTGCACACACACAAGCAGAGAAAAAAAAGGATTTTTTCTCCACTTCCCATCAGCGAGCAATATCCAGCTGCTTCCCGGGAAGCAGGGCTTCAGCATGAGGAGCAATTGCTCTGGAAAGCAAACACTGTAAAATAATGAATGCACTCCTGTTCCTCCAGTGAGGAAAATAATCCACGAACACGAGGTTTATGTCCAAAAAGGAGACAGAGGAGTCCTGTGACTTTATTAGAATAAAGGGAGAGGCCATGAGGCATTCCCCATGGGGTCTCTAAAAATTTTGGAGGACACAGCCTCTCTGTTATCCTAATTTCCGGACCGCATTTCCCTTCTCTCTTTCCCTATTGGCTGAGGTATTCGAGAAGTACAGGCTTCCCTGAATGCCTAATACAGACCCCCCTTTTCCAATGTATAATCCCCCCCCCTTTGTCTTTCCCAAAATGGAATTTTATAGTCCTTCTCATGGTTCCTTTCATATTCCAATATTCAGTTTTATTTATCAGTAGACCTGTGGTTTGTTTGTAAATGTGAATTTCTTGTGTCATTTATCAATCAATGGAATTCTTCCCATTGTTTCTTTTATCTCTGGATGCCGGGCTTATCTCTCAGACACTGTTTGTGAAGACAAGTTTCTTCATTCCTTTCAATCCCTCCCCTTTTATTTTAATAATTGTCATTACAAACTTTATTTATCATTGACTTAATTTTCTGTTCCTGGGTTCTTTTTGGTTTTGCCATTATTTGCAGCAACATCATTTTTTGTCCTTTTGTAGCCATCTCTGGATCTGTAGGCATGGCTACTATCTGCATCCCTTTGATCACATGTTGAGTAAGTTGTATTAAGCAAGGCATCATGCATGGTAAAAAGATGAGAGTTGCTACAGCACATAAGAGGAAAAAAAAAACATTTGTTTAACCCATAGTCCACCAGGTAACCACAAAAACATATCCCATTCTCCTCCTTTCCACATTTGGACTGGTACATGAGCTAACTTCCTAATTCCTTTTGTTATTTGTTTCACCACTTTCCCATTGTCATCTCTTTGCAAACAGCAGTTAGAGTAATTTAATTTGCCACACACTCCTCCTTCTTCTGGTAATAGATAATCTAATACCATCCAGTGTTGAAATATTGCATTCCTCATCTGAGTGGATTGGTCAGCCAGTAGGTCAAGGGCTGTAGCTGTCTGGTTACTTATTATTTCAAAAACAGCTTGTAACCTAATAATCTGATTTAAATTATAAATGGGTTCCCTGGCACCTGATATTAATTCATTAGAATTCCAAGTGGCTGGTCCATAGTGTTGTATGATTCATTTAGGTGGCCATTCATCTTTTCTCCACTTTTGGGTACTTCCTCCAGCCAGGGCTGTATTAATTGACCTGCTTTTGTCTAATTAGATCATCATATACCTGGATTCCTGACTGGTTTCCCTGAACTTGTGGTAGCAAAAAGAACAACGGTCTGATATACCCCACATAACATATCCCTGACCAGTTTGGAGGTAACTTGTGATAGGCCTTTTGACCACAAATCCAGTAATGTCCTTTTAAAGCCCAGGCCCCATTAGCAAAGGGGCCTTCCCAATTTTCATCATCAGTTGGTGGGTCAAAATATAGTTTGTTTCCTGGGCCTAATGGTCCTCCAACAATAGTTGATCCATTATGAGAATCACAATATTTGCATTTCCAAGCTCCCAGATGACATTTCCACCTGCAGTTAAATTCCAGATCTGTTTTGTTAGATCTGGACCAGAACATATTAAAAAGGGTTCAGGTTCCGTTCCGATGTTGCCACTTCCACTGATAGTCACGGACAACATGTGTCCTACTTGTGGAATTATCTTGGTGGCAGCTTAAAAATAAGTGGTCAAAAAACTTGTCTTTTCCCACAGCTTTACAGTCTTCAAAATCCCTTCGGTAATTATGGTAGGAACACTTAACTCAGCTACCATTAGTGAGCTTAACATGCGTTTGATTCCATCTGCCTCAATATTTGGAACAATCGTAAGGAGGGCAGTTGGGGGTCCAATAGTCTAAACCCAAAGATAAAGTCCAGTCACAAGCACTTTTTCCTACATATACGTCTCCTGTTCTATTTAAGCAATAAATGCCTCTTTCAGAAGAATGAAGTTGCCATGGACTTCCTTCCTCATCTCAAAATCCTGTCCTGTTATGGACATCACTCAGGGTGCTGACCCACCATTTAGGTTCAACTGGGCTGGCAACCCACGGCCAGTTTTCAGACTCTCCTGGCCCCCTGCAGACCCAACAATTGCTAAGGTTAAGGTTTTTGCTACTTTTTCTCCTAAAACTAAAAATTTATTCTCCCACCTTTGGCCCAAACTTAATTGACAATATAAAGGTAAGATCATTAACAAAAACATTTAATCTAATTTCCTAATCTAATGCTCACGTTGTCTTGTGCACCACCTGTGGCGAGTGGAAGCACAGAAAACAGCTTACAATGACAGTGAAGGTTGGCCCCCCACAATGACTGGAGATCCGAGAGGAGGGATGTCCATACAGATTATTTTAGCACTGTCGGTAGCACACAGGGCTTCCCCTAATGTCCACTCACTGGCTGCTGCTCTGTTCCACTCCTGCGGAGTGTCAGTCGTGGTCTCCCGTCTTTCTCCTCCAGCTGAGATGTCCAAATCTCCAGGCCTTCAGAGACCTTGACCCAACTGTGATGGGTCCACCTGTGTTCAGCTGTCTTGATGGCTGTTTCTGTGGTCAGCAACACTTGGAAAGGTCCACGCCACCTCGCCACCAGTGGTGCTTCTTTCCACTCCTTTACTAGGATCCAGTCTCCTGGTTGGATGTTGTGAACAGCAAAGTCCAAAGGCAGGGTCTGTGCCAGCTGAGCTTCCCGTTGAAGAGATTTCACAAGACACAGTATCCTGGCCACATTCTGTTTTAAATACACATCACTTATCTCTATCCCCCCACTAGGCTGAGAATTATGAGGGTAAGGAATTGCAAACATCAACTCAAAAGGAGATAACTGAATATCTTCCCAGCATCTAACCATTATTCTTGCTAAAGCCAGTGGCAAGAGTCGTACCCATGGCATCTTAGTTTCTATCAGTAGTTTTAGAAGGTGTTTCTTTCCCCATTCCTTCTTTCAACCTGGCCTGAGCTCTGGGTGTGCCAGGGAGTATGGAGGTTCCATTGTATTCCTAAAGCAGCCATAACCCTTTGAAGAATTTTTCCTGTAAAATGAGTTCCCCTATCTGAATCTATTGCTTCGATGATTCCATATCTTGGAATTATTTGTTCCAAAAATACTTTAATAATCGATCCTGTAGTTGCTGAAACAGTTGGAAATCCTTCTGGCCACCCTGTTAGCTGACATAGTATTACCAGAAGATATTTAAATCTTGCTACTCGGGGCATTTCAGTAAAATCCACCTGGCATCTCTGGAAGGGACGTACAGCCCAAGGCCTCCCTCCCCTGGCAGTTTTCTTTATAACCCCATTATTGGTTTTAGCACAAATTAAATAACCTTCAATAGCTCGCTTTGCCAAAGTAAAAAGACCCACAGCAACATACATTTTGAGGAAGGCTTCTGCCAGTTCTTGGGAGCCCCAGTGGCTCCCTTCATGGAGTTTTTTTTAATATCAGAGCTTTTGGTATCCACTGGTTATCATTCCTTGTAAACCAATTACCCCCTCTTTCTTCTGCCCCACTTTTTAAAAATTATTTCAAGTTCGTCTGGTGGAAAAGACAGTTTTTCTGGCAGCAGTGGGGTTACTGGGAGCAAGGGGAGGATCTTAGAGATTTCTGGCAATAGTGCCACTTTCTGAGCTTCTTCATCAGCCAGGCGGTTACCTGTTGTTTCTTCTGAGCACCCTGCCTGTCGTCCCCTAACGTGGATTATTGCCAACTTTTTAGGTAAATTTACCACTTCTAATAGGTGAGAAATTAGGTTCTCACGAGCTAACGTTTCCCCCGCCCCCCGGCAGGTTATAAAACCCCTTTCTTCCCATTGTTTCCCAAATGCATGTATTATTCCATGTGCATATTTAGAGTCAGTAAACACATTCACTATCTTGTCTTAGGATAATTCACATGCTCTCACAAGTGCATACAGCTCTGCTGTCTGAGCTGACCATGTGGGTGGCAACCTCCCTCCTTCCTTTAATTCCCTTCCACTGACAATAGCATATCCTGTGAATAGCTTCCCTTCTATCACCCTTGAAGACCCATCAATAAACAAGTTTTCTCCCTCAGGCCAGGGGGTCTCTCAAGTCTTCCCTAGTCTGAGTTTGGAGATCTATCACTTGAATGCAGTGATGGGTTTCTTCCCAGTCCCCCTCTCCAGGGCCATTCAAACAGGAGCCTGGGTTAGACCCTTCTCCACTTTTCAGTTCCAAATCCTCCTGTTCCATTAAACAAGATTCATACTGTAATAACCAAGTGCTAGTTATCCACTTAAAGGCTCTTTCAGTTAACAAAGCTTTAACCTGATGTGAAACTTTAACAATCAATTGTCAATTTTCGGGCCTCAGTTACCATCAGGGCTGTGGCTGCACAATTCTGCAGACGAGGTCAGCCTCTGGCCACAGGGTCTAACAGCTTAGAAAAATAAGCAACAGGTCACTGTGTTCCCCCATGTTGTTGTACCAGAATTCCTTTAGCATGGCCCTGCATCACATCCATATATAACTCAAATTCCTTTTCTGAATCTGGAAGAGCTAAGACTGGGGCATTAATCAATTTGTCTTTTAATTTTCTAAAGCTTTGCTCTCCTTCTGGTGTTCATATTACAACACTAGGACTGTCTTGGGTTAAAAAGTCATTTAAAGGTCTGGCCAAAATACAAGAAACCTCGGTTCATGTTCTGCAGTACCCCAGTAATTTTTAAAAAACTGCTGTAGCTCCTTCTTTGTCTGGGGTAATGGTACTTGTAAAATTCCTTGTATTCTTAAATTCCTAGGCCTGCATAGGGACAGCACTATCCCCACAAGGCAGCAGCAGCAGAGTTGGCTTCAGGATTGAACCCTGCCAACTCTGGCTTTTCACAACAAAACACACAAAAATTAGAGGGGATTGGGTCCCCTCCAAACAGAGCTTTTCGGCTCTGTACAAAACCTTATGTAAACAAAGGAATTAAATCTCCAAATTCATTTACCACAATTTTTATAATTCCCTCAGAGAAAGATGTGTTCAAATTTTTAAGTTTACAGAAGAAACCACTATTTTTGCAACTCTTTGAACCATCAAAGATGTTTTTGACAATTTTCTACAGTTCAAAACCATTTGTTTTCTTAATGAACAAAAAATCCTTAAAAGGAAAAATTAATTTTTCTACCTACAATTTGCATTTCCCAGTTTTTCTTTTCTCCTTGTGTTCACTCTCTTTAACACATACAGTATATCAGAGCCCAGAGCTGGTCCCTGTCTTGCTGCAGTGTTCAAACACAACTCTCCCACTAGCCAGAAAACTGAACAATATCACAGTGGCTTCGCCTACCACTTCTTCCCATTCTCTTGATAAGAGCAAGTCTTTCACATACTGTAAGGACTTCATTCCTAGGGATGGAGTAAATTAACCTTTTCTCCCTCTTGTTTCTACTCAAAGGCAAAATACTATTTTTTATGCTCTGTAAGAGGGCATTTTCAGAAACCATCCCTTAGCACCAGTGTGAGGAGGGAACCTGATTCAAGATGATACAAGAATCTAGGACCGTGGAGTGCCTAGGTTTAATAGTTTCATTTACTATTGTCAGGTCTTGCACTATAACTGGCAGGATCGGAGTGTTATAGGAGGACATATACAGTTTCAAAAGACCCGCCTTTAACTTAGCATCAGGCTGTAATCCCTTCTTTCCTTTTTTTTTTTTTTGAAAGAAGGTACTGCTTTTTAGGCACCACTTGTCCAGGTTGCCTCAGAGTAATGTGTAGAGGCTCCATAACCAGTTTTCCATATTCCCTGGGACTGCCTACACCTCTGGGTTCAGTCCAGCATTCACAACAGTGTTAACCTCCCCATTACCCCCCACAACATCAACTCGCATTTCTAACTCCAGCCATCAAATTGTCTCCCAGTAAACCACAATCATAACTAGGAATTATCAGAAACTTGTTTTTCACATCCATCTCACATTCAGCAAACTTTCACAGGCATTCCCATATTACTGTTATTTGCCAGCAAAACTCAACACACACACATCTTTTTCATTTATGAAAAGAACATTTGAACAATTGTTCTTCCTTTGGCATAGATAGAGAAGTTCCTGTGTCTACTAGGAAACACACTTCTCAGTTGAGCTCCTAGTATAACAGCGGATCCTGACACCTTGAACAATTAATTTCTAATGTTTCATTCCTGGTGGCTGCCTCCTTCCCTTTGGTCCTTGGGCTCCCAGCACTACAAGCTGTGTAAAGCACCAGGTGCAGCGCAGCTCAGCGGGCGGGCACAGCCGACAGTGCCCCAGGGATGGGCTGGTGGCTGGGGTGTCCTGCAACTTCATGGGCCCGGGGAGCCACTGCAGCCCCCGCCTGCGGGGGTTGGTGGCGTCAGGCACTGCCTGGCACTGAGCCCCAGCTGTCCCACAGCCTCAGCTCGGTCCCGCACCTCCCCCACAGATCCCCCAGTCCGTGCTGTCGGTTGCACCTGACCTCTAACAGAAACCCCCTTAATGTCCTGAATAGCAAGCATACAAACCCAAATCCTCCACCCTGGTTAATGGCTCAGGGGACAGGTGGGGGATGTAGGAACAATGCTTCCCTGCTTTCCCTTTCCTGAAAGCTGGGAATACAAAAGACTTACAGCCAGCCCTGTATTAGACTGAAGATTCTGAAGATCAGGCAGAGAACTTCTCAGTCTTTCTTTATCACACAGCCTCCACTGTTATTTGCCTTGACTATTTTTCTCCACACTTCCTTTGTTGCCCCCCTGGGCACGGAATGTTGAGACCCCTCCTCAACTCTCCCTTATTGCCCCCTCTGGGCATCTGTGTCTTTAATCACCTCTGGAAGAATGTGTAAACCAACTCAACATTCTTGCAAGGGATTCTTTGGTGATATTTTGGGATCGTCATCCCTTTCGCCTGGGCCCCTTCCCGGCTTTAGGTATGCAACCCTTCCTGGGTGCCTTGTTTAACCTGCATGACCCGCCCTGGGTGCACTTCCAGGTTTGTTCCCCAAAGATCCCATTTTAATCACCGGTGAGATTTCAGTAGTCCTTCCCTGTGGACTCTTCACGGACTCCCCTGGTCCACCACTCGTCTGTCTCCTGGACAGTCTTGGGCACTCAATCAATCGCCCAGTGCCCGCCAGCACCAAGGGGAGCTGATCACCGAAATTGGGTGAGGCACGCCTTCAGCTCCGCTCGCTGCACCCAGACAGTGGAAGGATCCCGGATGAGCCCCCATTTGTGAGGAAAATAATCCACAAACACCAGAAGTTTATGTCCAAAAAGGAGACAGGTCGTTAATACTCATTGATGGTCGTTAATACTCGTTGACGGTCATTATCTTTTGTGTATCTTCTGTGCTACTCCCATTCTGTTGAGATGTTAAGCTCATCAGACCTTACCTGGTGGACCAATCCCCTGAAAAGAAATTTAAATTCCCTTCCCCTGTGGCAAGGGCGAACAAAACTGACTAAAGCTACATAAAAAATTCTAACCTTTGTAGGATTTCCAACAGCATGGTTTACAGGGTGTTTCCAGCCAGCCAATTGTTGCCTCTACCATGGTGAGTATGTAGCTCTTGCCTTGGCATATACATGGCAGTGGTCCAATGTAGTCAATTTGGCCGGCCTCACCACATCAGAAACCCAGCCACCGCCCTCTATTCTAAGGAGATTTTACTTGGGTGGCTCACTTGATTGCAGCACGTTTCACCTTTCTGAATAACTTGTGTGATGGTCTCCATGGTCAGGTCCACCCCTCGATCACAAGCCCATCTGTATGTGGCATCTCTTCCTAGATGTCCCAACGTTCCATGGGCTCACTGGGCTATAAATAGCTCACCCTTTCATTCCCAGTCTAAGTCTACCTGAACTATTCCAATTTTGGCCACCTTATCTACCTGTTCATTGTTTTGATGTTCTTCAGTGGTGCAGCTTTTGGGCATGTGAGCATCTATGTATCTTTAGAGCCATATTTTCTACCTGTGCAGCAATGTCCTGCCACAATGCAGCAGCCCAGATGGGTTTGCCTCTGCATTGCCTATTGGTCTTTTTTCATTGCTGCAGCAATCCCCATAGGGCGTCATCCATAGTCACCACCCAGGAGTTGGTATAGAAATAGAATACAGGCTACTTTTCTTGTTCTGAAATTTCTAAGGATGATTGGATGGCTTTCACTTCTGCAAATTGACTTGACTCCTTCCCCTTCAGCAGCCTCAATGACTGTCCTGCAGGACTCCACACAGCAGCTTTCCACCCCTGATGGTTTCCTATCACAGCAGGATCCATCAGCAAATAGTGCAAAGCCTCTTGTTTTCTGATAACTCATTATATGGTGGTGCCTCTTGGGTACCAGTCACCTTTTCAGGAAATGATCCAAAATCTCTGCCTTCTGCCCAGTCTATAATCTCTTCCAGAATTCCTGAGCAATTAGTTTTCCCCAGGTGAGCTCATTGTGTGATCAGCACTTACTCCATGTGTGATGTGTTGAGGGGATGTTTATTTACGCTGAACATCCAGTGTAGCATGGGCAATTGCAGTGCTAAGAGGAGACATGATTCTGTCCCAACAACCTCTGAGGCAGTTCAAATCCCCTCATAGGCTGCTAATATATCTTTTTCAGTTGGAGTATAGTGGGCTTCTGATCCTCGATAACTCCAGCTCCAAAACCCTAATGGTCAACCTCAGGTTTCTCCTGATGTTCTTTGCCAGAGGCTACAGTGTAGAGTATATTTTGCATGGCTGGTCCTGTTTGAACGGGCCCAAGAGCTACTGCACAAGCTATTCCCTGTTTGATCTGCTCAAAGGCCTGTTGTTTTTCAAGGTCCCACTCAAAATGGTTCGTCTTCCAGCTATAACCTGGAATGTGCATTCTCCAGAACCCCACAAGGCCTAGGAAAGTTTGTGTTTCCTTCTTGTTAGCTGGTGGAGACATAGGTGCTATCTTGTTGACCACATCCATAGGGTCACGATGGTGTCCATCCTGCCCTTTTATTCCCAAGAACTGAATCTTCTGTGCAGGTCCCTTGACCTTGCTTTTCTTTATGGCAAACCCAGCTTTAGAAAAATCGAAATTATTCTTTTTCCCTTATCAAATACTTCTTCTGCCTTCTTGCCCCACACAATTATCTTGTCGATATATTGTAGACATTCAGGGGCATCACCCATTTCCAGGGCAGTCTGGATCAGGCCATGACAGATGGTAGGGCCATGTTTCCACTCCCAGGGCAGTCGATTCCAGGTGTATTGGACACCCTGCCACATGAAAGCAAACTGTGGTCTGCACTCTGCTACCAAAGGAGTTGAGGAAAATGCAACGACAATGTCAGTTGCAGCACACCACTTGACTGCCTTCGGCTCCAGTTCATATTGGGGCTCTAACATGTCTACTACAGTAGCACTCAGTGGTGGTGTTATTTTATTCAGGCCACGATAGTCTACTGTTAACCTCTACCCTCCATCAAACTTTTGCACTGGCCACGTCACCAAAACTGCAGGAAAAACAAAGACCCTCCAACAATATTTTTAATGTTAGAGAGTCAAGGCATTACTTTATTTTCTGGCCAGGATGTACCACAGAAATCATCTCATCCACACATAGCCCAAGTGTGCTGAGAGAATCATTCCATGATACATTGCTTTTACAAGATTTCTCAGATATTTTATACAGTCAAAACTCATAGGAATGAATTGGATCAGTGTTCATTTTTCTCAAGTTGAGCAACCCCCAGTATCCAGTTTCCCATTGGATCCAGAATCTCCTTGCCTCTGATGTTAATTAGATCTCCATGCCTTGATTTTCTTATCAGTCATTTCCGGAGATGTCTCCAACTCTGCCAGAGGCAGAGTCTGGGGTAAATGTTTGTAGATGGCCATTGATGTTCTGTTGATGTTCCATTGATGGCCTTTTATCTTTCTGGTTATCTGTGGGCTACTCCCAGCCTGTTGAGATGTTAAGTTCATCAGGCCTCACCTAGAGATACAATGTCCTGGAAAGAAGCTGCAGTTCACTTCCCCTGAGGCAAAGGTGGACAAACCTGGCTAAAGTTATATAAAAATATTTTTAAACTGGTATGTTTTCCAACAGCCATATGGGACTATTAAAAGGTGAGTGAGTTCTGCTGATCACTCCTTGGCTCTCCAGGTGATGATTCAGATCATGGATGGGAGTCAGGGAGTCTCAGTGCAATATTGCAACCAGTGCAACAGTCCTAGTAGCAATTGGTACCTGCTGGTCTTCAACTCACAGCACTTCCACAATGAAGGGATCTTCTGAGAGATCAGGCAAGGTGGATAACTGTTTGATCTTCTCTGTATTCACAGTGGCTACACCAAAAGTCCATAGGTACCCCTTTGGATTCTTGAAGTACCCTCTCCTGAGGCAGTTCATGTCAAAGATACAAGGGGCCTCTGCCTCTGGGCCAGTCACAATGAAGTGCTTCTCCCACTCACCTCAGCCTCTAATACAGACAATTCTTGGCATTCCTCTGTCACTCCAGAGATCCAGATGGGTTCTGTGCCTCTATACCCTGATGGCACCAGTGCACACTGTGCACTAATGACTACCAAAGCATTATACTTCTGTGGATCTGGAATGCCAGGCCATGGAATCCACATAGTCCAGTATATCCAGTCATCCATTTCTTCCTCCTGGCTGAAGGCAGGGACCCTCCATTCATGTTCCTCACTGGAATGTTCACTGTCTGACCTTTGTGATGCCAGACCAGAAGTCCCCTCACCAGGATCAAAGGACGTGATTTCAGTTCTTTGTGGGAGATTGCTGATTGCCTTCTTGTGTCTCTGCAGCAACTACACTGACAGTCATTTTGGATGACCTCTTCTTAACAGCTCTCTTCCCTCTCAGTTCATGTATATGGGCTTCCAGCTGAAAGGTGGGTTCATCATCCCACTTTATGTCCAACTCCTGGTCAAACAGGAAGAACCAGAGTGCACCTTTCCCTCTGACCGGAGCAGGAGAGGACCAATCTCTTGGGCAGATCCTGACAGCTGAAGTGCCAACCTGTAGGGATGAGGAGGTACAAAGATTGTCTTCAAAGTTTTTGAGCCACAAAGCTGCTCCCTCCACAGTTGGTGTATCTATTTGCAGGTAATACATTGCTGCCGAGCTGTTAAAATATGATGCAGGGGCACCTTGAACCGCCTTCCTCCACATGGCCAGTGTGCAAGGGACATCCTCTGGATCTTTAGAGACCCTGTCACTTTTTAGATCACTATAGATGACTCCCAGCACTGCTAATTCTCTCAAGTACTGGATACCTTCGTCTGCAGTGGTCCACTTCCCTGGGAATTTCACAAGATCTTTAAATGGATATCTTGCCCTCACACTTGAGGGGAGCCATCTGCAGACGCTGCAAATTGCTGCCCCTTTTCCAATTCCTCTTTCAGTGTCCTGATCTCTAGTGCAAGGGATCCCAGCTGTTGGGCTTCATGACCTTCTAAGTCCTGACTGCCAGCCCCATTATCCCAGCATCAAAGCAGCCGGGCAGAAATCCGCTCACCTGGCTAGTGGCTGTAATGTTTTCACAAGTCTCAGAGTTCTGATGAGGTCAGGCACTGAGTAACTTTGGTTTCCTGTTTGAATTGTCTCACTCCTTTCTCCAATTTCTTTGTTGAAAGACTGGCGTCTTGATCAGATGCTTCCTTTCCTGATTCTTCCTCCTCCTCTTCCTCCCTTTCTAATTGATGGTATGGATGTGTTGTTCTCTTTATTGACTTTTTCTTTTTCACTACTGGGGCAATTATTGTAGTTGTTGAGTCCCTGTCTCAGCCATAGTGTCCTCAAACACAGTTTGGGCTCCTGCCTCAACTACAGTCCTCTGAGAGTACTGAACTGTGGCTCAATAGGCCCAGTACAGGGTGAGAAGCTGCTGGTTTTCATTGGGGTATGCAAGGCACCCTTCTATCAGGTGATGCGTCAGTTTGTTAGGGTTGACTACCTGTTCAGGTGCAAAGTCCCAGGCAACGGGAGGTGATTACTGCCCCTGGGAACCTACCCAAATCCTGCCACCCAGGGACCGGGTGCTTCAGGGCACATTGCAATGTTGCATCACCCAAAATTTGTTTTCTCTTACACCAGGACAACACCAGATTCCACAAACCCCATAATATGCAAAAAGTATTATTTAGTGGTATTTAACAGATCATGTAACAATGAACAAGGACCTCAGGAGCCTACATAAAACCATTCACATTAATCCAAGGTAGGGAGAGGGAAATCACAGAATCAACTAGGTTGGAAAAGACCTTTGAGATAATTGAGTCCAACCTATGACCTAACACCACCTTGTCAAGTAGACCATGGCACTAAGTGCCACATCCAGTCTTTTCTTAAACACCTCCAGGGATGGTGGACTCTACCACCTCCCTGGGCAGCCCATTCCAATGCTGAACCACTCTTTCTGTGAAGATTTTTTTTCTAAGATCTAGCCTAAACTTTCCCTGGCGCAGCTTTAGACTGTCCTCTTGTCCTGTCACTGGTTGCCTGGGAGCAGAGCCCAACCCCCACCTGGCTACAACCTCCTTTCAGGTAGTTGTAGGGAGTGATAAGGTCTTACCTGAGCCTCCTTTTCTCCAGGATAAACAATCCCAGCTTGACATGGTGTGCTGTGGTCAGATGGACCTATGCTGCGCCTTTCCCTGGAGTGTCCCACGTAGAGCCACTCAGGCGGTGCCCCAATAGCACTTACGCAAACACAAAGCCCACCCTTGTAGGTGGACACAGGTAGCCACTCACACACTCAGAAGCATCCTTGGAGATAAAGAGACTGGAGGGAACCATCCAGCATGCAGTTCCAAGGAGTTTATTGTGGTCCAAAGGAGGACCAGGAACAATTCTCCTCAGAGGGGAGGCAGGGGCTGAATGGCAGGGAAGCACAGGAAGTAGGTCTGTTTTATAGGGGGCTTGTAGGGGGCAGGCCCATCATTGACCAGTGGGCTGAGGGCTAGGGGGTGGAGACAAGGTTGACTGACATGAACACAGGTCAATGGGGAGAGGGGGCCAGGGGCCAATGGGAAAGGGACTGCAACACCAGCTCCCTCAGTCACTCTTCATAGGACTTAGGTGCTAGACTGTAGAAATATTTCTACACGATTTCTGCCGCTGGGGTTCCTCCGAACCACCTGCCGATGGTTGCTCCTATTTCGCCTGGTTTACCCCGAACGTCCTAACCGGATGGTGGACGGACAGGAGAGACACACAGCCTCGCCAGGGAATAGGAGCGTTGGTGGGTCGCAGGTTATTCCTCGAGTCACAGAAGGACTGCAGAGAAAAGAGAGCGACTCTTTGACTGGGTAACAGAGGAAGGTTTAATGTCTCTGAATCCCGGGGCCAAAAAGCCTCGAGCTAGCTCATGCAATGGCTTATAATGGAACTGATCAACCAATTACAAAAGGGTACTGGGGAGGAGTTAGGGAGAGGCTGGGGAGGTACAACCAACAGGATAGGAGCAGGAGAGGAGTCAGGGGTACACAGCGAATCATATCTAAGAGAATTATGAACTTTCCAGAATAAGGGGAATATCTAAACTTGGATTGATAACTCACTGAACGAATAACAACATATTAGAAGGAACTCGGGGGAGTGGTCCAGCTCAGGGCTAGACCACGGTGTTTTCCAATGCAGGGGTGGCACTCCGGCTCCCCCACCAGGAGCGGTCCAGGGGCTTTTGTTCTATATCTACCACTCCTACACTAGACCCTTCCACCAGCCTTGTTGCCCTTCTGTGGACATGCTCCAGCATCTCAACATCCTTCCTAAATTGAGGGTCCCAGAACTGGACATAGTATTCAAGGTGTGACTTAACCAGTGCCAAGTACAGGGGAAGAATCACTTCCCTAGTCCTGCTGGCCACACTATCCCTGATACAAGCCAGGAAGCCATTGGCCTTCTTGGCCACGTGGGCACACTGCTGGCTCATGTTTAGCCTGCTGTCAATCAGTACCCCCATGTCCCTGTCTGCCTTGCCACTGTCCAGCCACACTGTCCCAAACCTGTAGTGCTGCATGGGGTTGTTGTGACCAAAGAGCAGGACCCAGCACTTGGTTTTGTTAAACTTCATATTGTTGGATTTGGCCCATCTATCCAGCCTGTCCAGGTCCCTCTGCAGAACCCTTCTACCTTCCAGCAGATTGACCCCCCCCAAACTTGGTGTCATCTGCAAATTTGCTAATGGTAGACTCGATCCCCTCATCCAGGTCATCAATAAAGATGTTAAACAGGACTGGGTCCAACACTGATCCCTGGGGGACACCACTAGTGACCTGCTGCCAACTGGATGCAACACCATTCCCCACCACTCTCTGGGCCTGGCCATCCAGCCAGTTCTTAACCTAGCAAAGGGTGCACCTGTCCAAGCCATGGGCTGCCAGCTTTTCCAGGAGTATGCTATGGGAGACAGTGTCAAAGGCTTTGCTGAAGTCCAGGTAGACAACATACACAGCCTTCCCCTCATCCACCAGATGGTTCACCTGGTCATAAAAGGAGATCCAGTTGGTCAGGCAGGACCTCCCTCTCCTAAATCCATGCTGGGACATGTATTCCCTCATCTTCTCCACGAGATAACTCTCCCAGTACAGCAAGGCCATCAATGCCAAGGCAAAGCACAGAGCCATCATTTGTATTAACATCTTCCCAAACTCAGCAAAATAGAGATAAGCAGTGCAGCTGACAATCTCCATGTCTCACACAGGAGCTTGCTACTTAATAACTACTATAACTATAACATGCAATATATATAACTGCCTTTGTCTCATCCCACATTTGCTACCAAAAAGGACTGGTGGGTTGACCTTGGCTGGATGCCAGGTGCCCACCAAACCACTCTATCATTCCCCCTTCCCAGCTGGACAGGGGAGAGAAAATAAGATGGAAAATGCCTCCTAGGTTGACATAAGGTAATTTACTAAAGCAAAAGAAAAAGATTGCATACACGCAAACAAAAGGGAACAAAAAAAGGATTTTATTCTCTACTTCCCATCAGTGAGTGATGTCCAGCCACTTCCCAGGAAGCAGGGCTTCAGCACATGTAGTGGTTGCTCCGGAAGGCAAACATTGCAAATAACAAATGCCTCCCCTTCTTCCTCCTTCCTTTAGCTTTTATATCTGAGTTGATGCCATATGGTATGGAATATTCCTTTGGTCCATTTGGGTCAGCTGGCCTGGTTGTGTCATCAGATCTCTGCCTCAAGCCAGGCTATTCTCAACTTTCGTTTCTGTCTTGCAGAATGGAGATGTATGTATTTCAATTCTTCACCCACCTGTAGATGACCCACAAAGTGGAGAGCTGCCCTCTGAGAGGTGGAACCCTACCCAAAATGTCAGGTAACTGTGAATCTGTGATGTACAGCAGTGACCTCAAAGGCCTGTGATCTCTCTCCAAGACTAAGGCCTGTGATGGGAAAGTTTTGGAACAGAATTCAAGACTTTGGGAGCTTTAGGTCTTGAACTGGGTGGGAACCAGACTTATCAAGTTGTCTGAAGTGCTGATGCTGAGGTGTCCTGAAGATGGACTAGCAATGTGGAGAATTCTGTCCTGTTCACAGGGTTTCATGCTCCTAAAGCAACTTATTTCAAATTTTCTGCCCTTCCCTGGTCATTGTTATCCTATAGTTAGGGTTTTCAAACTCTTCCAAGATACCACTAGTGGAAAAGAATATTTTGAGCTATTTGTGCCCAGTAGGAGTAATTTTGTTCATAATCCTGCCTGCTGTTTGCCTTACAGTATTTGTGTGTCTCCTGTCCTGCAGTGTGATATCTTGAGCAGTTAGCCAGGTAGCTTTCTTCCTGACAAAAAGACCCAAAGGATCACTAAGTATTAGAGACATTTGAGGCTAACCTGTCCTTTTTTTTTTTCTTTTTAAATACCAGCTGAATTTCATTCTCATTACAAGACACTGCCAATAAAGAACTGATAAAACTCATATCAAGTAACAGCTTACCTGTGCAGCTGGAGTAGTAAGTGATGTAGTGAAAAAACTCTGAAGTAAGGTACTTCCTGTTCTAACATTTTAATCTGATTTATTATCCAAATGAGGTTAAAATAATTGCCTCTAGATTTTTATCATATGAGAATTATTCTTGCTCTCAGATTTATTAGACATTGGTTCCTCACCTTGAAATCTGTTATTTATTGGTAAATCCATGTAAGGATCTCAGGACACCTGAAGGAATACAGTGATTTGAAAAGCATTGTCTGACAGTTTAACTCAGCTTTCATCTAACTTTGTTTCATAAAATTCATTTGAAAAGAGCCTCTGTCAAAGCAAAGATCTAGCAAGGAGGATTTAATGGATTCCTGACCCTTGAAATATGATTGTAACACGCACACTGCAAAGTGCTGAACTAGAGCTAACATAGCAGGAGACTAGGAATTGTAGCAGTCAGCAACATGATGTTCCTCCTGGAGCATGCTACTTGAAGGTTAAAAAGGCCCAAGAGAAATGGTGCATCTTAGCTGCATGAAGTCATGAAAGGTTGGGAATCTGATCCTTAGAGCTTGAGGTAAAGGTTATCCAATCCATTGTACCAAATACAAGTCCTAGTTCAGATTTTTAAAAAGGAAAAATAGGCTTAATACTATCTTAAGCTGTTATATTGCTAAGCTACGTTCACCTGTCCCTCTGCTCAGATGGCTATTAAACTGTTTTTTTCATACATCTGATATGGTTAGGACTAGGTGACAAGCTTCAACTTATAGTTAGAAAACAGCTTTGGGCATTAGTTGCTTATAATGCACACACATTTTGAGTATTTCACAATATACAACCCTAAAGATTGACATGAAACTTCTTATGGTACTAGCTCTCTGATTTCTGCTCTCCCTTACCATGGTGCAGTTTTTGGTGCTTACTCTTGGAACATGCTGGTCTTAACAGTGATATTTGGAGAGAAAACATTCCTCAGCTATATCAGCAAGCAGAAATAAAACTTGTCCTTCACTGTTAGACTGCTGCCTGTGTAACCTAGGGCTTCTCTTCAGCTGCTGAATTTTGTAAATCCGCTTACTACAGATGACTGTGGTTGAAGTGTCTGGAGTGAGGAATGTCATTCTTCAGCTTTGAGAGCACCTACACATTTCTACACCTAATGGTTTCAAGCATGTGCATTAATTTTTTTAAATAGTCAATATGGACTTTCCCATCACTTGGAGCTAGATGAGGCTGGCATAAGTAAATATAGCAAACATCCAGCAAGAGATGAAGGAATGCATTTGTGATCTGTATGGCAGAAAGTATTGCTTTTCTTATGTCCCATAAAGCTGAGGAAGTGGTGGCAGTGCTTAGGAATTGAGGCTCTTTGATAAATTTTAGTTGCCTTTCTCCCTATCTCACCTGACCTCACTCTGTCTTTTGAGGTGCACAGGCCAGAATTCAGCACAATATTCAAGATGTTGGTAAATCTGTATTTTGTGCTGATATGTGATGCCCCATCTTACTATTGCTTTGTTTTCTGAGGATACCCATTTTTGTTGGCTTTTTTGGCTGCTTTAATGCATTGAGCTGGTTGCAGAAACTGTTCAGATGTAACATTACTTTTAGTACAGTCTAAGTCTGTTCCTTTGATACATGGAGACAAAAAGGCAGTTAACAGTTCTGATTCCTTGAGCCTCTACTGGCTTCTCTCCTCTGCTGATAATGGGGTGTAGAGGGACTGTCCTGGTTCCAGCAAGGACAGAGTTAATTTTTTTGAAGTAGCCATGAGGGGGTGGAGCCTGGACCTGTGTGGTCATGGCTAGGAGGTTATTTTATGCCACCTCACATCATTGCCAGGGGTGGGGTACTCTCTGGCTTCTGAGAAGAGTGGGGCTTCCGGTGGAGAAAACTGGTGTGGCAGGAGGGGGAAACCCACCTGCCATTTGTTCATTGTTGCCCAGAATCCATGGTGAGCATTTTTGCATGTGAATCATCCTCTCTTTTGTACACTTTTGTTATTTATATTGCTGCTGTTATTGTTATTTTCTAATTTCATTGCTGTTTCCAGAAAACTGTTTTTATCTCAACCCGTGATCTTTTGTGCCTCCCATCGAAGGGGGGAGGGGAGCCAACTGCAGGTTATGGTCTTTTTAGTGGGAGTACTAAATTGGGGAATACCATTTTTAAACCAGGACAGGCACTCACTCTGAAGACAACAGCACTGTAAACACTTAAACCAAAGTGATATGGCAGCGGATGAGCACACTGTTCCCCAGAATGGGGTGGGGGATGTAAGAAAGCAAAGGTGGGCTTTAAATACTCACTCTTCATGCAAACAACTTGCATGAAACAACATTCCAGAAGAACCTCACCTAAGGGAGAAACAGATCCATAATAATACTGGAGAGGGTCAGTCTATATCAGTCTGGTGCAGTTTGTATGTGATGCTGAGGATGTTTTCAGTCACTCATGGTAGAACTTTTTTATGGTTTCTGTCCTGTCAGATCCCCTGCTCTGGGATCCCTTCCTATTACTATACCTTCTTTCACCTTGCTTACCCACAGCAGCAGGGTTTGAGTTGGAGGAGACTGGCCAGCTCTTAAGGATATCAGCAGTGATGGAGCTGATCTAATGTGCTGGTCAGAAATGAAAAGTGCACAGTGTCTCACCTCTAATAGACAGTAGATAGAGCGTGGTAGAGTGAGTGCTAAATCCAGATGTGAATTCCTGTCCTTGGCCTTCTCTAGATTTTGCTTGCTTTACAGTAATGATGCTGAAGCTGACATGCTGGCTTTGCAGCCTGATTGCTGAGAATTCAAAGGCTTTTAAATGAATTCTTGAGCTGAAGTAAAAGATGGTTTCTTTTCTGCCCAACATTCCAGTCTGACCAGACAGCTTTTTCCAGAGCTGCTGTTCTGTTTCCTACTGAATTATATTATTTGGAAAGTAAATTGTATGTGACTCTTCTGATAGCTGTGCTGAAGAGTTTGGCCAGATGCAAGGATTTAGTTTCAAAACCTTCCTATAAACTCTTCATCCAAATGGCCAAACATTTCCTGGAATTGTATCCCAGATAAATTATATGCTTGTAGATATGCTCAGCATACACTGCTCTGAATGTGCCTCTAAATCAGTTCAAGTACAGTTGGGGCTGTAGTCTCCTTTAATCATGTTCTGCAAAGCAGTTGTTATGTACTGCTGTATTTCAAGACTTATTTCCTTGTCTCTTGTTCTTCCCTTCCATTTATATTAAAAGCTGTTCAAAGTAAGACCACCTCAGACACAGGAAGCTGTTGCGGTGGTAGCTACAGCCATGTGTGTAGAGCTGCCTGATGGGATTTGCTGATTAGTTTTGTGCTGGTTGTGACACTGTGTGAGGAACAAAGGGCTGAATCTCAAGTGCAGAGCTGAAGGAAATGCAAAAGGGTCTGGGTGAGGGAGGTGGTGTTTGTCCCTGGTAAACGCCAGCAGAGCAGGGCAGCTGGCTAGCTCTGGGCTGCTGCTAGAAATCCAGGAAGTCTGTCTGTCTGCCAGGGTTTACGTGACTGGCTCATGCTGGCTTTGCCAAGTACCAGCAGCTCAGTCTTGCTGGGCCCTTGGCAGCTTGCCTGAGTGTTGAGTACAGCAAGGGGAAGACAGTGCAGATATTTTTCAAGTACTGCTACAACAGTCTTGGCACACAGGCTGAGGAGAGGGGAGACCTGGCCACAGCTCCAACCTCTTAATATACTGTGGGGTAGGGAAGGCAGTGTAGCCTCATCTGATGGCCTTGGGTTGTATCAGTCAGGGTAAGCAAAGAGCCTGGCTTTCTGCTGTGAGGCTGAATGTCATGAAGAACAGGCTCACCAAGCAGGTTTCCAACCCTGTACCATCTATGGGTGGTACAGATAAGCTGAATTCTGGTCTGATGCAAGCTTTACCTGCTGCCCTGTCACAAGCATGTGTACAGACATGATAGTCTGTCATCAGATTAGGTCTTTGAGGTTTGTATTGTGTCATCTTCCCTATGCTGATCACCAGGGTCTGAAGTTCATAAGTATTTGCTCTTACTTCAGCTATTTTCCTTAGTGTATTGGGTTTGAATGGCCA
This sequence comes from Eopsaltria australis, assembly GCA_034509425.1. Classification (NCBI taxonomy): domain Eukaryota; kingdom Metazoa; phylum Chordata; class Aves; order Passeriformes; family Petroicidae; genus Eopsaltria; species Eopsaltria australis. The sequence goes on along the minus strand of JAVTVJ010000362.1, from coordinate 47,249 downwards.
GGTTTTGACAGCAGGGGGGCTACAGGAATGGCTTCTGTGAGAAGCTGCCAGAAGCTTCCTGCGTGTCCAGCAGAGCCAACACCAACTGGCTCCAGGATGGACCCACTGCTGGCCAAGGCTGGGTCAATCAGGAATGATGGTAATGCCTCTGTGATAACATATTTAAGAAGAAAGAAAAAAAGTGACTGTGCAGTTGTAATTGCAGCCAGAGTGGGGTGAGAATGTTAGAGGAACAGCTCTGCAGACACCAAGGTCAGTGGAGAAGGAGGGGCAGGAGGTGCTCCAGGTGCCAGAGCTGAGAATCCCCTGCAGCCCATGGTGAAGACCATGATGAAGCAGATGTTCCCCTGCAGCCCATAGAGGACTCCATACTGGAGTGGAGGGATGCCTGAGAGGGGGCTATGAACCTGTGGGAGGCCTGTGCTGGAGCAGGCTACTGGTAGGGACCTGCAGACCCATGGAGAGAGGTGCCCACGTTGGAGCAGGTTTCCTTGTAGGACTTGTGATCCAAAGGGGGACTCACATTGGAGCAAGTGGTGCCTGAATGACTGCACCTCATGGAAAGGGACCCACACTGGAGCTGGAGAACTGTCTGTGGGATGGACTCATGTTGGAGAAGTTTGCGGAGGACTGTCTCCTGTGGGAGGGACCTCACGTTGGAGCAGGAGAAGGGCTCCTGTCTCTGAGCAGTGGCAGAAACAACAGGTGATGAACTGACCATAACCCCCATTCCTGTCTTCTCCCTGTGCTGCTGGGAGGAGGAGGTAGAGCTGGGAAGGAGAGTGGGATGGGGGGAAGGTGTTTTTTAAGGTCTTATTTTACTTCTCATTATCCTGCTCTGATTTTGTTAGTAATAAATTCAATTAATATCCCCAATTCTAGTCTGTTTTGCCCGTGATGGTATTTGGTGAGTGATCTCTCCTTCCCTTTATCTCAACCCATGAACCGTTCATTATATTTTCTCTTCCCTGTACAGTTGCAGAGGGAAGTGAGAGCGGCTTTGATGGATGCCTGGCATCCAGCCAACACCAACCCACTACATTTAGATATCCTTAATTATTCATAAGTTTTGACTGTAAACATGTTTCTGATGCATCACCTAAAGAAGTTATCAGCATCCAGAATCCATTAATGTTTTAGCTCTGACTGCTGTCATGATTACCTGTTTCAGGACTATTTTACTGAGTGTAATCTCTTTGCTTAATGAGCCCAACACATTCTCTCCTGCCAATGTGGATGCATCAGTCATGTTCAGGAAATGGAGGGACAGTAAAGGAAAAGACAAGGAGTATGCTGAAATCATAAGGTAAGCTTTGCTGTGTGTGATGCTGTGCTACTGGCCTCCTGCTTTGAATCCTATGAAACAGGCTGATTTCAGAATTTGCTGAAACCAGCTTTTTGCTGTGGCTGCTCCTTTCAAAATTAATTTTACAGCTTTATTCCAAGTTCATTCTTCTGGACAGAAATGGTGCAAACTTCTGTCTTTGTATTGTTCTTTCTCAGACTAATCTGGCATGATGCTCTGCAAGACATTGGCTGCTAGTAAATTCCAGTCTAAGTCCCTGCATGCCTTTGAGGACTGCTTGCATTGCTTGGGATGTGATTCAAACTGCCTTCATGCTACTAATTCTGTGCTTAATGCACTCATGAATCAAAATTTTGTCCCTCCAATTTGGAGGAATATCAGTAGGATTTGGCAAGTGCTTTCACAGCTGGGTTTGATTAGCTGGAAGCGGTGTTTAGTCTTGACTGCCCTTTTCTGAGAAATTCACGGTTCATCAGGTGCTGTAGGGAGATGATGTAAACTTGAGCCAAGATTGCTGTGGAGTGGCAAATGGGCAGCCCATACTGCAGTGGGACTGCTGTCATGCTTGCCTGGGGCAACACCACGTGTGCCTTGACTGCTAGCTGGATATACCCCCAGTTGGAGCTATGAAGGGCAGTCAGTCACTGTCCTGGGCTGTGCAAAGAGCCTTGTTAGGAGGTTATTTTAGTCCCCTCCAGCTCCATTGGCTTCAGCTGGATTTACTCCATAAACAGAGTATGGCAAACTGAGCATGTGGGTGGGAATAAAGGAACAGGCTACCATCTGCTCCTCTCCCTGCTGAGAGGCAGCAACAGTTCGCAGGCCAAGTACTGCTGAGAGGCACTAGCCAGAGCCCATCCTGGGGCAATGGGGAACATTTTCTGCTATCCTTAGTCAGTGCTGGGGTTACAGCTACATCTCAGGGTGCAGCCACATGCTCTTACCCTCCAGCTCAGAGCTGACAAATGCTGGAGGGAATTAGTTTTGAGCATGTTGGGGTAGAGTCATCAGTGGTGGAGGGTGGCTGTGGATAGCATCTCTGGATGGCATTTCCTAAGTCATCTTAGGAAATCTGTGACTATCCCTTCTGTAAAAAATGTAATGGAATTTGCTCTGAGTTCTGGCAGGTCTCTAATGCAGAGTCCTGTAGAATAATTGATTTCATATGTTGCTGAGAGTGTATGTGCTGCTAACACCCTTGGAGTGCTCCCAAGCCTGGGGTTGCAGGATATAAATCTGTTTCTAGTGATGCTTATGGTGCTTCAGCCAAATATCAGCTCTCCTGACTGAGTTGCCAGGAGGGCTGGGCAGGGGCTGGTTGAGAGGTGGGGAGTTGAGCCACACTGCTACCAGCACATGGCCCTGCTCATGTTGCTGTGTTCTCTTCCCCACAGGAAACAGGTTTTGGCTACCAAAGCTGAGGCAGAGAAGGATGGTGTGAAGGTCCCCACTACACTGGCAGAGTACTGCATCAAAACTAAAGTGCCTTCCAATGACAACAGTTCAGATTTGCTTTATGACGACTTGTATGATGATGACATTGATGACGAAGATGAGGAGGAAGAGGATGCCGACTGTTACGATGATGATGATTCTGGCAATGAGGAGTCGTGACCTGCTCCTTCTATGCCCCTGTACTGCCCTGTCAACTCAGGCCAGAAGGGAGCAGTGGTAACCTAGCAGCAGTCCAGCAAAAAAAGTAGTGGTGGGAGGGGGGATCAAAAAAATTTGTCTCCTGCTGTCTCCTGTTGTATGGATCTGTTTGCTCCTTTTTTATGGACCTCTTAGAGACCCTCCACAGAATGTCTGAATTCTTGCATTCTTAACCCTTTCATCACTGTATTATGATTTCTTTTTAAAAAAGAAATTCCCTTTTTCACTTCTACAAAATGCTCACAGCGAAACAGGTTTGTTTGTGTTTAGATTCTTGAATTTAATACAGTCTTGCATTGAGATGTTTAATGTATTTAAAGCTGGAACAAACCCATTGGAAGACAGATTTTCAGGAGCTCAAGTGCTGCATTTACTGGAAAGAAAAAAATCCACAGAAAGCAAATTGCCAGGGTTTAGCTGCTCAATTTACAATAATAGCGTGTGTACATTTGTTTAGCCTTGTGGTGGTGGCTTTTCCTTTATAAAGTGTGGTGTGGAAAGTGTAAAGCTACTGTGTGTTGAGCTTGATGGGATGTTACTGAAAGGTACAGGAATCTGTTTAGCCTGCTCAAATTAGGAAATAGCTGGCCCCTGGATCCCCAGAGGGCACAATCAGCTTTGTCTCTGAAAAAGGCTTGTGATATGACCTCTAAAATAAACACTTAACACTTCACATCTGTACAACTGAGCCCCGGGTTGCATTATTTTTTTCAGACTAGGTTTGGGTTGAAAAAGTTCCGTTTAGCCATTCTGCTGGGCTCTGCTGCCAGCTGCCCCTCTACTGAGGGAGGAAAACAGAAGTGTATCCCACTGCCCAGTGGGCCAGCATTCATCCTGAACTTTTTGGCAGTGGGAGAGTCTCCTTCCCCAGGGCTTGGTAGTAGCCCTTTCTTCCTGCAGCCCAAGTCCAGTGCTGGCCTGAGCCTTCTTTCTGTTTCTTATGTAGGTCACCTGTTGGTAAATGCAGCTCTGCTGTAGCTGTGTGGAGTTGGCAGAAGATAAAGCTCCCTGGGGCAGCCAGGCTGTTCCTGTGCCTGCAGTGGCTTCTGGGACATAGGGCAGAGAGATGGATGGGTGCTGAGCTCTCTCCTGCCTGACTGGCTGGGGCACAGGTGGATGTGTGCAGCCTCACAAAGGGAAGGGTACACAGTGCTTTCAGGCTGAAAGAGAAAGCCAGCAATAAGGTTTTGACAGCCTATTTAGGAGTATGCTTCAGCTGGTGCCCTGAGCTCAGCCTCCTGCATGTTTTTGGGAGCTTTTGGTAGAGCTTAGGGCCCTCAGCACCCTCACCCCATTGCAGTGTGCTCTTGTTCAGCTGTAGTGCGGTGCCCTGAATTCACTTTTCACATGGATTGGCAGCCAGCCCTGCCCTTCTGCACTGAGCCCTGGCAGCCCTGGCAGCAGATCGGAGGTGCTGGCCCTGCTTGGGCGAGACCCTCTGTTCTCACAAGAGGCAGTCACCCTGATAAGAACCGCAGGCTCAGGCATTTGATATAGCTTGGTGGTTTTAATGATACATCACCAGCTGCAGTCCCTCAAGAGGTACTTTGGTGTGAGTAAACTTTGTTCTATGATCAGCTTGGTGGGAAGCAAGGAGCAGTATGAGAGTGAGCAAATTTAAAGTGTGTTTCCTGGAGGGAGAGGAAAGGAAGGCAGCCCTTGGGGAGGGGAGGAAGGCCTGTGGGTCTCTGAAGTTATCAGAATGTTGCTTGGCTGGGGTTTGCTGCAGCAAGGACAGTCCCTGTCCCTCTGCCCTGGGTTGTGCTAGTGTGCCCTCAGCAGAATGAAGGCAGCCCAAGTAGTAATACCTTGTCCCCAGTGTGTTCTGTGATGGTCTGCCCTCCTGCTTACTTTTTACCCGGGGAGACAGCTGGAACCCTCCTGAAGTGTCCCACAAGGGCTCCTTCAGGTCATCCTTCCATCAAGGACTAACAGCCCCTGGTGCTTTTTGGAGCCAGGAGTGGGCCCCACCTCAGCTCTCAGCTTCACACCAGTCCTGGAAGGGTGGTGTTAGTGTTGGCAAATGGGCCTTTGGCACTCCTGGATGCAAGACTGGTCTCAAGGCCACACTGGGCCAGAAACATCAGTCTCCAGCTTTGGGGGCTGTTGGGGGCATGAAGGAGTGGAGTATGGCAACACTGGCTGTGCTGACATGGTTTGAAATGATACTGCATCTTTCAAGATTTCCCTTGTATTTTTGACCGTCTTCACTGTATGCTCTCCAGTGAGTTGTATTTTCAAGCTTGGTGTTATAAGATGCATTATCTCATGTTAACCTTTTTAAAGACAAAAAGCAACCTATTTTTAGAGCTCTGACCATAACCAGACTAATTTATCTTCCTCACTGTCCTGTGCAGTGTCATTTCTTGTTGACTTGCTGGTTTCGTTTTCTTGAGATACAAACTGAAATGAGGGTATTGTGTTTGGGTTTTTTTGCTTGTTTTTTTACCTATTTAAGAAATTGTAGAAAAATGTTTACTTGACCTTTGTATTCTGGTTTTTTCTTAACCTTTTTCTCATCTCAGCCAATATTAGTGTTTACATTTGCAACTACCTGCCCTTTCAAATGCAGTTTTCAACCATTCTGAAATCAGCAGGGTACACTAGATTTCTTAGTAGTTTTCTTAGCTGAAATCCCAGATGGTTTCCTTTTTTTCTTCAGCATAATTTACCAGAAACAATTAACTGATGCATTTTTGTGTTGTCTTCCCCTTTAGTAGTTATGGTTTGTCTTTTCTGCACATCTATTAATAAAAATGTGAAATAAAAATACGCCAGTACTGTTACTTGTTGCGGTGTCTTGAAGCCACCCCAAGGGTGGCTGAAGAAGAGACAAACAAGCCTGATGAGTGGTGGGAAGGCACCACTGTGTGACATCTCCCCCCTGAGTTTATAATGGTTCCTTCCTGTTACAGTTATGTTAATTCAGTTCCAATGGTTGGTCAGTTATCCCCCCCCCCCTTCCCTTTAAATATGCATATTGTTCCAGAATGTTCCCCCAACCTCGACATCCCATTGGCCTGGCCCCCTTCTCCCCTCCCCTACTCTTCCCTGGTTGGCCCCCCTTGCATTGTCCCTCCCCCATTCCGCCCCTGAACCCTGTCTCTATTGGTTGACCCTCTCTGTATAAAAGTTGATGTTCTACCCTGTCTATCTGTCTTTTGTCCCTGGACCCTTCTGAGCCTAATAAACTCAGGACTCCATACAAAAGACTCCTCATCTCTTAGTCCGGTGTCAGTTTGTCTTCTTCAAGGAGTGTCTGTGGCTGCTATCTCGCCAGCAGAGCTGTAGCCTCCAGCTAGGATCAGCAGGATCTTGCCAGGGGACCGCAGGGTGCTGATGAGAGCCCCGGGCCAGGAGCCCTTTGGAACAAGCAGGACTATGGGTCTGTCCCAGACCACCGAGGAGAAGTGTTACATTTTGTAACTTTTATTTACACGTGGCACCCAGAATGGCGACATTTTTTCAAAGTGCTCTTGGCACTGTCAGCAGCCAGACACTTTGCTACTGTGTTGCCACTTCCCCGAGGGAGCGGCTAGGTTTTATTAGTCGTTCCTGGAGGGTGCCTGAAACAGCACAGGACACCAGGACCTCAGCAGGGAGCCTTAGTTGCTCCAAGGAACTAGGAGCCGGCAGTGGGATACCCCGGAGGAACCTACCGGACAGGTCAGCTGCTGCGAAACAGAGCCTCACTGGGAAGGGTGAGTGAGTGACTTTGGGGATAGCTCCTTAGAGCTTGTTTTAAGCTTGCTCCTTTTAAATTGCACGTTTCCTCCTTGCTGAGGGTGAGTAGGCTGGGAAAATGGGATCCAGGATCTCGGCAGCCCAGTGAGAGGTTTATTCCCAAGTTAAAATACCCCTAAAGGCAAGCAAAGTTAATTTTTCTAGGGGGTTGTTAAAACATTTTGTTAGCTGGATTTTTCTTTATTTTCTGGATGTTTCAGTTGATTCAGTTAAACAAGTACATTTTTGGGATGCTGTTGGGAGAAAGTTAAATCAGACAAAGTGGGGACCAATCTGTGAGGAATTTTTTTCCGTTACAAATTTTAATTTCTAAATCTGTTAAAGAATTTTTTTTCACGGGGAAAAGGGGATGTTAAAGTTGGGGTTCCTCTGGTTTCTTTCTCCTAAACCTTTCTCCTGCACCCACTCTCCTCACTCCTCTGACCCACTGCAGGGGAGATTGGACGGTGGAGCCCATCAATCGTTGCAGGGTTGCCACCTGACACCCCCCGATCCCCTCTGAACCCTTTCTGCGGTGGGCCTGATCACCCCATCAGGGACTTACCCTTACCCCCTCTTCCTACACCCCAATACCCAGTTGCACCCCCCCCCCCCCCCCCAGAACCTTCCACAAAACGGCGTCGACTGCGTGGCTGGGTCCACCATTTCAGTGCAATCACCACCATCCGCCATTTCATTGTCCTTCCCCCAAACCACCTTTCCCGCCACCTCACAAAGTCCGCCCCTTGCACTGCCCATCGCGCCCCCCCCGCATCGTATGCTGTCGCAGTAGAGACGGACACACGACACGCGAGTAGTCCAAGGACAAAGAAGAAGAAGTACTTTATTTGTCTGTGCTAACATCTTTATACCCTTTTTCCCAGCTACTGTGATATGCTATTATTAGCTGCATGACAAACAACACCAAGGCTGTCTACATAACAAGAACGTTTCCCAGCACATCCTAACTAGCTACACAAGCAGTTAACTATACACTATAAGTCCTCCACCACATTCTTGATGCTCTTCAGCAAGGCCATCTCTTGGTCGGGTGCAAACATCTTCCTTGATTATTTTCTTGGCTGTCCTTCACTGTGGCTACAGGTGTTCATACCATCACTGTCTCATGGCGCTTTCTCACGGGTAAATTCTGATCGCTTTCAAGTCCATGCCCGAGAGGCTTTCAGGCCTGCTGTAAGCCTCATCCATCCCCACAATTCCCCCTTTTTGTTTTACTACCAAGAAAGCATTGTTTATCAATCTCTGCAGGGCCCTTTGCAGAAAAGACAACAAACACGGCACCAATAGTAAGAACAAAAATACAACAAGATGACACTTCCCATTTTCAACAGATCTTTGAACCATCCCGTGATGCCCCAGCCACTAAACCATGTATCAAACCCACTAACAGTTTTACTTAACTTTTGCACTCCATACTGCAGCTCTTGAATATTTGCAAAGATAGACTTTGAATTGTCTGACAAACTCATATAGCACATTCTTTCAAAATAAGTATGTTTTAAAAGGAGACTGTGGATTTGCAAGTGAAACACACATAGAAGATTGATTTAAAGCATGAGCTAAAGTTAGCTATACGTTCTCAGGCATAGGAGGCAGAGGAGGCAACGTGACCTTTCCTTCCCCTATGCAAAACCTAATGATAGCAATCATTAACATCCAAGGTTCAGGTCAATTCATCACTGTCCCGGGGGTGAGTTCGCTGTAAGTCCGGCCTCACACACTGTGCCGGCACCCAACGGGCTCCAGTATCTGTGAAGAGACAAGCATATCCACGCCCCCAAGTGATGAGGTCCCACGGACCCTCCCACTTGTTGGTAATCAAATCTCTGACCCGCACCTTTCCTCGAGGGATATTCACTGTTCCATCCAACTGCAAAGAAAGAAAATGCTTCAAAAATATAGGAATATTAGAATCAGAAGGTACTGTGAGATGATAGTATACAAAGCTTTTTGCCATCTGCTCTGTGGGGGTTCCTCTATCATTCCCCCTTTTTGTTTTAATTAACATAAGTTTGTCTATGGCATTACCAGCCATCCATCACAAGTAGTGTAATAAGTAAGAAACACACGTAGTTAGAGATAAGAATACTTTTAACACCTATGTGATAAAACCTCTAAGTGATCTACGATATTCTGTGATTCTTCATGACACAATAGTTTAAAAAAATCTGTCTTGATTACTTTATTTGTGAAGGTTGTCAAGCAAAATAATACATTATGGAACTGTGAAATACTATACCAACAGTCACGGTCTGTGGCAGCTGGCACCTTGTTTCAGTGAGGGCCGGGGGATCCCTCCCGGGTGAGATCCCCAAGTCCACCCCAAAAAGGGTGCAGCTCATATAAACTCAAATTATTAAGTCAAACCTGACTTAAGTATGATTTGGATGCAGAAACACCTGGGTCTGTTGGTAGATGTCCGACCAGGGAGAGTCCAGGCTTGGCCAGAGCCAGGACCCCAGCTGGAGGGACTTCCCTAACACAGATCTTATGAGAAAGCTGTTAGAAACGGCAACTAGGAAGGTTACTTAAAGCTGAACAAATCATGGAGACAGTTATATAAACATAGTACAGGTTGTGCAGACTGTAAAGTAACAGACGTTGTCAACTACCTTTAACTAAGAAGACCATGGTACCATGAACATGATAATTAAAAGAATGCATATATATCACTGTACATACGTAATCTTAACCTAATCTTTCCTATAACACAGATAGTTATGCATAACTGCAGTCAACTTTCACAGAATCCAGTTGTAATACTTAATTTTAACAGAACTTAATAAGTCTAATAGCATTTAACTTTAACAACATATTTATAGTTATTAATACGTCAGGGGTGATTCGGAGTTATGAATACATCAGGAGTGACAGTTTGGGAGAGTTTCAAAGACAGCGTTACGAGCTGCGAGTACACAGATCCATCCCTTCTTTGAGCAGGGATGCAGGTTTGTGGTATTGTCTCCGGGGTCACTGTACTTCAAGTTTCAGCTGTGGATATAGAACTCAACACTCATTAACATAAAGTAAAAACAAGAAAAACTGGAAAACAGATTAAAATTCAGTTATCCATTTCTGTCTAGTAATACAATTCCTATTAGTAATTCAGAGAGATGTCTGGCTTTCTCAAGCAGTTCTTAGTCAAAGGCTTCTCATCATCCTGGTCATCCAGGTTGCAGAGTAACAGGGGGCCTGCCCTGGCCCCTGGGCAGGGGGGCGGGGGGGGCGGGCAGGAAAGCCATGTAAGTCTGCATTGGCAGCATGTCCTGAGTTGGCAGCATGCCCTGCGGAGGTGTTTGTGTCTGAGCACCCCCGCCCCTTTCGGGTTCTGCTTCCCGTTTCCCGAGTTTCCTAAAAATTGACCATTTACATGATACTTGGATTTATATTGTTTTGCAAAATGACCAGGTTTCCCACATCATTGACAAGAGAAAACTCCTGTATTCCCAATTCCTTTCTGCTTTTCCCCTGTTTGTTTCTGTTTACAATCAGTTTTCAAATGCCCTTGCTGTCCACATGCGTAGCATTTCTGAGGTGGTCGTAAAACGGCTGCTAAAGCAGTCATTTTATGTTCCACAGACCCAACCTTAGCACAAGCTGTAACCATATCTGTTAATGAAGGATCCCCTGGAAGGCTATAAATCACCTTTCTAGAATCCTCATTTGCATTTTCCCGAGCTAACTGTTTACACAAGATCTGCCTTAACTGTTCATCCTCAACTTGTTTCTCCAGGGCTGCTGAAATCCTTTCTGCAAATTGCAAAAATGGTTCCTTTGTCCCTTGAACTACTTTCACAAATCGAGGTCTGGGAGAAGCCATTTCTATGGTTTTTATCAATGCTCCTATTCCTAGATTCTGACATAGTTCAAGGATCAAAGGATGTCATTGGGCTTGTGTGACCGGGTTAGCAAATGCACCCCTTCCCATCAAGGCATCAGATCCCACTGTATACCTAGGATCGTCCTGAGGTCTGTGCATATTCTCTATTGCAATTCTCTCTGCCATCTGTCTCCAGTTACTCTCAAAAACTCCAAACTGCACGGGTTGAAACAACACCTGAGCAAGGTGCTTGATATCAAAAGGTGCAAGCAAATCTGTGTTTATCACTCAAATTACTTGCATAACTGCCGGAGACCCCAGACCATATTTAGTAATTCTTTCTTGCAAATCCTGCACTACCCTCCAGGAAATCACCTGATGACTATCTTGCTGATTAGTTCCTGGTGTAGCTTTAAACACGGGATACGCTTGAACACCTTCCCCTGTACCAGCACTCCCCCCAGCAGCCTCCTCCCCGATCATTTCAATGTCAGTTGTAAACACATCACTATTAATATTAGGCATACCCAGCCTTTCAACCAGCTCCCACTCCCCACACTCAAGGGCTTTGCGTTTGACTTGTTCCCAAAACCGAGCCGGTTGTCTCAGCTGCACTGTCACCTGACAAGGAGGCAGTGTCCAGGGCCTGGTTTTCCAAGCCTTATTAGAGCGACGATGACCACTCTCTCCCGTGAACGGTCCCGCATTGACGCAGCCTCTGAGATTCCCCAATCAATTTCCCTTTCCTCCCCACTATCACTGTCCGTGTCAGAGTCCTTTGGGAGTGGAGGAAACGCTTGCAAAGGCTGTTCCGCAGGAGGCTGCACAGGCTGTGAAGATGGAAGCGGGGGGGCCGCGGTGGCAGGCTGTGCAGCAGAGTCTGTTCTCCGTTCTTTTAAACTCATTTTTGCTAATTGGTCGGCAGGTGAGGGATACACTCACTCCTGCCGTACAAGGTCTCTAGGAGAAGGATAAGTGGGCAGCACATAGTCTTTTGGAGAGATATACGATCTTTCAGCAACACCGCTGATTTTAGCAGAAGCAGGCTGAGTCTGAGGCAGGTCAGGGGCTGCCCTCTCCGAACAGCACCCATCTCCCCCCTCTAACTCCATCTGCTCATCCTCTACAAGATTTATAGCTGTCTTTTCATTAGGTTGTCCTCCCTTTTCTTGCTCCTCTCTTCGTTTCTTTAAAACATCAAAGAGCAAGCACCAGGTTGTTGCCAACTTTCATGCCTCTTTATCTCCCCGAGAAATAGCTTCCCACAGTTCACCTCCAACTGCTTTCCAGGAGCTTACACTAAAAGCAACACTCTCATCTGCTGGAAAATCATGCGATTTTGCCCACAATAATATTTTTTTCAATGCATCATCTGTTATGCTAGCCCCTGTGCTTTTTAACAAAACTTTCCATGTAGACAGCACAGTCTTTTCCTGGCTAGACAAATTATTACCCATATTAAATTTGTTCCCAACGGCTCACCTTAATCAAGGTGTCAAAGTTCGGTCGACCAAAACAGAATCCTCTGCTCTCAAGCTACGTTGGGCTCCGTCTCCAGCGGCACCTCGCCCTGCCGCTCGGTTCCCACTTTTTCAAGCAGGCGTCCTGCTCTCTTGTCAGGCTCCTTGAATCCTTTATCTTTTATCCCGTTCAGTCCCGAACAAGTCGGCCAAGGGATCGCGCCGACCCCGAAGATCGCGTCAGTTCGCTGATCATGTCGTATCACACCGGGCTCACAGATCACGTCGGGGTCACCAGTTGTCGCAGTAGAGACGGACACACGACACGCGAGTAGTCCAAGGACAAAGAAGAAGAAGTACTTTGTCTGTGCTAACATCTTTATACCCTTTTTCCCAGCTACTGTGATATGCTATTATTGGCTGCGTGACAAACAACACCAAGGCTGTCTACATAACAAGAACGTTTCCCAGTACATCCTAAGTAGCTACACAAGCAGTTAACTATACACTATAAGTCCTCCACCACATTCTTGATGCTCTTCAGCAAGGCCATCTCTTGGTCCAGTGCAAAACATCTTCCTTGATTATTTTCTTGGCTGTCCTTCACTGTGGCTGCAGGTGTTCATACCATCACTGTCTCATGGCGCTTTCTCACGGGTAAACTCTGATCGCTTCTAAGTCCATGCCCGAGAGGCTTTCAGGCCTGCTGTAAGCCTCATCCATCCCCACAGTATGCCCCTCTGTCGGGACCTCCTCCTCCGTCGATGGGTGTTGCCGCGTCGGGACCCGCCCCTCCGTCCAGGAACACTTTCCACTCGGGACCCTCCCCTGGAAATCCCTTTGTCACTCAGAGTGCGGTCCCTGCCCACACCCTCGGCATTCCCACCCCTTTCACCGGAGCTTCCCCCCAGCCTTCCGGTTCCCACACCCCCCCTTCCGGTCCTTACCATCCCATGACCAGAAGTGGGTGTGGGGAACTCCGGGAAATGGGAGGGGTGGAGGGAGTGTTGGTGGCGCCTGTCACATATAACATCAATGGGGCCAATCCACGGTGGAGGCTGTTTGCGCACGCAGACCTTAAAGAACTCTGTAAGGCGGCAAAGGAGTTTGGGAGGGACTCCCCATATTTTAAAAGTACTTTGCCTATGACTCTGGCGACCAATACCCTTACACCGCATGACTTAAAGACAATGATGACAGGCCTCCTCAATCCTGGAGAATATATTATCTGGGAGACGACCTGGAAGAGACAGCTTAAAGACTTAATTGTGGACTACCAAAAAGACTTCACCAAAGCACAGATCACTTTAGACCACCTTTGCGGGGAGGGAAATTTTTAGAAACCAGTGGACCAGGCAGTTCTGCCAGAATCGGTTTTGACAGACATTAAGTCTGTGGCCCAGAGAGCACTGTCGCTCACCCCCTCTGAGACAATGCCAGTCACCAAACTGTCCTCCATTAAACAGGCCCCTAATGAACCTTTTGTAACTTTTTACAATCACCTTAAGGAGGCAGTCACGCACCATGAGGAGAATGTGGGCACCCAGAGGGGAATGTTAAGGATGTTGACTGTAGAGAATGCCAACGAAAAGTGTCAAAGTGTGTTAAGGAGTCTCCCTCTGGACCCACCTCCTACCATCGAACAAATGGTAGAGGTTTGTACGAGGGCAGTTCCGTTTGGGGCTTTGGAAAACAAGGAGGGGGGGAGCAGGATAGTCACAACCGCAACATCCAAACGCACGCCAAAAACCGATTCCAATGTGAGTCTCAGGTGTCACAATTGTGGAGGTCCAAATCACTTCACTAAAAACAGTTTGTTATCAAAGAAGCTTAATCGTGGTCCCAAGTCTTCCGTTTCAGGCAACCAACCATCTCAGCCGGAAAACTAGGAGGAGAGCGCGGTAAGGCTTGGTGCAACGACATCAAAGTAGAGGCCTTACTCTCCGGCGCCGTCACACACCATCCCGACAGGCTGAGAGGAGTCGACTCGTTTAACCCGCGCGCTATCCAGGGGACCAGACTCGAGGTGGTGAGTGACCGACCACACAGATTCCACGCAGACACCTTGGGAAAACTGACTGTAAAAATAACGTACTCATATACAGTTGATGTCCTTATCATTGGACTATCCACAGACACCTTTGAAACTCTTTGTGTTCCCAGTTATGCACAGACTCATCCCAGACAGGCCGTTTCATATTTTTGTCAAGTGCTGCAACCTACCCTGGTTTCTGCCCCGGGGTCAGGTGGTAGCCCAGGCTATCACCCACCCCTCACAGTACCCTTTATGTTGTTCTCCATTGATATTCTGGGCAGAATGCATGGACAGAGACAAACCAACACTACAATGTAGGTTGAAGAATGGGGATGCAGTCACTGCCTTTAACGGGATGGTGGACACTGGAGCGGATGTTACCATCATCTCGCAGTTGGAGTGGCCACCATATTGGGGTCTCGGGCCTGCGGGCGGGAGAGTCACGGGAATTGGGGGAGCAACGCCTGCTATGCAGAGCACAAAAAACATTGTTATAGAGGACCCTGAAGGTCGTGCTGCCACCATCCATCCCTTCATAATCCCATCAGGGTTTACCCTGTGGGGCAGGGACCTATTGTCACAATGGGGGACTCGACTAGAAATCCCATCTACACCACAGGATTTCTAGTAGGGGCCACTGTGGAGCGCGCCACTCCACCACTTACGTGGAAATCTGATAAACCCATCTGGATTAAGCAATGGCCCCTCACTGAGGACAAGCTAGGCTCTCTAGAGTCCCTTGTGGAGGAGCAGTTCTCCAAGGGTCATATCGTTCCATCTGATAGCCCTTGGAACTTCTCTGTCTTTGTCCTGCGTAAGCCTGGCAAAGACAGGTGGAGGCGCCTCCACGACCTCCGAGCCATCAATGAGGCCATTGAGGATATGGGTCCCTTGCAGCCAGGGTTGCCATCGCCCTCTATGCTCCTCCGACTGTGGAAGCTAGCAGTCGTGGATATCAAAGATTGCTTCTTCCACATTCCTCTACACCCCCATGATGCCCCCCACTTTGCCTTTTTGATCCCTTCCATCAACTGAAAGGCCCCAATGCGCCGGTACCATTGGACGGTCTTGCCACAGGGCATGAAAAACTCTCCCACAATTTGTCAATGGTATGTGGCCCAAATTCTGACTCTGACCTGCAAGGTGTTCCCCAAATCCATCATATACCACTATATGGACGATATTTTAGTCTGCACAGCAGACGGCAAACAACTAGACAGGACATTACAAAGCACTGTGTCGGCCATCGAGAGGGCGGGCTTTGAGATCCAGCCTGAAAAGATTCAGAAGACCTGCCCATGGACATACCTGGGACTACGCATCAACGAGCGGACCGTCATACCCCAGCAGCTTGTCATCCGGGACGACTCGAAGACCCTATGAGATCTCCACCAACTCTGCGGGTCCATCAACTGGGTGCGTCCCCTGCTGGGTGTTACGACGGAGGACCTCGCCCCACTCTTCGATCTGCTCAAGGGCAGCGGGGACCTCGACTCACCAAGAGCCATCACCGCGGAGGCCCAGGAAGCCATGGGTTAGGTTCAGGCAGCCCTGTCCTCTCGACAGGCCCACCAGACACAGCCAGACTTACCATTTAATTTCATCATACTAGGTAAGTCCCCAAAATTCCACGGACTCATCTTCCAGTGGGACGCAGAGCAGGAAGACTCTCTGTTAATCATAGAGTGGATCTTTCTTGCTCAGCAGCCATCCAAGAGTATCACTCAGCCACAAGAGCTGATGGCCAGACTTATCCTAAAGGCCAGAGCTCGCCTCTGCACCCTTGCCAGATGTGACTTCTGGTGTATCCTCATGCCATTGGTTTCAGAGTTTTTGGAGGAGTTACTCCAGACTAATGAGCACCTGCAGTTTGCCCTCAACAGTTACACGGGCAAATTGGATACTTATCATCCAAAACATCTGCTGTTCAGCACAGCATTTGATTTGGCCCCAAAACTGAAACTCAGTAAAACTCCATTGAAGGCCTTAACAGTCTTTACAGACGGCTCTGGAGCATCCCACAAGTCAGTGATAACTTGACGGGATCCTTGGACTCAGCGGTGGGAAGCTGACATCCAGGTGGTGAAAGGATCACCACAAATTGCTGAGTTAGCCGCTGTGGTTAGAGTCTTCGAAAAATTCAGTGAACCTCTTAATTTGGTAACAGATTTGGCTTATGCTGCTGGAGTAACTATCAGGGCAGAACATGCGTTGTTAAAGGAGGTCTCAAATCCAAATTTATGCCAACTGCTCTCAAAGCTCGTATACTAGCTTTCCCACCGAGAGCACCAATACCATGTCATGCACATGAGGTCACACACTAATCTCCCAGGACTCATCGCAGAGGGCAATGGGAGGGCTGATGCTCTGGCCATGGCAGTGTGAGCACCTAATGTGCCGGACACCTTCGCACAGGCCAAACTGAGCCATCAGTTTTATCATCAGAATGCCCCTGCTCTCAAAAGAATGTTCCATCTGTCCTGTGAGCAGGCAAAGGCAGTTGTGGCTACATGTCCAAGCTGCCAATAGTATCGGATACCATCACTTGGATCAGGGGTTAATCCCCGTGGATTAGAAAGATGCCAAGTTTGGCAGATGGATGTTACACACGTCCCTTCTTTCGGACATCAGAAGTATGTTCACGTGTCTGTGGACATGTTTTCCGGTGCCGTATATGCCTCTGCCCACGCAGGCAAGAAGGCCAGAGATGTGAAAAAACTTTTTTTTTGCACTTTCTCCACTTTGGGAGTTCCTAAGGAAGTCAAGATGGACAGTGGTCCGGCATATGTTTCCAAATACCTGCAAGAATTCTTCAATACATGGGGCATCAAACACACCACATGCATACCCCACTCCCCTACAGGCCAATCCATCGTGAAAAGGACTCATCAAAACATCAAAAGAGTCCTTGATCAGCAGCGGGGAGGGACAGAGTTAAGTCCTCCCATTGAGAGGCTCAGTAAGGCCTTGTTTACCATCAATTTTCAGAATGCGTCATTCTCAGAGCCGATCCCACCCCCGCCCCCCCCCTCTGTATACCGGCACTTCACTAATTCGTCTAAGGCCAAATTAAAGGAACAGCCGCCGGTGCTGATCAAGGACCCTGAAAGTCACCAGATCCAAGGGCCTTTCCCCTAAATAACGTGGGGGAGAGGGTATGCTTGTGTTTCAACCCCAGGAAGACCCAGGTGGATCCCAAGCAGATATGTCAAACCCCACCTGAAATTGCACACCAGCCACGACAAAGACAAGGAAGAAACGGGACAGGAGGATCATGAACCGGACAAGGATGTAGCGACTGAGGCCTGGAGGAGACGGCAGCGCAAGACCTAGGCCACCGACATCTCAGACGTGCCCGTCCTCTGGACCCAGACTGCTTCCTGATGTTCTGTTGAACCCTCAATCCTACCCCCTCTTTCCTAATGTGTTTCCCTAACCCCCCCTCCCTCAAGATATTCCAACCAGGGAAAGCCTACCATCAAAAGGAAAAAAGGGGAGTGATGGAGGACAGTAGGTCTGCTGACATGGGGACCTACTGGAAGCACAATCCTTAGGGCCATGCTGACCTCCATGCAGTGGGCCTGTCGACTGGGCTTCTGTGAGGGCCCACTGCAAGCACAGCCTTCAGGGCTGTGCTATCTTTGACTTAAAAGAGAAGGGGAGTCGAAGTAAAACCTTAATACCCTTATTTTCCACCCCAACAGATCGTCACAATGTCATCAGCCCAGCTCATACTCCTGTTCCTTATCTCCGCTGTGCCCCTGAGTCACCTGTGGCTAGTCCTGTAGCCCAAGGAAAACGTCTGGGTCACGCTGGCCAAGACCCTCCAGCTGGACAGCATGTGTCTGTCTATGGCCAGCGCCCAAGACCCCATGTCAACATGTCTGGTGGGGATCCCCCTGCAACCTAATGAGTACCCTTTTGCAGGTAAAAAGCCCAATCCAGTTGATTCCTGGGATTCGTGGACGAAGATTTTACCACATGCACCAGAGGAGCCCCAAGAATTGGACCTGTTGGGGTCCTCCAAAGTCTCATTTTGTGTCAGATTTGGATATAAATTGACGACACCTGAGTGGCTTGAGTCAGCACCACACCGCAGATTCCCATTAAAGGATGTCAACCCAACCAGAAAATTTATGATGCAGCCTACTGGTGCAATTACACCAGTGACATATTATCTGAGTCCACGAAAAATCACCAAGTGTTCCCTAGTGGAGTCTTCCTCATCTGTGGGGACTGGGTATGGGCTGGGATCCCTTCCCGCCTTCAAGGGGGGCCATGCACTCTCAGCAAGCTTGCCTTGTTAGCACCGAACAAGACCCAAATTCTGAATTGGAAGAAAGAAGCGCAATTGGCATGCCAAAAACGCTCTATCCGCGAATTGGATCCAAACTGCAACAGTGAAATTGTGGATTGGTCATATTCTCAGAGGGTCGCCGCCTCGATTTTTGTGCCCTGGGTGGCTGCAGCAAAGGCCCTAGTTGAGCTTTCTCACCTTGACTGCTGGCTTGGCAAGCAAGCAAATTTAACATCCAGTGCACTGACCCAGCTCCTTGAAGATGAGGAATCTACCCGACAGGCGACCTTACAGAATAGGGCTGCCATCGACTTTTTATTACGAGCACAGGGGCACGGCTATGAAGAGTTTGAAGGACTTTGTTGTTTCAACTTATCCTCGAATGCTGAAAGGATACATACTACCATTAAAAAAATGCAAGGGCAAGTCAAAGAACTGAAAATCAACGATGACTGGCTTAAAGGGACTTTGGATGGCCTGGGACTCAGTGGGTGGAGAAATTCAGTTTTACATTTGGTTCTTTGGGTTATGTTGACTGTTATTATTGTTCTGTGTTTGTTCAGTTGTTTTAAAACCTTTTGTTAAAGTTGATACAGAATACCTTCTTTTTAAGTAAAGAAGGGGGAGATGTTGCACTGGTTGAAGCCACCCCAAGGGTGGCTGAAGAAGAGACAAACAAGCCCGATGAGTGGTGGGAAGGCACCACTGTGTGACATCTCCCCCCTGAGTTTATAATGGTTCCTTCCTGTTACAGTTATGTTAATTCAGTTCCAATGGTTGGTCAGTTATCCCCCCCCCCCTTCCCTTTAAATATGCATATTGTTCCAGAATGTTCCCCCAACCTCGACATCCCATTGGCCTGGCCCCCTTCTCCCCTCCCCTACTCTTCCCTGGTTGGCCCCCCTTGCATTGTCCCTCCCCCATTCCGCCCCTGAACCCTGTCTCTATTGGTTGACCCTCTCTGTATAAAAGTTGATGTTCTACCCTGTCTATCTGTCTTTTGTCCCTGGACCCTTCTGAGCCTAATAAACTCAGGACTCCATACAAAAGACTCCTCATCTCTTAGTCCGGTGTCAGTTTGTCTTCTTCAAGGAGTGTCTGTGGCTGCTGTCTCACCAGCAGAGCTGTAGCCTCCAGCTAGGATCAGCAGGATCTTGCCAGGGGACCGCAGGGTGCTGATGAGAGCCCCGGGCCAGGAGCCCTTTGGAACAAGCGGGACTATGGGTCTGTCCCAGACCACCGAGGAGAAGCGTTACATTTTGTAACTTTTATTTACAGTTACTTTCCTGTTAATTGAGTTGGTTTATTTGCATGGGTTACTTAAAGCTTTGAATAACAGCTGTTCACAAATTCAGTGGTGCTCCAGTATCAATACCTATACATATACATAAATATCTACAAGGTTATTGGAAAACTAAAGCAGCTGTTTGACAGCTGCCTATACCTTAAAGAACAAACTGATTTGGAGAAGCACTTTGGCAAAAGGCCATGGGCTTTGCTGTTATATTTATTTATTCATCTTGAGTCAGCAAAGAGGAGACCAGGGAGAAGACTGTTCATGGTATCATATGACTGCAGCAGGATGCAAGGACTTGGGGTAAAGGTGCTGCTGGCATGGGGTTGGGGTGCTGCTGGTGGCCAGTTTTCTGGGGCAAGGTGCTTTGACTTCATGCAGAAGACCGGCAGAGGAATTGAGGTAATCACTGCCAACCACCCTTTCAGGGTACTTGCCCTGCCTGGCCCATGCTGTTTCCTCCAGGCTAAAGAGTGGAGAAGTATTTGCTTTTGCACAGCTGAAATTAGCAGGACGTGAGTACAGGTGTTGTATTTGCTACACAATATTGTCTGCAGCACAGCAATGGCTGAGTCAAATGTGCTTGGGGCCTGAATGTTTCTGCTTCACAGCTATGCTGGAGGAATGGTTATGGCATTGCAGAGCTGACTTCCTAGAAGAGTCTCCATGTTGGGGAATGAGACCATGCTGTTTGGGCCTTCTGACTGGGATCAGGCCTGCTTGTAGCTCCTGCCTGGCTTCTATCACACCAGCCTGCCTTGAGCTGACAGTAGCTTCTTGATCTAGCAGAAGGTGTTGTACCAAAATCAGGACAAACACTCCACACTGCCCTGCACTGGACAAACCTGGCTGCCCCTTGCACAGAGTGGTTGGGGTTTTTTTCCTCCGTTTCCTTGATGGCCAAGTGCAGCAGAGCAACCTTGGTTCTACCATCAGACTGTGGAACAGAGGCTTAGAGATGAAATTGCTGCAGAAGAGCCCTGTTGGAGCTGATGATAAGGGGAAAACATTCTGTTTAGGCTTGCCAGGGGAGGGAAGGGAGGCAGTAAGTCTCCAGCCTGCAGAAACAGATTGCTGTATTCCCAGTGTAGGACCGAGCACTTTGCCTTATTGAACCTCACCAGAGACCTTCCTCCTGATGGAGGCCATTGACTTCATGGGCAAAGCAAGGAAGGACAGTGCTGATGTGCTCCCTCCTTACCACTCCCAGCTGCTCCACAGGTCCTCAGACAGAGCACAGTGTCAGAGGACAGCAAATGCAGAGACATGATGCTTGTGGCAGAAGTCAGGGTGCTGCCCAGGATCCCAACCCAATGCAGCTGCCTATGAGCTTTCAGTACCAAGGTGTACTCACCTTTGTCACAGTATTCAGCAACTCCTGCAGACCCATCTCCTGCTCTTACCCTCCCAGCAGGAGGAGGTAGAAAGGGACAGGCTGTAAAAGCAAAACTGCTTGAAGCCTTTGAAAATGCAGACAAACACTAGTGATATGCCCAAATATTTATTAGGTGGAGGGAGAGTTAAAAAGAAATAAAACTCCTAAAACATTCACCACACTGGTGCAGGACAAGAAGGACCAGGAGTTGCCACCAGGGTCTTGTTTTAGAAAAAAGTGGGGAGGGACAGTGTTGGGTTACACTATGTGTGTTATAGAAAAGCAGGCCTGGAAGGCCCAGAGGTGACCAGGAAGCATATCCAGGTCACCAGGGATGGACATGGGAAAAGAGGATCATGGGTTTATGGCCTTCTGCACCTATTATGTGAGAGTATTGTAGGTTGTGACCTTATAGAGTATTGTTTATCTTTTCTGTTTATATGATGGCACATCCTGTGTGTGGGATGATATAAAGGGAATTTTCACTGTGTAGTAGAAGGCAGTAGCCATTAGACAGTAGCTATTAGGCAGTGGCCATAGGGCAGTAACCATAAGGGAGTAGCCATAGTAGGAGTCATAGCAGTAGTCTTGGCAAGTAGTCATAGAGTGATCTGTAGTAGTCTTAGTCTCTGTCTGTATAATAAAGAACTCTGCACAACATCACAGTCTCGTCTGAGAAGTCCGATGCCCCTGCGTTGAAGACTGCAGGACAGGTGAAGTTTCCATCAAGTAGCTGTGTCTTTTCTGGGCAGGGTGGCTTGAGGCAAAAAGAGGTACAAGACACAGCTTATACTTTTATTTAAGACCCACTACATAGTTTTTGCCTCTAATGATGGAAAGGAAGTTGCAGGACCCACTGAGCCATCCAAAGTCTCTTGCTAGAGAAAGAAAAAAACCCCAACCCAGTACCAAAACACACAACTACCCCTCCCCCCCAAAAAAACACAAACAAACAAAAAACACAAACCAAAAAAGGCCTTTTTTAATAATAAAGTGAAAAATAAAAAGGTGAGAATGCAGCTCAGGGCCACAGTGAACTAACTGCCCACAAGAGTTCATCTTGCACAGCAGGAAGGAATGAGGAGATGAAAGAAAGAGGAAGACCCACAAAACTTTTTTCCCTTCTCCCAGACCCTTTTTTATCTCTTTAAAGTAACCACTATATTGGGGGCTGAGGGCAGAAATCAAACCAACAGGACACATCTTGATTCTTTTTTTTTTTTGGGGGGGGGCCGCAAGGCAGGTCTCTTTATTTGCCTGAATTTAGAGCTGCATTAAATAAATGGGCTCCAGCTAAAAAAAAAAAAAAAAGGCAGTTTTTCTTTTGACAGAGTTATAAAGCTTAAAAAAACAAGGAAGGATGATCTGGTGCAGATGGGAAATTCATAATAAGTTTCCCTACAAAGAAAATAAAACAGGCTACAAGATGCAGAAAACCACATTTAGCCTCTATTACATTTACAAATACATACATAAATATATTACATACAACAGCAACTTTAAGAGGAAGCAGGCAAGTCACACCAAGAATGACTGCCTGGCTGCAGTTCTCCCCACAGAGACATTTGGCTGAGCAGTAATTTCTCCTGATAATTCTAAGAATGGGGATCAGCTTTTTACTTTTTCTTTTTTTTTGTTTGCCTCCTCTCCTCTCATTCTCTCCCCCTTCCCCAGTTTTGGAATTAGTTTGTCCAGTATGGAGAAGTGCCATAGGTTTTGGTAGCCTGAGACTTTTGCTGCATGGTGCTGGGTTGACTGCGTTGGCCAGATCCACCCTAGAAATCAGAAAGAGACATGAGCATCAATACTACCAGGAAGACAAGCCTGTCCATACATCAGCAGAAGAGCTCCCACCAATACAGTGATGCTCCCCCCCAGACGGATCTGTTTCTGCTCTGCAACATCTCTGCATCCTGCAATCCAGGACAGTCACAGAGAAACCAAGCAGAAGAGCGGGGACACACCATCCTACCACCTCCCACTCAGGTTCAAGGACAAGGAAGAAGAGGAGCAGGACTGGCGACAACAAAGGAACTCTCCCAAGGTGAACAGAAGCTGTGCACCAGTCAAGGACGACACATTCAGAAAGAGAAGTAATTTCCTATTTCTTGAGTCTAAGGCAGAACGCTTTTGGGGAACATTTACAGTAAGGAAACACATGGGCTGGTAAAACCAAATCAGAAATTGGAACCAACATGCAACCTGCAAGGGGATTATTTTCCTCCCAGAATTACAGTACAAGTGTTCACATCTTGCTCTCCTGCCACAGCCAGGGGACATCAACGCTTGCCTGGGCTTCACACCTCACAGCCCATCCCTCCATGCCCCACATCAGGATGGCCTCTTCACAGAATGACAGCATGGCTGAGGCTGGCAGGGACCTCTCAAGGTTTCTTGCCCAATCCTTCTGCTCAAGCAGGGTCACCTAGAGCTAGTTGTTCAGGAGTGTCCAGACAGCTCCAAGGATGGAGACTCCACAACCTCCCTGGGCAACCTGTGCCAGTGCTTGGTCACCATCCCAGTAAAAAAGTGTTTCCTGATGTTCAGAGCGAACCTCCTGTGTTTCATCCTGTGCCCATTGCCTCTGGTCCTGTCACTGGGAACCACTGAAAAGAGCCTGGCTCCATCTTCTTTGCACCTTCCCTTCAGGTACTTAAATATATTGATGAGATCTCCCCTGAGCCTTCTCCTCTCCAGGATGAACAGTCCCAGCTCTCTCCGCTTTTACAGATAAGAGATGATCCAGTCCTTTCATCATCCTTGTGACCCTTTGTTGGACTCTCCAATACATCCATGTTTGTCTTATACTGGGAAGCCCAGAACTTGACATGGGACTCACCAGTGCTGAGCAGAGGGGAAGGATCACCTCCCTTAACCTGCTGGCAGCACTCCTGCTAATGCAGCCCAGAATGCCTTTGCAGCAAGGACATACTTCTGGCTCATGGTTAACTTGGTGTCCACCAGGATGCCCAGGGCCTATTCTGCCAAGCTGCTTTAGCCCCCAGCATATATTGGTGCATAGGGTTGTTTCTCCCCAGGGGCAGGACTTGGCATTTCCCCTTGCTGAACTAAATGAGATTCCCTCCCCAAGCTGGCCAACAGCATTGAGTCTGTCAGTCAGTCTACAATTGCTGTCAAGGCCCTTTCCCAATGAGCAAAGCAAAAACCAGAAGGAAGCAAAAACCCCCAAGACCTTGCTAGGAATCTGCCCTCAGGCACACTGATGATGTGGAAGGGGCTGACTCACCTGTCCATCTTGCTGAAGGTGGTGATGCAGCATCTGGGAATGAGGCTGATGCGCAGGGAGGATATGGAGAAACGGGGCTGGAGCATAACCTGGGGCAGCACCAGGGTTCAGCCCAGTCGATCCGAGAGCAGAGGGTAGGCTAAATGAAGGTGGCGTGCCAGCATGGAATCCCTGTTTGTCAAATGTCTGCACAGGAGGCGAGGAGGACAGCATCAGAAACTGGTGTGAGCAGCCCCATGGTGACCAAACAAGAACAAGTGGCCCAAACACACACCACCTGAAACTTTCATCAACCCCACAGAGCAAGCCAAGTTACACCTGCAAGCACTTCAGCAGATGAGTTTCAGCTCCTTTTCTCATCCATTCTTCTGAACTAATGACTCCAACATTTTATTTTTATTTCCACAGCCACTATGCTCCTTTTTTCCCCTGACCTCTTTTTATTCAGTGGGACGTGGGATGGCAGCAGCTGCCTGAAACCAGTCCTTCACATATTATAGGGGCTCAGGCTGGAATTACAAAAGCAGAAGAACCACTTGCAATAAGATTTTTCTACCCCTGACCAAAGCTCAACCTAGCCTCTTGACTCACTTGCTTTGAGGGATATTTTGACCAAAACCATTAGTGCCATCACACTTCATTTGCACCCAGGACACAGCATGTGTGGGACAGCACGGGCAGTGTAGAGTGCCCGCACCTATACCAGCAGCTGCCATCAGGAGCTAACATGGCAGAAGCAGTGGGACAGAGGGTGAGACTCCTCTCCAACAGCAAACAGCCAGCAGAGGAAATGCGACAGCCTATTGACCCTAAGAACCAAGTGGCTTGGGAATGGAATGGCCCTAGCCTCTTCCACAAGGGGAGCCATGGGTTGGGCCTCAAGACCATGGGGGAGGAGTCCAGCATTGCTCACCTGAGTCTTGCTATAGGCTGAGCCACTGATATCAGGCACACCCGTGTTACTTGAGGTCACAGAAACACCTGGAAAACAAAAAACAGCTACCAACAATTGGAAAGTCAACCATCACCTAGCATGAGCCCCATGCTTTCCTCCCAGCACCTCTGATAGCCTCAGTGGATGCACCACTGCACCCCACACCCTGATGCTCCTGCTGGCCCACCCAGTGGGGTTCTCTGTGCTGTCAGACCCACAGCACTGCACATGGGAACAGAAGAAATGGTTCGGTTCCTCACTCCCACTGCAAAGCAGGAAAACAGTCCACTTGGATAAATCATCCACACTCACAACCCAGTGGTTACCACTTGGACTCAAATGCACTTCACCAGGCAGCAGTTGGCTGCACCAAACACTAATTTAAGCTCACAAAAAGACAGCTTTCCCCTAGGATTAGGGGTGCATTTGGCTCTACTGTAGCATTCAACAGCTTTCCAGTAGTGCACTGAGCAATGAGATTCAGCATCTGCTACACATTTGAACCCTTGTCCTTTTATATCCTGCAGAAGGGTGAAGTCTGCAATGCTCCTCTGCCCAGAGAAAATTAATATCACTGATTCAGGCTGCCTTCCATCTAGACAGTCTGGTGCCATATCAGGCTCAGGAACACTCACCAGCAAGGTAATTTTCAAACCAGACACTTATTCAGTCTTATAAGGACTGTCTCTAATCATTTCATTTGGATCAGAATAAAACTAGCTGTTCCTTTGGCCAGTAAATCAGAGGACTGGGCTCAGAGGTGTGCGCTGCTTTATGGTTGTTCCCTTCCTAGGACAATGCTCCTTTTTGGATTGCTCCTCTACAAATGAGAGTGTGATCAGCTCTTGGCTGAAGACAGCATTTCAAATGCACAGCAAATGCTTGATACTTGCTTAATTCCAAGGATGAACTAGTTAGTGCTAAGCAGCTAAGTATACACTTCTCAGGTCTAACCAGCATGTGCAGAATAAAGCTTTCATATGAGCTGTATAAATTCTTCAACCTTTACAGTCACAAAGGAAACATTTTCAGGCACAAAAGAAGGTGATGAGTTACAGGGTGTACAGACAAGCCAAACAGCCCAGAGATGTGTGAAGTGCCCTGTTCAACCCTAACACATGGCTACCTCAAGTGCCTACCAAGAAATCCAATTTAGAATTCATTTGGCAGAGGACAATTTCAGCAACAGCATCCAACTTCTTAGGCTTCAAAATCACAACACTGCTGCAGGATCACTATATTCTTCATCAAAGAAAACTTTGGCAGAGGAAACAGCTTACCATTTCTCCCATGTATAATTGTGGACAAAGCTGCACATGAGCCACACAAATCCTTATGCAAAGTTCAGCCGTAAGGTTTAGAAGGAACACTTGGGCCATTAAAAAAGCATTTTGTATACGTGAGATGGACAAACAGCTTGAATCGTGACCCTGTTTAGAGCTGGCTGCTGAGTTGACTGCACAGCACTGGGAGTTGGCCCTCCTAAATCCCACTCAAGAGCAACCTCATGTTTCATGTTACCTTTCCCAGGTCCAGTGCCACCAGATTTGTTTTGTGCTTGAGATGACCCACTGTAGCCTCCTTTGCTGTAATCTCCAGCTGCTGTTCCCTGTGTTAAGTCATCATAGCCTGCTGGTGTGTACAAGACAAGGTGTTACAGTGAGCAAGCAGCTCTGCAGATACACATGTGAAAAGTGCAGTGGTAAGTATACCTGCTCCATAGCCATGCTGCCCATAGCCACTCCCTTGCTGAAAAGGAGTCGAAGTGGTGTTCAGGTTGACTCCATGCTGTTTAGCAGATGCTGGAGGTACCTGGACAAAGGAAGGAAACAAAAGATGTTAATCAGAGAACGGCACACAAAACACAAGCTCCCTCTGCCATCTAGTGGAGAAGGCACCTTCACCTTGTGGGAAATTCAATCTGGAGTTGGGAGCACTGGGCTGACATGGGACATGGCACTCATGCTTCCAGAAGTAAATTGCTGTAGTGGCTTTATGCAAGCTCCAAGTTTTCTGCCAGAGCTGCCCCCCGATTACAGCACAACCCTCTCTCAAAACAGGCTGTGTATTTCTTTAGAATCATAGAATCATTAATGTTGGAAAAGACCTCCAAGATCAAATCCAACCTTCAACTGAACACCACCTTGTCAACTAAACCATGGCACTAAGTGCCACATCCAGTAATTTCTTGAACACTTCCAGGGATGGTGACTCCACCACCTCCCTGGGCAGTCCATTCCAATGCTTAACAACCCTTTCTGTGAAGAAATTCTTCCTGATATCCAACCTGAACCTCCTCTGGCACATCTTGAGGCTATTTCTCTTGTCCTGACCCTTGTTCCCTGGGAGCAGAGCCTGACCCCCAGCTGGCTGCACTCTCCTGTCAGGGAGTTATAGAGAGCAAGAATGTCCCCCTGAGCCTCCTTTTCTCCAGGCTAAACACCCCCAACTCCCTCAGCAGCTCCTCATAGGACTTACTCCCTAGACCCTTCCCCAGCTCTATTGCCCTTCTCTGGACACGCTTCAGCACCCCAATGTCTTTCTTGTAGTGAGAGGCCAAAAATTCAACACAGGATTTGAGGTGTGGCCTCACCAGTGCCCAGTACAGGGGAATGAACACTGCCCTGGTCCTGCTGGCCACACTATTGCTGATACAAGCGAGGATGCCATCAGCCTTCTTGGCCACCTGGGCACATGCTGGCACATGTTCAGCTGGCTGTTGACCAGCACCCCCAGGTCCTTTTCTGCTGGGCAGCTTTCCAGCCACTCTGCCCCCAGCCTGCAGCACTGCAGGGGGTTGGTATGACCAAGTGCAAGACCCAGCACTTGGCCTTGTTGAATCTCTTTCATACACTGACTATAAACAGCAAATTGTCACCCACAGAATCAAACGAAACACCAACTCCTGCCTGAGTCTGTTTCATAAGACACAGTCCTACAGGGCCCTAAAATAGCCATCTACCCTTCTGCTTGGAGCATCCCTCTTCCCAAATAACATTTTCCCTCCTGAGACTCCCTGCTCTCTGACTTAAACCAGTCTCCTCCATCCTCAAAAGGATTTTTTAGGCATTCTCGGCTCTGTGACTCAGCTTTGGATCTCCCTTTGACTATCTGGAGGGTGCTACAGGCTTTCAGGAACACCAACTCCAAGAGCTGCAGCTGTCTGCTATTTACAGTAACCTGCACAGGAATTAATGAGCTCTAGCTTTTTAAATTTCCCATTTTCTTGAGGAAGAGACTGCAGCTATTTTCTCATGCTTGCATGTTTTTGGAGATCACTTACAGACTGGGAAAGATGACTACTCTGCTGCCATGAGACCCCACCTGGAGTACCATATCCAGTTCTGGGGCCCCCAGCACAAGAAAGACCTGTTAGAACAGGTCTAGAGGAGGGCCATGAAAAGGATCAAAAGACTGGAGCACCTCTCCTTTGAAGAACAGCTGAGAGAGTTGGTGCTGTTTCTCTTGAAGAAGAGAAGGCTCCAGGAATACCTTAATGTAGCCTTTCAGTACTTAAAGGGAGCTTATAAGAAAGACACAAACATTTTTACCAGGGTCTGTAGTGACAGGACAAGGGGGAATGGCTTTAAACTGAAAGAGGACAGATTTAGATTTGACATAAGGAAGATGTCTTTTACAATGAGGGTGGTGAGACACTGGCACAGGTTGCCCAGAGAAGTTGTTGCTGCCCCATCCCTGGAAGTGTTCAAGACCAGGTTGGACGGGGCTTGGAGAAACCTGGCCTAGTGAAAGGTGTCCCTGTTCATGACAGAGGCATTGGAACGACATGATCTTTAAGGTCCCTTTCAACCCAAGCCATCCTGTGATTCTAAGATTCTAAGAAGGTTTGGGCTGAAGAGAGCAAAACCAGAGAGGCACACAGGGAGGATTAAAGTTTAGGCTATCACACTTACGAACATGGTTGGCCCATATTGGAATGCACTGGGAACACCGGGCACACCAGCATAATAAGGTAACCCAGTGTAGCTGTACCCCGGGGGCAGGGTCGGATTGAGGAATGGCTGCTGAGTTGTATGGTGAGTCTGAGTCTGGTTCTGCTGTGACTGGGCGAGCGTGGTAGCAGGAGCAGGGGAGGCAGAATCCCCACGGCCAAATTTTGTTACATCACCTGCAAAAGAACAAACTCATCAGAAAAGCTATCAAAGCTACACCAAAAGTGGAGAATTCAAAGGATTCAAAATCTCTGAATACAAGTAGACAACTACAGAAGAGAACACATCCTATGCTTGAAACCCTGCAGTTGTTCATGGGAAGCCCTCTCCCAGTCTCTGTTCCTGATGGCTACAGGGACATTGCCTGTTAGTGGCAGAGAAATTCAAGCCATGGCTAATCCATTGTTAAAATGGAGATACCAATACTTACCTATCTCACACAATCTGAGCAGATTCATTATATCAGTTCATTGCAATAAAACATGCTAAAAGCAAAAGTATGGTAAACAGCCAAAGAGAAAATAGTTGGGTTAAAGTGTGACTCTCCTAGAGGTTAAACTGATTAGCTAAGCTTCATGGGCTGAAAGCAAATTAGGATTTACAGGAAATTATAGGCATATTTTTGTCAGTCTGTTTATTTGCCAAGCGTAACGAGTTATTATGTCTGGTTCCTCACACCTGTCCTGGGTTAGTCAGGAGGGGTCAAAATCTAGGAAGTGACCTATGTTGCAGGAAGTGATACAACTTCCTTCCTGAGAGAGAGAGCCAATAACCAGGTAGTTTTAAGGAATGATATGTAGGTAAAACAATTAAAAAGTTGATCCGCCTTCAAAGAAAAATCATATATACACAAAGACCCTCTGAGCCTCTTCCTCTTTTGGCCTGCTGCTGTGTAGAGAGGAGCATCTCCCAGCTTCTCTCCCAGGTAAGGCCCCCCCCTCCTTCCAAATGAGGTGGGGGGGGAGTGTAAGAGACTGGACATAAATCCCTCATCTGCCTCACAACTATCTACAGAAACAGAGACTGAAAACCCAAAGACCCCAAAGGGGAAAGAGGACTTTTGCACAAAGAAGTCCGGGTCAGATCCTGGTGGGATGCCTGCCAGGTGCAGAGGTGTACACATGCCTGTGAGACCGTGTCGCTCTCGCTACCAGGGCAAAAAAGACTGCGCAGGAATGCTTTGTGTACCTGCACCTGCACCCTGAAACAATGGGCCTTACTCCCCCACCTCCTGGCCATTTGCCCCTCGCCTCTGGAAGGATTACCTCACCTCTTGGTCACCTGCCCCTCCCTTTCGAAAAGACTATAATGAGACTCTCAAAAAAGACCCCTACGAGATGTCCCCACGGACAAGACGGAATCCATCGGCTCTGGACAACGAGGACTTTGTTGTGCCGCAGTAGCTATAACCACCCTTTCTCTCCCTCCCTCTCAACCCTATATCTCCTTCTCTCCTCTATCGCACAATAGTGTTGTTGGCACTCAATAAAGGTGCTTTGATTTTGATTGAAATAGAAATACTTGTCCCTGTTTTCTTTTGCACTCTGAAAATCGGGTAACGAACCATCACGACTCCTGCTTGTGTTAGAGGATTGTGACAGGGAGGGAAGGGAGGTTTAGAGCAGCCGTGCAGCTGCAGCTGGGCATGGGGGAGGAACCGGCCGGAATTTTCAGAAGATACAGTTCAGCTGACATGTCAGATACACTAGACAGGGCTGGGCCCCCTGCTCAGAGCCAGGCAAGGACCAGGCTGAACTCCATCCAGTTCGGGCCGGGCCCTGCCCTCTCACACCGGGCACGGCCGGCCCTACCAGGCCGAGTCAGCTTCGCAGAGCCAGGCCACAGAGACTCTGAGCGCTTCTGCCATCCAGCTCAAATCTTTTCAAACAGCCCGGCAGAGACCACGTGATCGTCACACTGCCGGGAAAAGAGAGAGAGAGAGAGAGAGATTAACTATATCCACGCCTGGACTAAACTTGCAGACACCCATCCTTCCTTGCACAGAGAGAGGAACGAGTGAGGACATCTACATAAATGCAACATAGAGACTTTAAAGTAAGTGAGGAAAGCAAAACCGATGCCTAGAGGGAGGTGCATGAGAAGTGCTTCGAGAGTGAAGCTGAAAATTCTTTTGGAGAACCATGGTTGGGGACTGAGCTAATAAATTCCCTGTAATATATGAAGACATAGTCCAAAGGGGGGATGTGATGTTCTAATTGCAGCCAGTGAACTGAAATACCTGGGTAAAGACAAGTATGTGTTGAAATAAGTACAGCCTGCTGAGAAACTTGAACCAAGAGAGAGGAAAGGCTGTGACCCAGAGCCCTGGTCCTGGGGGGAATGCCAGAGAACTTGTGTTATCAGGAGAACCTGTGTTGCTCAGCACAGAAGAAGAGATTTTCTTTGTTGCTGCAATTGAACTGTGCATCCTTAAAAAGGTACCCCCTGGACTGTTCATAACCCACCATAGTGGCTGTGGGAAGGCTACTGGTGTGGGAGGGGAATCCACCACCAGCAGATCTTTCTTCTGGGCGGCAGCTGGTGGTGAGGCTGAAGACCCATAAAAAACTGTATTTTTCTTACAGAAAGTCCATGGTGTAAACAAAAGAGACTTCTCTCCCTAAATGAACTGAAACGAGAACTATTTCTGAGATGGTAAACTGACTGGAGGTCAAAGTGTTGTCTTTTGTGTGTTGTCAGGGAGAAAGAAATGGAGAGGTGGGGGAAGGAGGGGTGTGTTGGAGAATAACCATCTCCGGCTGCACAGACATAAAGTGAGCAATCCAGGCCCCTTAGATGAGAGCTAGGCCTCTGCTCAAGGTTATTCTCAAGACAGCTGTGGAAAAGGGAGACAGGAAAGCCGAAAACAAGCTGCAGGTGTCTAAAGATTAACTTGGCAGAAGAAACTGTTATTGTAGCCTTCTGATACTAATGTAGTGCTCTAATTAGAGAAAAGTCCCATGTGAAACTTCTGTATGAGAACAAACCCCGTGTGTATAGTAGAAGGAAAACTTATCATGTAGTTTTATTTTAGGCACGCAGAGAAGTATAAGTATGCTCACTGTCTGACAATAAACGAGCTTGATTTATCACTCACATTGAGTCGGCATCTTGCTCCTCTCGCCCCCCGACAAATGGTGACCCCGACTTGATGGATGGGACCGACATGATGGACGGGACCGGCGAGATCGGGAAAGCACTGGGAGCAGCGACCAGGGAGCTAAGATCTATACCTATTGCACGGCGAAAGGTTGATCCGACAGCTCGGGCCTCTGGAGAAAGGCCCACCGCCCGAAAAGGCTACACTCTGACAAGCTGCGTGGCGATCGCGGAATCGGCGGGTAGACGCGGCGCGGAAAGACGCGGAGGGGCCAGCATGGAACGACGCGGCCCGGCCAGCACGGAGGGACGCGGAGGCCGTTGCAATCAGCCAGAAGTGGTAAACCAGCTGGACGAAGATGGACCGAGAGGTAGCCTTAAACTTATTAACGTGCTTTTTAGAAAAGCGAGCAGTGAGCAAAGAGACCCTAAAACAAATAGCAGGACTAGTTGCATTAGGGAAGGCAAAAGGATGTGTTAGAGACCCTAACGCGATGTTTGAAGTGCCAGAATAACAGCCAGGGAGGAGATGGGGATGGACAAGGAACAGCTAACAGTCCTAAACCTCCTCCAACTTATCATCTCTGTGAGAAGACTGAAATGTGATAATTCCATTATTCCGAATCTCCCAAAATGGACTTGGGACTGTGGACTAACCCTGGGAGCAGGAGTTCTCCCCGCGCCCGCTGCAGCTAGTGGCGGCTCCTGCCCTCGGCTCCGACGGTATCTCAATGCGCCGGGGGCGGGAGGCTATAGAGACCGCGCGGCTGCCCGTCCCTAGGGCCGGCGGCGGTGGAGACCGCGGCGCGGCAGCACCCGCAACTTCTCTGCGCACCGGGCGGGCAGCGGGAAGCCTCTTTTCCCAGTGGCGACTGAGTAACAGCAGTTTTCCCTAACCACCGGGACCGCGCGCAGCGAAAACTTTTCCTTAGCAACATCCTAACAACACCGATCTTCCCCGGATCAGCGGGGTGGAAGCGGCGCTGCGCTGCCCACGCTGTTCTTTTACTCCTGTAATTGACTTTACTGTGTCCTACCTCAAAAACTACGACTAAAAAGTGTAGAAAAGTATGGCTAAAAAAAAAAAAAAATTTCCCCGCGGCTGCACTAATCATCCCCCCCCTCTGGAAGACAGAAACAATGAGAAGCCTTTGACTAAAAACTACTTCAGACACTACGACTGAGAAACTTCAACTAGAAACTAGAGTTAAGAAAGTTCACCTCAACTACGCATAGCTGGGGCCAGGGCCAGAATGAAGCCAAAGCGAGGCCGGGGCCGGGGTCGAGCGGGACCGGGGCCAAGCACAGCAAAGAAGTTTAGGCGAATCACCCCTGATGTATTAATAACTATAAATATGTTGTTAAAGTTTAAATGCTATTAGATTTATTAAGTTCTGTTAACGTTAAGTATTATGACTAAGTTCTTTGAAAGTTAACTACAGTTATGCGTAACTATGTGTGTTATAGCAAGAATTAAGTTCTGTTAAGATTACGTATGTAAAGTCATGCATATGCATTCTTTTAATTATCGTGTTCATGGTACCCTAGTCGTAGTTAAAGGTAGTTGACAACGTCTGTTACTTTACAGTCTGCACAACCTGTACTATGTTTATATAACTGTCTCCATGATTTGTTCAGCTTTAAGTAACCTTCCTAGTTGCTGTTTCTAACAGCTTTCTCATAAGATCTGTGTTAGGGAAATCCCTCCAGTTGGGGTCCTGGCTCTGGCCAAGCCTGGACTCTCCCTGGTCGGACATCTACCAACAGACCCAGGTGTTTCTGCATCCAAATCATACTTAAGTCGGGTTTGACTTAATAATTTGTGTTTATATGAGCTGCACCCCTTTTAGAGTGGACTTGGGGACCTCGCCCAGGAGGGATCCCCCGGCCCTCACTGAAACAAGGTGCCAGCTGTTAGAGACCCTGGTTGTTAGTATAGTATTCCAAAATTCAATAAGGTATTACTCTGATTAATAACCTTCAAAAGCAAGGCAATTAAGACTAATTTGCTGAACTGTTGAGTAATGAAAAATCACAAGATATCATAGATCACTTAGAATGTTTAAGACATGAGTGTTAAGAGTATTCTTACATCTAGTTATAAGTATTTCTTACTTACTACACTACCTGTGACAGATGGCTAGTAATGCCATAGACAAACTTAGGTTAATTAAAACAAAGGAGAAAATTATAGAGTTACACTATGTGTGTTATGAGTATTGTAGTTTGTGACCTTAGAGAGTATTGTTTATATTTTCTGTTTTTATGATGGCACATCCTATGTTTGAGATACTATAAAGAGAATTTTCACTACGTAGTAGAAAGTAGTAGCCATAAAGCAGTAGCCATAGTAAGAATCATAGAAGTAGTCTTAAGATAATAGTGTAATATGCAGTAGTCTCTGTCTTATAATGGAAAACCAGCCTTTATGAGAATTGAATTTCATAAACAGCATAATTGGACGTTTTGGACTAATGTGTCAGGCACCTCTAAGTAGTTTAAGTATTAAAATAAGAATGATTATTGTAAGGGCAGTTTAAGGGCAAAAACAAGAGGCAGCAAATTTGCTATTTGGAACAACGATACAGCCAAAGAATTTCCCCCAGGGTACTTCTTAATTTGTAGAGACCAGACATAGCAAAAAATTCCTGTAAGAGTTTATGGAAGACTTTGTTACATTAACAAACTCACTCTTTTTGCCCTCTCTATAGCTGATGTATTACAAAAATTAAACAGAGCTAGAACAAAACGATCAATAGATCAATTAGTCCCTAATTGTAAAGATAAGGTAGAATTACAAAAGAAAGTAGCCCGAGTATTGTTGTCACTGTTTGTGCCAAAAGCTGCAGCTGAAAATACCCTGCGAGAACTAAACCATCTAGCTTGCTGGACAGCTAAACAGCTAAACCTAATGTTGAGCACAATTTCAGAGCTGTTGCAGGATGTTAAAGGTGTTAAACATACAGTGCTGCAAAACGCAGCTGCAATAGACTTTTTATTGCTGGCTCAAGGCCATGGTTGTGAAGAATTTGGAGGAATGTGCTGTATAAATCTATCTGACCACTCTCAATCAATTCATGCACATTTACAACAATTGAGAGAAAAACATGAAGAAGATTAAGATAATAGAATCGCCTTTGGGAGACTAGTTAGTAAGTCTAAGTATTAAAAGATAGTAGAAGTTGTAAGAATAGGACTAATAGTTTTAGTAGTTATTACAATCATAAGAGCATTATTGCCATATAGTGTTAAGTGTTTGATAAAAACAGTAGAAAGAAGTGTAAACCAGGTCTGGATTGCTCAAAGAAAAGAAGGGGGATATGTTGGAGAATAACCATCTCCAGCTGCACAGACATAAAGTATAAGTGAGCAATCCAGGCCCCTTAGATGAGAGCTAGGCCTCTGCTCAAGGTTATTCTCAAGACAGCTGTGGAAAACGGAGACACGAAAGCCGAAAACAAGCTCCAGGTGTCTAAAGATTAACTTGGCAGAAGAAACTGTTATTGTAGCCTTCTGATACTAACGTAGTGCTCTAATTAGAGAAAAGTCCCGTGTGAAACTTCTGTATGAGAACAAACCCTGTGTGAAAACTTATCAAGTAGTTTTCTTTTGGGCACGCAGAGAAGTATAAGTATGCTCACTGTCTGACAATAAATGAGCTTGATTTATCACTCACATTGAGTCGGCGTCTTGCTCCTCTCGCCCCCCGACAACCGGTCATCCCTTTCTTCCTCCTGGCCAGAGGCAGGGACCCTCTATTCCTGTTCCTGGTCAGAGTATTCACTATCTGACCTTTGTGATGCCAAATCAGAGGTTCCGTCATCAGGATTGTAGGAAAGGGTTTTAGTTTTCTTCTATCTGGGTGATTGCTGATGGCCTTCTAGTCTCTCTGTGGCAACTACACTAACAGTCTTCTTGGGCTGCCCCTAAAGGCTAGGGTGGCGGCTCGCAGGGGTGAGGGAGTACCCAGAGTTTCTTCTACGTTTCGGAGCCAGAAGGATGCCACCTCTACAGTTGGTGTATCCATTTGCAGATGATACAGTGCTACCAACTCCTGGAATATGATGCAGGGGTGCCTTGAACCGCCTTCCTCCACATGGCTAGTGTAAAAGGACCATCCTCTGGATCTTTAGAGACACTATCATCCTTTAGATCACTACAGACAATTTCCAGCACTGCTAATTCTCTCAAGTAACAGATACCTTCATCTGCATTGGTCTACTTCATTCAGGATTTCACAAGACCTTTCTTTAAAAGGATATCTTGCCCTTACACTAGAGAGAAGCCGTCTCCAAAGGCTGCGTACTACTACTTGCTTTGCAAATCCTCTTTCAGTTTTCTGATTCTGAGCAAGAGATCCCGGCTGTTGGGCTCCATGACGTTCTAACTTCTGATTATTGGCCACATTATCCCAGCATTGCAGCAGCGATGGCTGGGATTACCTGCCTGGCGGCTATAATCTTTTCGCAAGTCTCGAAGTTATGATGAGGTCAGGGACTTAGTAACTTCTGCTTCCTCTTTAACTTGCCTCAACCGCTTCGATTCTTTTGCTGAGGGACCTGCCCCTTGATCTAGCCCCTCCTGCTCCTCTTCCTGCTCCTCCTGTGCCTCCTCCTCCTGCTCCTCCTCCTCCTCCTTCTCCTCCTGCTCATGCCCCTCCTTCTCCCCCTCCGCGTGATCCTGCCCCTCCTCCTGCTCCTCCTCCTGCTCCCGCTCCTCCTCTTGCTCATGCTCCGCCTCCTAATCCTGCTCCTCCCCCTCCTCCTCCTCCTCCTCCTGCTCCTGCTCCTCCTGCTCCTCCTCCACATCCTCCACTTCCCCCTCCTGCTCCTGCTCCAGCTCCAGCTCCTCCTCCTCTTCCTCCTGCTCCTCATCCTCCTGCAACTCTCCCTCCTCCTCCTGCTCCTGCTCCTGCTCCTGCTCCTCGTACTCTTACTCCTGCTCCTGATCCTACTCCTTCTCCTCCTGGTTCTCCTCCTGCTCCTCCTGCTACTCCTCCTGCTCCTCCTCCCCCTGATCCTCCTTCTCTGCC
>JAVTVJ010000362.1:0-7500 GCA_034509425.1 Eopsaltria australis | reverse complement strand
GACTCCTTCTCCTGCTCTTGCTCCTCCTCCTCCAGCTTCTCCAGCTCCTTTTGCTTCTTTTGCTCCTTTTGCTTCTCCTGCTCCTTCTCCTCCTCCTCCTCTTGCTCCTCCTGCTCTTACTGCTCTTTCTGCTCCTCCTCCTCCACCTCCTCCTCCTGCTCATCCTGCAACTCCTGCTCCTCCTGCTCCCCCTGCACGTCATGTTCCTGCTCCTCCGGCTCCTGCTCCTCCTGCTACTTCTCTTCCTCCTCCTCCAGCTTCTCCTGCTCTTCCTGCTCCTAACCCTGCTCCTCCTGCTCCTACTCCTGCTCCTCCTGCTTGTCGTGCTACTCCTTCTCTTCATGCCCCTCCTGGCCCTCCTGCTCCTGCTCCTCCTGCTGCTCCTTCTCCACCTCCTGCTCCTCCTGCACCTCCTCATCCTTTTCCTCCTCCTCTTCCTCCTCCTCCTCCCCCACTTACTCCGCCGCCTCCTGCTCCTCCCTCTCCTGCTGCTGATCCTCCTCATCCTCTTTTTCCTCTTCCTTCTCCTCCTCCTCCTTTTCTTCCTTCTCCTCCTCCTGGTCCTGCCCCTGCTCCTCGTCCTCCTCTTCTCTCTCCTCCTTCTCCTGCTGCTGCTCCTCCTACTCCTGCTCGTCCTCCGCCTCGTCCTGTGCTTCCTCTTCCTCCTGCTCTTACTAATCCTGTTGCTCTTCTTCCTCCACCTGCACTTCTTCCTCCTCCTCTTTCGCCTCTTTTTCCTCCTGCTCATCCTCCCCATCCTCCCCCTCCTGCCCCTCCTGCTCCTGCCCCTCCTCCTCCTCCTTCTACTCCTGCTCTTGCTCCTGCTCCTGCTCCTCCTACTCCTCCTGCTCCTCCTGCTCCTGCTGATGCTTCTGCTCCTCCCCCTCCTCTTGCTCCTCCTCCTGCTCCTCCTGCTCTTCCTCCTCCTCCTCCTCATCCTCCTCTTCCTGCTCATCATTTTGCTTTTCCTCCTGCTCCTGCTCCTTCTCCTGCTCCTCCTGCTCTTCTTCCTCTTCCTCATCCTCCTCCTCCTCCTGCTCCTCTTGCTCCTCCTCATGCTCCTCCTACTGCTCCACCTCCTTTTTTTCCTCCTCTTCCTCCTTTGCTTCCTCCTCCTGCTCCTCTTCCTCCTTATCCTCTTCTTTTTCCTACTGCTCCTTATCCTCCTCCTCCTCTTCTTTCTCCTCCTTCTCCTGCTCTTGCTCCTTCCCCTACTCCTCCTCTTCCTCCTCATCCTCCTCCCCTTCCTTTTCCTCCTCCTGCTCCCCCTCCTTCTGCTCCTGCTCCTCCTCCTCCCGTAACTCCTCTTCCTACTCCTGTTCATCCTCCTCCTCTTCCTGCACTGCCTGCTCCGCCTTATGCTCCTCCTCCTGCTCCTCCTCTTAATTCTGCTCATCCTGCTCTTCCTCATCTTTCTTTTCTTCCTCCTCCTCCTGCTCCTCCTCCTCCTCCTACTCCTCTTCTTCCTCCTCCTCCTCCTGCTTTTCCATGTTCTCCTGCTCCTCTTCCTGCTCCTGCTCTTGCTCCTCCTCTTCCTGCTCCTCCTCTTGCTCCTTCTGCTCCTCCACTTGCTCCACCTCCTGCTCCTCCTTCTCCTTCTACTCATCCTGCTCCTCATCCTGCCCCTCCTCCTCATCCTGCTCCTCTTGCTCTTCCTCATCTTCCTTTTCCTCCTCCTGCTGCTCCTCCTGCTCCTCCACATGCTCCTGCTCCTCTTCCTCCTTTTCCTGCTCCTCCTCCGTTTCCTCCTCCTCCTGCTCCTCCTCTTCCTTTTCCTCCTGCTCCTGCTCCTCCTCTTCATTTTCCTGATCCTCTTGCTCCTCCTGCTCCTCCTTCTCTTCATATTCTTACTGCTCCTGCTCTTCTGCCTCCTGCTCTTTCTCCTCCTGCTCCTGCTCCTGCTCCTCCTCCTCCTGCTCCTGCTCCTCCTTCTCCTGCTCCTGCTGCTCCTCCTGCTCCTCCGGATCCTCTTCCTGCTTCTGCTCCTCCTCTTCCTACTTTTCTGGCTCCTTTTGCTCCTCCTCCTCTTCCAGGTCCTTTTGCTCCTCCTGCTGCTCCTGCTCCTGCTCCTCCTCCTCCTCCGCCTCCTCTTCCAGCTCCTTCTCCTGCTCTTCCTCCTCCTCCTGCTCCTGCTCTTATTCATACTCCTGCTCGTCTTGCTCCTCATCCTCCTCCTCCTGCTCCTGCTCCGGCTCTTTCTACTCCTCCTTCTCCTGATCCTGTTTCTGCTCTTTGTGCTCCTGCTCCGGCTCCTCCTCCTCCTGATCGTCCTTCAACTCCTCGTCCTCCACCTCCTCCTGCTCATGCTCCTGCCCTTCTTCCCCTTCCTCCTCCTCCCCCTCCTCCTCCTGCTTTTTCTGCTCCTGCTCTTTCTGCTCCTGCTCCTCCTGCTCCAACTCCTGCTCTTACTCCTGCTCCTCTTCCTCCTCCTCCTGCTCCGCATCCTTTTCCTGCTTCTCTTCCTCCTCCTCCTACTCCTCCTCCGCCTTCTCCTGCTCCCGCTCCTGCACCTGCTCCTCCTCCTGCTCCTCCACCTCGTCCTGCTCCTGCTCTTCTTTCTTATGCTCCTGCTCCTCATCTTGCTCCTGCTCCTGCTCCTCCTGCTCATGCTCCTCCTCTTCCATCTTCTCCTGCTCATTTTGCTTGTCCTGCTCCTTATCCTCCTCCTCGTCCTCCTCCTCCGCCGTCTCCTGCTTCTCCTGCTCCTATCCCCTTCTCCTCTCCGCTTCATGCACGTCCTCTCCATCTTCTCCGCTCATTTTGTTCTCCTGCTCCTCCTCCTCCCCCTGGCTCCTGCTCCTTCCCTCCTCCCATTCTCTCCCCTGTTGCCTCCTCTCCTCTTCCGCTCCTTCTCTACTCCTCACTGCTCTCCTCAAGCACCTTTTGCTCTTCCCCTCCTTGCTCCTGCTCCTGCTCTCTTTGCTCCTTTCGCCTGCTCTACTCCTCCCTCTGCTCCTTCCCTCCTTTCCTGCCCTCCTCCTCCGCTCCTCCTCCCCTCTGGTCGCGTGCACACTTTACCCGATGCGTCCTTTCTCTACCTGTCACGTCTGAGCGAACATCCTCTCTCACCACACCTACTCGCTGTCTCGCTTCTCGCTTCTCCTCTCTCTCGCTGCCGGACCTCAACATCACTTTCGCCTCTTAATGCCACCAACATGATCTCTCCCCTGCTCGCGTGCGCATCTCCCTCCTCCTCCTCCTTCTCCCCCTCCTGCTCATGGTCCTCCTCCTCCGGCTCATACTCGTCCTTGTGCTCCTGCGCCTCCTCTTCCTCCTGCTCCACCTCCTCCTCCTCCTCCATTTCCTGCTCCTGCTCCTGCTCTTCGTGCTCCTGGTCCTGCTTCTGCTCCTCCTGCTTATGCTCTTCCTACTCCTGCTCTTTCTCCCGCTTCTGTGCCTCCTGGTCCTGCTCGTCCTGGTCCTGCTCTTTTTGCTCCTGCACCTGCTGCCCCTCCTCGTCCTCGTCTTCCTGCTCCTCCTGCTCCTCCTGCTCCTCCTGCTCCTCCTGCTCCTGCTCCTCCAACTCCTCATTTTCCTGCTCCTCCTCCTGCTCCTCCTGTTCCTGCTCCTCCTCCTCCTGCTCCTCCTGCTCCCGCTCCTGCCCCTCCTCCTCCTGCTCTTCCTCCTCCTGCTCCGGCTCCTGCTCCCTCTCCTTCTCCTCCTCCTCCTGCTCTTTCTCCTTCTTCTGCCACTGCTCCTGCTCTGGCTCCTGCTCCTGCTTATCGTGCTGCTGCTCCACCTCCTGCTCCTACTCCTGTTCCTCCTGCTTCCCCTCCTCCTCCTCCTCGTCCTCCTGCTCCTCCTCCCGCTCCTCCTCTTGCTCCTGCTCATCCTCCTCCTGCTCCGGCTCGTCCTCCTCCTGCTCCTGCTTTGGCTTTGCCTCATGCTCCTGCTGTTCCTCCTCCATCTGCTCTTGCTCCTGCTCCTTCTCCTACTCCTCCTCCTCCTGCTCCTGCCCATCCTCCTCCTGCTTCTGCTCCTCCTCCTCCTGCTCCTCCTCATGCTTCTCCTGCTCCTGCTCCTCTTCCCCCTGCTCCTCCTATTCCTGCTCCTGCTTTTCCTCCTCCTCTTATTTTGCTCCTGCTCCTTCTCTTTCTCCTCCTCCTCCTGCTTCTCCTCCTGCTCCTCGTGCTCCTGCTGCTGCTCCTGATCTTACTCCTATTTTTCCTGCTCCTCCTCCTCCTCTTCCTGCTCTTCCTGCTCCTCCTTCTCCTCCTGCTCCTCCTCCTGCTCCTGATCCGGCTCTTTCACCTACTCCTGCTCTTCCTGCATTTCCTCCTCCTCTTCCTGATCCTCCTGCTCTTCCTGCTCCTTCTCCCCCTCCTGCTCCGCCGGCTCCTTCTTCTCCTCCTGCTCTTCCTACTGCTCATCCTCCTTCTCCTCCTCCTGCTCCTGCTCCTGCTCCTCTTCCTCCCCCTGCTCCTCCTGCTCCTGCTTTTTGTGGTCCTGCTCCTGCTCCTGTTCCATCTCCTCCTCCTTCTACTCTTCTGCCTTCTCCTGTTCCGGCTTCTGCTCCTGCTTCTCCCGCTCCTGCTCTTCTTGCTCCTGCACCTCCAGCTCCTGCTCCTCTTCCTCAGACTCCTGCTCTTCCCGCTCCCCCTGTTCTCCTCCTCCTCCTGCTTCTCCTGCTCCTCCTGCTCCTCCTCCTCTTCCTGATCCTCTTGGTCCTGCTCCTCCTGCTCCTCCGGGTCCTGCTCCTCCTGCTTCTCCTGCTCCTCCTGCCTTTGTTCTTCCTCCTCCTGCTCCTGCTCTTCGTGCTCCTGATCATGCTCCTGCTCCTGCTTCTGCTTTTCCTACTCCTGCTCCTCCTCCTCTCGCTCCTGCTCTTCCTCCTTTTCCTCGACCTCTTCTTCCTGCTCCTCCTGCTCCTCCTGCTCCTCCTGCTCCTGCTCCTCCTGCTTCTTCTGCGCCTCCTCCTGCTCTTGCTTCTTATGCTCCTCCTCCTGATCTTGCTCCTGTTCCTGCTCCTCCTGCTCCTGATCCTCCTCGTCCTGCTCCTCCTGCTCCTCCGGCACCTTTTGCTCTTGCTCCTCCTGCTCCTGCTCTGGCTCCTGATCCTCCTGCTCTTTCTCCTGCTCCTGCTCCTCCTCCTTCTCCTGCTCCTCCTCCTCCTTCTTTTGCTAATCCTCCTCCTCCTGGTCTTTCCCCTCCTCTTTCTACGTCTCCTTGTCATCCTCTATTTACTCCTCTTGCTTCTGCCCCTGCTCCGGCTCCTGCTCCTCCTTCCCTTCCTGCTTCTGATCCTCCTCCTACTCCTGCTCCTCATTCTCCTCCCCCTGCTCCTGCTCTTCCTCCCCCTCCTGCTCTTGCGCTTGCTTCTGCTCCTGCTCTTTGTGCTCCTGCTCCTGCTGCTGCTATTCCTACTGCTCCTCCTGCTCCTTCTTCTCCTCCTCCTCCTCCTGCGCCTCCTGCTATTACTGCTCCTCCACCTGCTCTTGCTCTTGCTCCTCCTCCTCCTGATCGTCCCTCTGCTCCTCCTCCTCCACCTCCTCCTGCTCAGGCTTCTGCTATTATTATTGCTCCTCCTTCTCCTGCTCCTCCTCCTCCTGCTCCTCCTGCTCTTCCTGCTCCTCCCCCTGCTCCTGCTCCTGCTCTTCCTCCCCCTCCTGCTCTTGCGCTTGCTTCTGCTCCTTCTCTTCGTGCTCCTGCTCCTGCTGCTGCTATTCCTGCTGCTTCTCCTGCTCCTCCTGCTCCTCCTCCTCCTCCTGCGCCTCCTGCTCCTCCACCTGCTCCTGCTCTTGCTCCTCCTCCTCCTGATCGTCCCTCTCCTCCTCCTCCACCTCCTCCT
Organism: Eopsaltria australis; assembly: GCA_034509425.1. Lineage (NCBI taxonomy): Eukaryota > Metazoa > Chordata > Aves > Passeriformes > Petroicidae > Eopsaltria > Eopsaltria australis. Next base: position 1,712 of record JAVTVJ010000362.1, on the reverse strand, counting down.
GCTCATGCTCCTGCTATTATTATTGCTCCTCCTGCTCCTCCTCCTCCTCCTCCTCCGCCTCCTACTCCTCCTGCTCTTCCGGCTCCTCCACCTGCTCCTGCTCCTCCTCCTCCTGATCATCCTTCACCTCCTCGTCCTCCACCTCCTCCTGCTCATGCTCCTGCCCTTCTTCATCCTCCTCCTCCCCTTCCTCCTCCACCTCCTCTTCTTCCTCCTCCTCCACTTCTTCCTCCTCCTCCTCCTCCTCCTCCTCCTGCTCTTCCTGTTCCTCCACCTGCTTCTCCTCCTGCTCCTCCTCATGCCCTTTCTCCTCCTGCTCCTGCTGTTCCTGCTCCTGCTCCTCCTCCTCCTGCTCCTGCTCCAGCTCCCCCTGTTCCTGTTCCTGCTCCTGCTCCTCCTCCTGCTCTTCCTCTATCTCCCATTCCTGCTCCTGCTCCTCCTCCTGCTCCTCCTCTATCTCCTGTTCCTGCTCCTGCTCCTGCTCCTGCTTTGCCTCCTGCTCGTGCTGCTCCTCTTGCTCCTCAATGTACTCCTGCTCCTCCTGGTCCTGCTTCTCCTGCTCCTCCTGCTCCTCCTGCTCATGCTCCTCCTCCTCCTGCCCCTGATCTTCTTGATCCTGCTTCTACTCCCACTCCTGCTCCTGCCCCTGCTTCTGCTCCTTATGCTCCTGCTCCTGCTCTTACTCCTGCTCTTACTCCTCCTTCTGCTCCTGCCCCTGCTCCTGCTCCTTTTCTTTCTCTAGCTCCCCCTATTCCTGCTCCTCCTGCTCCTCCTGCTCTTCCTGCTCCTCCATTTCTCCTCCTCGTGCTCCTCCTCCTGCTCCTCCTGGACCTTCTCGTTCTGCTCCTCCTGGTCCTTCTGCCCCAGCTCCTGCTCCTGGTCCTCCTCCTACTCCACCTGCTTTTTCTGCTCCTCCTCCTGTCCCTCCTGCTGCTCCTCCTGCTCCTCCTCTTGCTCCTCCTTCTGATCCCCCTCCTGCTCCTGCTCCTTCACCTCCTCCGGCTCTTCCTGCTGCTACTGGTCCTCCTTCTGCTCCTGCTCCTGCTCTTCCTCTTTCTGCTCCTGCTCATTCTTTTGCTCCTCCTCCTTCTCTTTCTCCTCTTCTCCTGCCTACGATCCTCCTCTTCCTCTTTCTCATGCTCCTGCTCCTGCTTATGATCCTCCTCTTCCTTATTCTCATGCTCCTGCTCCTCCTCCTCCTGCTCCGGCCCCCTCTCCTGCTCCTCCTCCTATTGGTCTCCTGCTCCTCCTCCTGCTCTTTTTGCTCCTCCTGCTCCTGCACCTCCTCCTGCTCCTTTTTCTCAACCTGCTCCTTCTCCTTCTCCTCCTCCTACTCCTGCTCCTGCTCCTCCTCCTGCTCCTTTTTCTCCTCCTGCCCCTTCTCCTGCTACTTCTCCTCCTCTGGCTCCTGCTCCTTGTCCTCCTGCTCCTGCCCCTGCTTAGGCTCCTCCTCCTGCTCCTGCTCCTGCTCCTCCTGCTCCTGCTTCTCCTCCTGCTTCTGCTTCTGCTCCTGATCCTGCTCCTCCTTCTCCTGCTCCTGCTTTTGCCTCTCCTCCTGCTCTTCCTGCTTATTCTCCTCCTCCTGCTCCTGCTCCTCCTGCTCCTGCTTCTCCTCCTGCTCCTCCAGCTCCGGCTCCTCTTCCTGCTTCTCCTCCTGCTCCTCTTTCGCCTCCTGCCCCTTCTCCTGCTACTGTTCCTCCTCTGGCTCCTGC
>JAVTVJ010000360.1:0-292220 GCA_034509425.1 Eopsaltria australis | reverse complement strand
GGATTGCATAATTTAGTTTCTGTATTGCACTGGGGTCATTCTCAGTTCTATTATGCAAGTGACAGGTGTGAGAGTCAAGCAGAACACAGAGCTTGTGGTAAGGGGACTGCAGAGCAGCGTTTCAGAGGGAACACCAGATGCTCTGATCTGCCCAGGCCAGCTGTGACATTCAATAGAAAGGCAAGTGTGTACATCACCCCATCTCCCCCCAAGTCAAGAGCACCACTTAACAACCCTGGGCACATCTGTTCCCAAGGATTCTGATTACTTCTGTCCTCCTAGGGGTCAGTAAGGTCACAGGAATCTTCAAACCCATTTTGGTTCATCTTTATGCGATAACATTGTCACGTTACTGTACCATATGTAACACACATGACTCATTTAAAACTTGTTTTTTTATATGAATTAGAATTTAAAATCAAAGATCTGATATCCTGCAACAGGTAAGCACTGCTCTGAATAGACAAACTTAGTTTCTTGGAACATACTAACACTTCCACAATTATTTTTCCTCAGTTGATGATGTCTCGTGATACTACATTGCAGTAAGAAATGCAGCCTTTTCTGCAGGGCAGTGTATAAATGATACTCTGTTTGCTACTAGCCTAAATTAGAAAACAATCTTTCAATTTGAAATTTTAGAGAAACTATGCAGAATATTAATTAGTCAAACTGGAACGTAGCCAAGACACCAGAGTTTAACATCCTTGCTCCTGTAAAAAGTGGCAAAGAATATTTTTCCGATGACACCAGAAGCTGACGATCTTGTAGACGAATGTCCGTATGAACACAAAACCAAGTGCCATACTGGGGCATAGTTTCATTAGTTCCTTTTGGGGCTGGTGGTGGGGAAACCAAACCAAACCAAACCAAACCACACCAAACCAAACCAAATCAAACCAAACCAAACCAAACCAAACCAAACCAAACCACACCACACCAAACCAAACCAAACCAAATCAAACCAAACCAAACCAAACCAAACCAAACCACACCAAACCAAACCAATCCAAACCAAACCAAACCAAACCAAACCAAACCAAACCACACCACACCAAACCAAACCAAGCCAAACCAAACCAAACCACACCACACCAAACCAAACCAATCCAAACCAAACCAAACCAAACTAAACCAAACCAAACCAAACCAAACCAATCCAAACCAAACCAAACCAAGCCAAACCAAACCAAACCAAACCAAACCAAACCAAACCAAACCAAACCAAACCAAACCAAACCACAAAAAGGAACTACTAGAAACAATTGTACCCAAAGATATTGGATTTTCAGAAATTCTTTAATTGCATCTGAATTGAGTAAGGATTAGAATTTGATATTGTAATTACTAAAACAAAAGGCTCTTTTCAAACAAATAACTTCTGGTAGAAGGAAAGCCCTATACAGCATTTATTTCTAATATGAGGTATGTGGAAACAAGCGAATAGCAAATAATTATTGCATACATGCATTACATACATGCAGCTTATGGATGAAATGCACCATTCAAATACAGAGAAAAAAAGCCTGGCATTTTAATTCCAAGCATCTTGCAATGATAATAGATCTTCAGTATAGAACTTAGATAGACCTCTAGACATGCTATTTGTTAGCATTTTTTTGGACATGCAGAAATGCATTAAAAAATGGAAAAAAACCCCCGCTAATAAATGAGCCAATCTATATTTTTAAAGTCAGACTACCACTCTAGTAGTGTTAGCATATCACCCAAACATGGTCCCATCTGGTCTCATGTATTTTCTGGGTTTGTTGCTTCTTCCTGGATTGGAGAGGTACGATTGCACTCTCTTAAGAAACACACATACACCAACTCTCCCCATCCCAGAATTCTGTGTTTCATAAAATGGAGCTCTCAATATTTTTTCATTTGGAGTATTTTTTTTAAAGAAAATCAGTTCTTTGGTTCTGATTTTAAAAGTGAGAAATTTGCTGAAATGAGTCATGTTGTGGAAATGAACATTTGAACAGCTGGAATGTTCCTTCAGGAGATTTTTTTTTAGATATGTATGAAAGAAACCAGACATCTTCTCCACCTTGTTCTTTCATTTTCCCTTTGAGGTCTTCATACCTGCATAGTAGAATTTCAATCTAAACAGCAAAAATGAATTAATGTCCTAACATACAGTTGAACTTCAGTTCTGAACTGCGAAAATGTACTAATGATAACCTGTTTCCCCTTCAGGATATATGAAAATTAATAACTACATTTGTGACTTTTGAAGATGTCAACAATGAACACTGAAAAAAACCAATGAGAAAGTCAAGATTTCTATCTTCAAAATAAGACCATAAAAGCATGAAGTGAACAAGGCATGGGCTCACTGGGTAAACAATAAAAAGAAAAAAAAAATATAATTGAAGCACTGCTCACTAGAGAGTCCATTTTAATCATCAAACCAGATGAGTCAAGATTTCTTCAGAAAAACTACTGCACACTCATGTTATTGAAGTCTGAATCATAATGCACCCTTGTAAGTGGGCTGAAAACAAAGTGCTCTGCTTGTGACGTTTCCTAACATTTGAGCTCTTGATTTCAAAACGTTCCCAGTAATTTTAAGTATTTGCCATTTGTTATATGGCTGCTTACTTGCTACAGCTTAGTAAAAAGGCAAGTTACTGGTTTGACATCATGATCCTTGATTTTAATTTCTTCTTGTGTTGGATGACTAAATAAGGTTTCTCAAACTGCACATCTGAAAGCAGTGGCTATTTTTAAAATTGTTCTCCTTTTATATAGACAAGCTGTTAGTGCACCCAACAATTATATACATTCCCCATCATTGTAAGATTGTGTAAGAATATACAATACAAAAAGGATTATTAGGAGAGCCAAAATTAGTATACTAATGATTCAATTTGACAGTTCCATTATGTATAATGTAGATAGAACTGAGAACTCTTAAATTACTCCTGCCATGTTCTGAACAAGACCACTAAACCAACTTAGAATAAACTAGCTTATTTTGTTTTTGTAATAAATTTATCATAACAGTGCATATGTACATAGCCATATATTTTTCTTTTTATACCAAATGTTCAGGACATTATTTTGATCTAATTATATTCCATCTAATTATAGTTCATCATGGTTAAAATATCAAATTTAATGGTATGTCATGGATTAACAGAATAATTTGATTTCTACACTGTTAATTAGAACTTGCATTTACATGATTATGGAAAGTTATATATGAATTACAAAATTAATACTTAGTATCTAAAAAACCCTTCTGCCTGTTTCTAAGAAGATCTATAGACAAATGAAATTATTAAAATATAGATTTAGGCATTTATGGTCAACTAACGGGTTTATTGGGGATCTATGCTCTACTCATAAAAGTAAAAAACTAGTTAATAAGAAATTAGCCACTCCTGGCTAACAAACTCAAACATAAACTTGGAACATCTTAAGGATTCTCTGGCTATTAGCTCTCTTGCTTTTCTCTTCTGGTGCAAATCCGCTGGCACTAAGACAGGAATGTCCCCTGTCCCCCGGACTCTGCAGTCCGGACTGAAGTGGAAGCAGGAGTGTCTGGATGTGTGCAGGACAAACCTGCTTCCAGGCTCTCTAGTGCAAAGCCACACATTTCTCATCACACCTCACAGTCTTACATCACACGTCTTACCAGTGGGAAGGACTTGACAGCTAAAAGAAAAAGATGTGTTTAGGATTTCTGAGGGCAGACAAGCAGACGCAGGCATTCCAACTCAGAAGATGTTAACAACTCCATGGACATGGGCTATTCTGGCCCGCTACAGACCCACAGCAGGTGAGTATCTGCTGTCACCATCTGGAGATATGCTGCTGGTAGCTGGAGAGATAATCTATTCCATGCTGTAGGGCTGGGTGACCTGTGCTGCCCTGCAGTTATATCTGCCCTCAGTATTTGGCCAGGAGGAGATCCTTCACCACTAGCTTCTGAGCTGAAAAAATTATCAGTTTCCCTACCTTAAATGCAGCTAGTACACACTTCCCATGCCAGAAAGGGTGAGCATGTCAACAACATAATGGTGACAATCACTTTGCAGGCTGCAGTCAGTCATAGGGGCAGTGGCATATGACACTATGAACTGTGTAGAAATGTGCAAAATACTGAAGAGATCCAGCATTCATCTGAAGGAACAAGCAGGGATTTAGTTCCTTCCCAGTGACATCAGCCGTGCATGCAGATTCAGTACACGAAACAATGAGGTCCAGCAATTATTATAGTGGGTGAAGAAAATCAGAAAAGGAAAGGAAGTATATTTTATGCATTTTTATTTGTTAATGCATGGCAGGTTACACTTCTGTGGTAAATAACAGCCCACTGACACTTCAAGTGGCACAGGGTGTAGATGACTGTAGGAAAGCTCCATGTTGTGGGGATGGTTTGGTTTTTGATCATTTTAGAGTATTTAACACAACACAAAAGCAATTTCCTGTCCTTTCCCTCTTCTTAGTTTTTCCTTCACAAATTCAAGCATCAACTCACTATGCAAATTATCTACTGCCAAGATTTAGCAGAAATATCAGTTACTTGTGTACAATTGCAGAAGGGTTATAAATATGCAAAGGAAATTTAAGTACAAAGGTTTGCAAAGCAAGAAAGGAGTCAACGGGTTCTTGGCTGTCATGACCTTTTTCTGAGTTTAACACCTCAGATTAACAATCTTATTCAAAAGAATAAGAAACATATTAAGTTTCCTAGTCCTTTTATTTCTGTTTATTTCCATTCTTTTCTTTTTTTTTTTTTTTTTTAATCAAAGACAGGCTATCTCATTCAATATCAATAGAAAGAAAAAATCCCTTCCATTAGGATGATATGCTTTTACTTCTTCTGCTATTGCATTGGACTTATTCTTCCCAGGAAAGAAAACTCAAGAAAAAGTAAGATGAAAGTGTAATACAGTTGAAAAATTAAAAATTAGGAGTCATCTGGTTTGGGTCTTAATAGAATAAAATTGGAGTCCTTTAAATAGTACTGGTTCAAACACACTATCACTCTGGAAAAGCTTGGCATTATATTACACTTGGAGGAACCCTACGATGATAGAAACAGGCAACAGGTGGAAAATATGTAAATAAGTCTTTTCATCATGTACTGACTGAACCAAATATCAAAGCCTGGATAGGGCTAATTAGCTACCAAGGCAGCTGTTGAAAATTTGTCCTACCTGAGAATCTCAAAGGGATTCCTACACTGCAATCATGTTGGGAGCCCAGCTCATGTCAGACACCGGATCACGTTCAGGAGCATTGTCACCACAGAGAACCTGATGTCTTCCCATGCTTTCACCCCAGGTGGGACCCACCTCAGCTCACAGGAGCAAAGGCCCATCGTCAGTGTTAGCTTACTTACTGGTGTAGGGGATATTACAGTCTCAAACTAGATTTACTGGTTGGCTACACATTAAAACTTCCTCCTTTTCACAGGTTCTCTTGAGAAAGTAGCAGAAATGATGCAGTTATCATTGACAGATTTCAGATCTGTTTTCTTTGCCTCTGCCTCTCTTTCAATCCAGACCCAAACTCTGCTTGGTAAATTACACTATTCAGTTGGCACATACAGGTCCAGCCAGCCATACAAATTATTTTGAAAAGAATCACTACTTTTCCTTTGAGTTGATGCCCTGCCCTTTTTCTGGCATTCTTAGAGTCTTTCCACACTTTTCCCCAACTACATATGTTCACATTTATGCCACAGAAAAGGGTGTCCATTGCAGGCCTTCCCACCTGACCACAAATGTTCAGATTGCCCCAAATCTTATAAAGTAGCTTATATATCTTGCCCTAGACTTCACCTTTACTTCTATATGGAATTACTGACATGGATGGATTTTGTTAATTACTAAACATATTTATTTCTCTGAAATGAATACAGCAAAGATTTTTTTTCTAGGATTAGTTTCTTAGCTCATGTACTGTGGAGTCATAGATAAAGTTTTGGAAAATTACATGATCATACAAGGGAAATATCCTGGGGATGAAAGAAATTTAGAGATGGTACTGAAAGTCATGCCATGATTTTATGAATTTCTATCACTAGGAAAAGTGTTTGAATGATGGGATACTGATTATTTTTGGAATCTCTCCTTATTTAAATTATCTTCCAGCCATATTTCTTCAGAAAGTCTCCTACAGCACAGAAGTTTTTTCTTAATTAACTGGAAAAAATTGGGGTGGCTTAGTTTTGTGGCAGGGTTCAGGCAGTAAGAAATGGGCAGAGAATTCTTGAACAGAATAAAGGCAAATTCAGGACCACTGTAGATACAATGAGCTTTCCAATATGACTATTCACACCTAAAATTAGACTATATCAAATAGTAAAATTCAAAGCCCAGTCACTTTCTTAAAAAAAAAAAAAAAAAAAAAAAAAAAAAAAAAAAAAAAAAAAAAAAAGAAAAAGGCAAAATTTTAACTTACAGGTTTTTTTTATGTTTTCTTTGTCATGGTCACAGCTAGAGATTTATGCTTCTCCCCTTCACCTTGCTGTCACCCCCACCTTGATTTTCTGCTTTTATTTCAAAATAAAAGATAGAAGCTTCAGAAAATCACCAGAGAAATGCTGTGCCAGGTTCCAATAAAAAATAAAACCTGCTGACACAGATTTTAAGGTCAGGAGGAAAAATATGATAATTCAGTCTGACCTTTTTCAAAACACAGAACACAGAAAATTGGGAGGTAATACTTGCAATAAGTTATTTTTATTAAGTTTACAGTTTTGCACCATGACAGCTGAAGTTTTCTCTCACTAGTTGTACTTTTAGCAGGATTTCTGCACGGTTATCTGGCAATGTTTCCAAGGAAAACTTGAAGGTAACAAGAGAAAAAAAGGATTTCTTAGTTTGAAATATGCTGACTGTGTACTACACAATGTCATTTGACTGCCTGTATCAGATATAGACTCCCATTTTCTGTAAGCAATCCACAGGATAGCATTCTTCTACAATGAAAAGCTGAAATGTGCATTAGGATACCCTTCACGCCAAATACAGAGGATAAGTGATCTCTTTCATTCCTTTGAATGCTCAGGATATTCCAAACAATTACAAAAAATATAGAGAGACCTACATTTATAAATAAATTTAGAAAAAAATCTTTTCACTCTATACTTTTTGAAAAGCTGGAGCTCAGTCAAATGACCCTAGAATGAAAAAATACATTTTAAGAGAAATACATTTGTGAGACAGTTTTGGATTTAACTTTTTCAGTTTTTCAGCTCTACTTTCAGTATTCACAGGCATTAAAAATATTTAAGTATTTTGCTTTTTAATGGTTTACATGGTTGTGGAGTTCTTCTCAGAGATAAAAAGTGAAACTCTTTTCCTTGACCTTTCCAGGTAGGCTGATCCTGGAAATTTCTGTTCAGGGACATTTTCAGAAACTTGTAACCCCTTCAAAACCATGTTTTGACTCCTCAGGGTTATTAAACGTACTTCAGGTAGTCAGAACTTGCCCAGTGGTGACATTTGTATGGCAGGTGACACCAAGTGGTGCTGTCACAGGCAGCATCCCTGCTCTCGGCGCATGGACACACCACCAGCTTTGGCTGTGCCAGACCCTGCGCAAAAGGATTCAGCTTCTTCCAGAAGCCTTTGCCTACAAATAACTAAGGGGCTTGTTAACTACAGAGTCACTTTTTATCACAAAGCTGTCACCTAAGAACAAGGTAGGAGCATAGAGCTGTGTCTCCCAGAGACAGTGCTGGATGTTTTTTGGCCAGGAGAGATATATATTCATTCAGGAACAAGTTACACCAGGGACAGAAGTAGATTATCTGTCACATGGTTACTTTCAGCTAGGGATGCAACTGCACCTCTCCAAATAGTTGTAACTCTTCATAAGCAACAGTCACATAGGTATGCATTCCTCCTGTCTGCTTACATGTGCAAGAGCTGTATATTTTATACCCCTTGATATGTTATATAAAGTTTGAGAGGACTTGAGTTAATTAAAAAAGGTAGTCATGATCTGCTAGGTTTAATATGAAACCTTTAGAGGGACAATGCAAAATCATTCTGCAGAAATCCCAAGACCTCCACATAAATGAACTCAGCTGATAACATTTATTGACAGACCACTGGTATAATCTTATTAATATTTGCAAATTTCAATTACAGGGAGGGCATGAGCCCTTTAAGTAGTCACAGTTTTCCATTATGATTGGAACAAATGCCAATTTATTAATTCATCTTCTAATTTTGAAAAAGGTGAAGGTGTGATGCTGCTGAGAATGATATATGATGAAGTAAATGATTTTTGCATAGATGTAACTTTATTTTCTTCCTGTGACATTGAAATTCTGTGTCAAATTCTGGGAGAGAGGAAAAGATAAGAAAGCATAGGTCATTCCTCATATGAATGAAAAAATTGACATGGTTCACTAGCATTATGAAAGCAAGTAATACAGTATTTCGTTACTTAAGACCTGAGTCTGTTGGATAAAAATAGCAATTGTGGTTCAGAAAAGGGGGGTAACTGTATTTCCCAAGAGAAAGTGACAGGTGATGAAATTACATCTTGATGCTTTTTTTTTTTTTTCTTTTTCAGCAAAAATTTTCTCAAAATGAGAAAATGAACTACTAATCAAGCAGAATATTTTGACAGCAGGACTCTGTCCTCCTAAGGACCCCAACCAAAACTTTTGAAAGAGGAGTCTTGCAAAGCATCAAAAGACAGGGATTTTGTGCTATATCTTCACATGTATGCTTGTAGACATTAACAGAACAATTTGTTTACTAAAGTCATGGTTTATTTCCTCCGGATTTGTTTTGTAAATAATATGAAGCATTTGTATTATTTGGGATATATTTGTACCAAAAGGCTCCAGTGCAGAATCAGAACCATTGTCTACCTCAACTAACAGTCAGGGTCACCCAGTTCACATGGAAGCAATGATGTTAGACCAGGACAAGGAAAAAATAAACCCTCTGAACCAAACTGTGCCCTCCTTCTACTCAAAGAGCAGAACTGGTGTGTTTATGCATCACACATCTATCACAAAAGCAACCATTCAGCCCCAGAAAGAATAGCTTGCAGTTGTCACTGCCAGGCACAGTTTGCTGTCAATCTAAAAATAAGATACATGATCTTAAAAAGAGCTGAAGAAGCATTCTAGAAACTCTTTGCTAACTAGCAAAAGGCTGGACACATGGCAGTGCGAACAAGCCTTTTCCAACACAATTTAGATGGGTAGTTGTTAAGCCTCCTTCCTAGAGCTTGATGGAGCACTCAGAAAAGACTGTGACTTCTCTGAGCAGCCAAAGAATTACTTTTCCTCACAGTCCAGGTATACAGTGTGCTGCAAGAGTTCACTGTAGCTGCCATCCTAGGCTTTTTATTTCCTTCTGCTCCTGAAAGTACAACAGTGAAACACATCTGCTTTGGCATTCTTCATTAGATGTGACAAAAAAAGAAAAAAAAACAACCTAAAAAACCCCTGAGGTTGGAACCGCAGCCTCATCACCTATCATGGAAGATGTCACTCTGTCTCATCAGGGGGCACAGTGTGAATGGATGTGGACTCATAGTTCCTCGGAGGGAAGATGAATATGTTTGGTGGCAGCTGGTAGAACAAGGAATATATTGAGCTCATCCTTCCTTTCCCTCTGGCTCAGAAAGACCTCCTCCCAAAGGAGAACAGCTCCAGTCAAGCTGAGTAAGAAGATGTGCTGTGAAATGGGAACTGTTTACAGCTTTTCAAAATCTGATTTCAATACGGAGAATATAGAATACTTAGCATGTCTTTAAGGCTGCAAGCAAGAGAGGGTTCAGATAAATCAGAAAGGTGCACTTGCTCAAGACCTTGTTAAAAACTATCTCTGGGTAGCCCTTATCCCTAATGAACAGATGGCTAACGGGTTTCAGTCCCTGCCTGGAAGCAGTGGGGTTTATTTTGTGCCCAAAATTTGGTCCCATTCCATGGCTGGATGCCCATTGCAATCTGCACTCTGGAAAGAGTCTGAGGGCAGGGTCAGGAGACAGGAGATAGGTGGTAGAGGATCAGAGGAGGAGCCCAATGGGTTGAGCTGGACAAGCTCAACTCATCAATTTTGCAATAGAAGAGGTCACAGCAGAAGCTGTAAAACGCCAGCTAGGGGGTATGACGAGAGTCAGTAACAATCCAAGTAGACCACTGGGAGAAGCAACAAATGCTGAACAAAGCAAAATATGAAATACTTGCATAAATATTTCCAAAGGCAAAGAGGTGGTAATCTTATTTTTTCTGTATATACATGTAAGGTAATGGATTAAGAAAAGCCATTGATTGGAAAAATAGACCTCTATCTTTCACCTCGCCTATTTCCAGGCTATAAAAGAATCAGTTCCTATGAGGGTTTCAAAATAATCCCACATATTTGAATAGGCAGTCAGCGACAAAACCAGAAATGCAGAAAAGTTAATTCAGATGCAAATATTAACAATTACAGTAACACAGAACTCATATAGTTAGCACTGTAGGAACAGATACTCTGGTAATGAAAACTAAAATAACTACTGGTATCCAGAAATTCAGAGATTTTTACTCTACATTTTTATAAAATTCAGTCTGCATATCAGTGTGGTAACTGAACTGAGCTTAAAATTCTGTGTGCAGTCTTTAAGATAATTTTTGAAAAGGGTAGCCTTCTGAGGATAGTGATTTAAAATTCAGAAGGCTGCCCAGAATATCAGAGTAAGTTCAGCATTAGTGTAATTTTTCAAACTGACCCCAGAGGCCTACGAACTAAAATGCCAGCAGATTAAAATGTCTTTTAAGAGCCATTCTGCACTAAGTGTATGTATGACAGAGTTATATTTTGAGTTATAAGCAGAGACAGTGTCACTTCAGAGGCGGCAGCTGCCACAGTCAGGCAAGGACAATTTTGCTGTAGCATGTGTCAAACAGATGCAGAATCAGGCTAATTGAGAGGTCTCCATCACTGTAACAGCAGCTTCAAGGTTAGTTCAGGGGGTGGGGGTCAGAGTCAGGCCTGCACCCTGCTGAAAGCAGTCAAGAGGAAGGCACAGTTTTGGCCAGAGTAACATCTGTTTTTTCACAGCTTATAGGAAGCTATTGGCACCGGTACCACATTGTCACCAAATGTGTCATGGTCTTTCTCCCTGAATGTTTCAGCCTAACATCTGTTCAAAGTACCTTCGTAAAATGGACTGAAATATTTAATAGACAATTTATTGCCAAAAAATACAATGTTTTGATATTGAAGCAATTTGTAAAGTGATTTGCAAAGCTGGATCATAATTTGGAGCATTTTCCAAGAAACAGGCTGGAGAAAAAGCCTCATCTTTGAAAGAAAGGCACCTCAAGAAATCTCAAACTAGTGGTAAATCCTTTGTCGGGCCCGATTTGAGGCTGGCTACTGGTTCACTATCCATTAGCAACTGCTTGGTATGAATCCCTCTTTTTCTGGACTGCATGAGTTGTATTCATCAAGTGAGAGCTACCATCCCTGCAGAACAAACTGAAGGGAAAGAAGAGATAAAGGCAGAGGCACCAGAGGCATTTCAGCAGGATGCAAGGAGCAGGATGCTCTTTAGAGCATGAATTACAGTTGCAGTTAGTAGACATGCTTCAGACACACACCAAAGAAGCTCCAGGCCAGCTTTAGATCTACTTACTTAACGATTCCTTTTTAAGTATCAGTGATAAATAACTTAAATTTTTAGAACACTCTCAGACCTCCTTAATCATTATAAGCCATACCAAGTGAAAAAAATTCATTTATATTTAGGTGAGAGTGTGTACAATATATATTAAAATATAAATTAGAAATCAATATGCAGATGTACATCATGATTAATCATACAGCACCTCCCAAATTTTTAGGAGGATTCTTTCAAAATCTGTTTCTACCCTATTGTTTCTAAATATATTTATGGAGTTGCATGCTACACATAATTTTCCAAGCATGAAGAATTTTAGGGAACTCAGTGATTTCACTAAAGCAAAGTAAGTGACATATATCATCCCAACTTCCAGACTAAGCTAAGCTAAAAATCCTTGTATGCTTCGTTAAGTTGCAAGTTTCTAAAAAAGTCCTCACTTCTTTGTTGGTCAAGCCTAACAGCTCCTACTGATTAATGAAACTGACATTTGACTATTGCCTATTTATCAGATTCAGATCCAGATTTATTTTTGGTTGGGTAGATTAAGTGCATTATATATGTGTTTATGCAATAATTAAATCAGACTCCCTGAAACTCCGTAAAAAGCATCACTTAAAGAAATGGCTAAGATATTTAGATTTGTTCTTTCTCCCAGTTTGAAACCTCCAGAGTTATTAAATGCAGCTAGCTGAAGCTCTAAGTGGAAGTAATGTCCGGAGAAGGCACTGGGGCCTCATGACCTTCCCCCTGAGATTCAGTCTTACCACACACCTGGGGTCACAGCATTTGGAGGCAATTATTTTACCACTGGTGGGAAATTATTACCTCTCTGCTAGGTAACTTTCCCCCAAGAGCACTGTAATTTACATATGCAACTCATGAACCACAAAACTGACATCGTAGGACTATGCCGAGAAGTGGAGTCTCTTCTAGGCAACATTACAGTGTATCCATTCCCAGAATAATACTCACTGTTTTTGAAGTTGTGCTATCCTGCATCAGTGAAAGAATAATAAAACCTTGCAAAAGCTCACCAATAAAAGATGAAGAAAGATTAGAAACGACAACTTGTATATGTTGCAGAAGGTGCACAGTGATGTTAAATACCAAGAAATAAAACTTTATTATGAGTTACTATAAATCAAATGTACTTTCCCCCCACAACTAAATTAAATAATATTTTTCTTATGTAATTAGCCCACTGTCATACAATTACATATTAAAACTGTATCCAAATATCCTGTGTAAGCATAATTTCCAGCTATCTAAAAGGTGTATATTTTAAAGCTTAAAGGAGTTTGATTTCTGAGATTCCACCCTAAAAGATTTGTCATTATTTTCGTTTTCTTGACACACAGAATACTGATAGTCACCAAATAAGGATTTTTGGATCTGTTTGCCTTCTTGTCAAAAATTAGTAATGCATCTTTAAAAGGAAGCACTCGTAGCCTCACTTTTTTGCACCTCTGAAAAAACAGATTTTTCAATACTATATTAATTTCTGAAAACAAATGCACTGTAAATAGATAATACCTTTCCTATAACAGCAATTTCTGGATAAAACAACCCCAGCATTTGATAAGAAATGTAACTGTAAGTAATGCAGAAAAGTATGCAGAAGAGTAGCCACCATTACCTAAAACATTTTACCACATTCAAATCTTCCTGTTTTCAAAATATTATTGCATATACCACAGTTAACGGCTGGTTACAAACAAATATTAAGCCCCTTCTACACTATTTGTAAAAAATATCATGCTGTGCTGTAGTAGCACCACTTAAATCAACTGAGTTCATTCCTAACAAGTAAAGTGAATAAACAGCATCTATATGGAGTCACACTGACCTAAATAATACTATGATTACATCAATGGAAATGAGTTAAATAATGGTAGGGCACGAATTCATGCCCTGGAACTATTTTTTTCTAGAACATAAAATGTCAGGGCAGGGCCTGACACTCTTTTGATCTTGGCTACTTGACCAGCTGTCTCCCAAGGGTTTCCTGGGCACTGCTAGGGCACTAGCCCAGCTTTCGGGCTTTTCCCTAGAGTCAGGCTAGATGCAGTCTATGCTTGGGAGGCTAAGGGAACTTAACCATATGGAAGTGGCCGTGCTTAGCTGGCCTCCAGGCTAGAGAGGGGCCTTGCATCATTCAATTTATTCATAAAAATTATAGGCAAGGAGCCGAAATACAGCTCTGATAGAAAAAAAACCAACCAAAGAAACATGTAAACAACAAACATTCCCAATTAGCCTCCCAACAGTAAACATTCCCAATTAATCTCTCATAATTACTGGAATAAAAGAGACAAACCCTGACAAATCTGTTCTCTTGTGTCCCCGGGGGATAAACAGACGTGAGTGGCCAGCTTCTGTCTACCAGCGTGCCGGGGATTTGTGCTGCCTCTCCATGCTGTGCTTCCCATATTGACCCAGTGCTCTGGTGCTGATATACAGCCGGGTCTGGAGGCAGCTGTCTCACCCATGAGCACCACTTACTGACACGTGTCAGCTCACATAAACACCATGTACTCAACTTAAGGTACTCAAACACTGCACTAAGTAAAGTAGATTTCTTCCCAGCTGCACACTAAGCTTTTACCCACATTTTAAACATATATCCTGAGCCTATATATCATTCAGCTGTAGGGCATTTTCCTCTTAAAAGTTTTTAAAAAAGACACAATTTCCCACTCACTACTGTCTTTAGTTGTGGCAAGGAGACACTTCCTTTCCTCTTTCTTTCTCTTCTTACCCGAAGTCTTCCTCAATGTATGAACTGTATTCAGGAATAAAATAATCAACCTTTCACTAAGCAAGTACCTTTCACAGAAAGCACCCGTTGACCTTCCTAATACACCCACTTTATCCATTAGACTAAAACCATGATCTACACAATGTTTGTCTGCTAGGAAACAGGCAGGGATTATTCTCCCCATCAAGAAAAATGTCTGCAGCTTTAGCAATGCTTTTTCCGGAAGTTGAAAACGGAAGCTTAAAATCTTCAAAGTCACAGAAGAGAAAAAATGTTATTAGGGACAGATCAAGAATCTTGTGTCAATATTTTGGGGACTACTTTCAGGTTTTTTTATTTTTTCTTATTTTCACAAGAAAATCACCTTATAGATTAAGAAAAATGAAAAATATACCTTTTAATAAATATAAGATCACAGTGCATAGAAAATGTATGAAAATGTTTTTTCTACAGTCAACTTCCTTTTAAATTAACTTATACATCAGAAAAATCAAAATTTCAAAGAAATTTCAACCAGCAAGTTTTAGTTGAGACCTGACTGAAATATCTTCAAAGACAAGACTTTTGTGATAAAAGGTCTTGATCCATTCTGAATTGACATTAGAAAAATTGATTTTTTAAATTTAATACAGATTCTTTTAAGATGAATGACAGAGGCATTATTCAGATGTATTTGTTTTGTGAAACAGAGAAATAGTTCAAAAGTTTAGAAAATATTTTTATCCCTTTCTCATCTTCTTTTTATCTCATTAAAGTTCTTTCCTACTTCCACAAAAAAGAAAAAGTGGAAAAGAAAAGAAAAATTACACACTATCATTAAAAAAACTTATATACTCCCTGTTTCTGAAACAAACAAAGCAAACGTTTCTAGTTTGCTTTGTTACAGAAGAAGAAAGATGACAAATCTTAATGACAAATAAATCTTTTCAATCCATTTTTGTTAAAGAAAATAATTTCTGTTCAAGAATGATGCTCACAAGTAAAGCTTCTGCCATGAAATTAATCCTTTGTTGTTTCTTGCTATTATGCTGTGTGCTATTATTATGTGGAGGTACACAAAAACCTCTCAGAGGCACCTGCACCATAAATAGTCCCTTTGTTAGCCACCAGGAGGGAAGCAAGGGCAGTTGCAACACTGTAGGTTCAATATATAAGGGAGGCAAGAGCTGTTGCTTCGTGCTCACCTAAATCTCCTTCACTAGCAGCCAGGGAGCAGTCCTGAAGGAGCTGCTGGGAAAGCAACCACAGAAATGAGAGGTGTTTTCAGGCACATCAGAATGAAGGTCTGAGGTCCCATTTTCTGCAGTTGTATAGTTTGACTTTTTTAAACCCATGGTTTTTTGCCATACCTGAAGAAAGTGAATTTCATTCTTGGTTCGGAAACCACCAAATACAGCATGCTGAAAGAGTAGCTAGCAATGTCAGTGGTAACCAGAATTTTTTTCATATGCAAACTGAGAACTTCTAATCCCAGGACAAATTTTTCACTAGTTCTCCTCAAATCTTTTCTACCTCTGTGGTTGGTAAAAAGCTTATCAGTCATATTTTCTTCTTCAGAATTATTTGCCAAAAAGATTATAATAGATTATTTTATACAGATTGTGCATCACCACTCAGGAATGTAATTTTCCACCAGAAGACAAATAAAGACATGTTGTTTGACTATACTGATAGATTCTACATTGACAGACCTTTTTTCTGCTGCAAATCTGGTTTACTTTAGATTTGAGATTAATCCTTTTACAAGAGGCAGAAATGTGAAATTATAAAGAGGAAGGATTTGCTGCCACTTCTGTCACTATTTATATTTACATGGCACTTATAAAGGAGACAATGAGCAGCAGTAAATGATCTAAAATAGTTTATCTCAGATCTTCCTTCTGACATCATGCCAAAGTTAGCTCCACTCAATCCATTCAACAGTCTTTTCAGCATCAAAATTTTATATGAAAAAATGGTATATCTATTTACTGTATTAAATAAAATACTGCATTAAATGCTCCTCTGCTCTACTGTCATCTTCAGTTTTCCTAAAATCTCAGCATTACATTCAGGAAAAATATTTTTTATTTCTCCAGTGTAAGACAGTAGTTGATTTTTCAAGTCTAAACAGGAAGACCTTGACTGTGATTGTAGGTGACACTAGCCTATAGCTGGCAAAATATCTTTCAGATTCATGTTGTTCAGGACAAAACGTAACACTTGCTTCAGACACTGAAGTAAAGATTCATTTTGTTTTTTCCTTTTTCAGGATTTGATTACTTTTTTGGGGTTTTTGTTTGGTTGGCTGCTTGGTTGGTTGGTTTGGGTTGGTTTTTTTTGTTGTTTGTTTTTTTTTGTTTTTTTTTTTTTTTTTTTTCCTTTGACAGCACTGCCTCTTATTTGTAGCCTTGGGTTTAAAACATTCTGCAGGAGAACCACTGGCCCCTACTGTTTTACCTTCAGGAAACAATTTAACCACTCTCAGCTGTTTACTGTGTTATCAAATCTTCCTCTGTAACTTCACGGTCAGACAGAAAGAAGAAACAGCAAATCCCTGCTGGGATGCAGGAATCAGACAGTAACAAAGTAGGGCATTGTTCAGATTTGGATATTAAAAGAAAAAAGTATATATGTATGTACATGTATACACACAGATAAATGTGTATACAAATGCACACAAAATCTGTTAGGGCCATCTGGATTTCTAACATGGGAAATGGTTTTTTTCTGGCTTTAGTGTTCTTTTGAGGCTCCCATCCTGTCGTTATGTCAGCTTTAGTTACTTCTCCCATGGCCAGAACATGTAAGGTAACTCAACTTTCATAATTTTTTTTTAACCTCAGTTGCACTTTTGTTATGTCATACTTCTGTCTTAGGGATCTTTCATAAAAGAGTGCACTTTTTCCTCTCTTGAAAAAAACCAAACCAACAACATAACACATTCTTGTATATATTTTTGCTTCATTTTTTTGTGTCTCAACCATTTCCAAATTTGTTTCTAAGTTCATTCAGGGTTTTGCGAAACTCACTTTTGTCTTCATACCTGGCAAAAGTCATGCCTTCTATAACAGTAAGAAGAAAAATAAAAACAAACCTGTCTACACAAAATCCAGGGTGCAATGTAAATCCATTTCCATTAATGTAAACCGACTTATCTCTCATGAGATGCCAGTTTACTAAGGCTGTCATCACAGCAGCAATGTCAGGTTGCTAAGGGAGGTTTTGATGTAAGTTGAACGTCCATCAGTTAGGGCAGAAAGTTTACATGCTGCTAAGCAAGCTTAAGCACTTGTTGTAGAGGACAAATCCCTTATTTGTCATCTCATTTTTCACTTAATTCTACATAGGATTCATTCATTAATATTAATGCTGCACTTGCATACTTTAAAAGAAAAATAGCACATATATATGTATTATATATCAGTTTATTAATTTCTTTTACCAATAATTTTTGATAATTTGCAGACATTTTAAAATATTTTCTGTTGTAATGTAAAATCCTGTCTTCCCTTGGTAGACTCTGAATATGTGTCTGCTATAATACAGTCTAATAGCTTTATTTACGACAGTCCTTTGGAGACTCTAGCAACTGTGTACAGTCAAGATTGCTCAAGCCATTATAATACAAGATTGTATTACAGTGATTTGAATGGATAAAAGTTCTTTCATTTCCAAAAGAGAAATAAATTGTTAGACACTGTTCTGTAATGTATGAGGACAAATGTGTTCCTTTAGTCCCCCAGACACAAAGCTGTATTTTCTCAAGCAGCACCATTGCAAAAAATGAAATGCATAAGGACTAAGAGTGTTAGTGCACAAAAAGTACACGAATTATCTATTTATTTATTTACTTATTTTGTAGAGTGAAACATTTTATATCAACTCAGGTACCTTAAAAATCCTTAAAAATATTTGGGGATATTCCACAGCTTAACCATGGAGGCATTCCTTCAATTTGTCTCCTTGAAAAATGTCTAAATCTTACAGAATTGGCTATTAAAGTCTACCTTGTGCAGTGCTAGTTCATTATTATATCTAAAGTTCACTTTGCAGTAGTCCTTCATTATAAACGTCATCCTTCACATCTTATCTACAAAAGTTCATTTTGACTAGAAATATGAAAAAGTAAAGCTGTGAAACCATTTTAAAACAGTTAACTGCTTCCAGTACTTCTAAAGTATACTAAAAAATTAAAAGAAAAAGTAGAAATATTTAAAGGTTTTCCCCTGGAAGTTAAATTTAAAGTTTTCTGGTGCTGACAAAATTTTATAACCACAGATTTAAACATTTGAATAAATTTGGGAAAATTATTACCTTTCATGGTCATTGATCATGAAAGCATCTTTGTTCAACAAAATGTGATTAGGTCCCCTTGAGGTCAGCACATGCTTTAAGACTAATATTTATTTAGGGGTTTTGTGGATGTGAATCTTTCAGCAATTACCTTTTCATCTGATTGTGTTAACAATGCACTGTAATGCTTGTTTGTTCAGGAAGAAATTTTGCACTTACAGACTTGTAATACTTGAGAGAGAGAGAGAGAGAGTGCGGAACTAACACAATATTTATGCAACAGGACAGGAGAACTGTTAAGTGCTATTGCTGTGTTGGGCAAACCAAGAGCATAAATAATATAGAAAAACACAGTCTTGGTAGTAAGTGATGTCTGTCCATTAGCCTTAAAAGATTGAAATTTCTATTCTTGTGAGGTTTTTTTAAAATTTTCATGCATTTGTGTTCTACATCCAAACTGAACTAAGCTAATTTTTCTTGTATATCCTTTTCTAAATTTCATTTAGCCAGTAGCATATAATTTCAATCTACATGCTTTTCTAAGAAAGATTATATTATCAAGGAAATATCCTGGTTGCAGTAAGAGACAATTGAACATACACACACACACACACACACAAATACATACACACACATCAAAGCAAAGCACAGTTGAGACCAGACACACAATCCAATGATTGATATTTTAAGTTGCACGTGACACTCTTTCCTTGTTCTGTTGCACTGCATTTAGATATTGTATGGCTCTCCAGACATGCTATGCATAATTTTACATACCATCTGCTTTACATGCCAGGTTCCATATGTACAATGTATAACCTAAACCCAATATTTTGATTGATTTGAGCTACAGTGGAGGCTTTGTTCTTAAATTGTTGGATAGAAGAATATAGTCTTAAATAAATTATCCGATGAATGTGTTCTAGGATTAACAAACAATAAAATTTATTTTGAAAAGGTTATTAAGGTGCAGTAATGACAAAATTTAGGTGACTTTCAAGAATCCAAATAATGTTGCTTCCTAAATTCAAATACCAAGAGACCTGTAAATGCTTACTACCATTCACTTAACAACCAAAGCAATACAAGGGCATAAACATGTTTCAGTGTCAGGTAAGGGACAGCAAAAATAGTCTTGAAATATTCATCCGAATAAAGATGAACAGCATTTACTCCTCAAAGAGGATGAGGTTTACAAAGCTGCTAGAAGTGAGTAATGGTTATTCAGAATCATGTCCTGGAATTTTCCTGGTACTTCACTATCTGGCTTCATTCAACTCTGCCTTAAATACTTGAATCTTATATACTCTTCAGTTACAGGTAAGCCTAAAAAAGCTAAATTTCTATTTTGGAGATGCTGTCCACAAGATTTGTCTGAATCTCCATACACATCTTTGAAAAAGAAGTACCAAAACATCAAAATGAAAAAAAACCACAGAATTCCGAACAGTAGCTCTCAGAGAAACCCAAAGATTTATTCAAATAATATATCTTCATTTTTGCAACCGCTGACTCTCTTAATTCACGAAAGAAAAGAGCATTGCTTTGGGTCTTAAAAAAAGCACCATCATCACACCCTGCCTTACCCCCCAATAAAAAAAATCCAAACCCCTTAATATTGAAGTAATTACCATATTTCTCACATTTAACTTGAAATGGAAGTATTATCAACTAAAACAAGTTTGGGCATTACAATGTGTTAGCAAGCAGCAGATAGAGTGGGGAATACAGGAAGCAACAAAGTAGCTGAAACAAAATTTTACTCCATGTAATGTCCCATAAAATATGTACCCTTCACTTCCATATATGGCACAAGAGAAAAGAAACATTTGAATTCACAGGAAAATTAGAGAGAGACCTGCCAAATGACATTTTAAGGACGAGGTGTCTGTCTTGCCTATGGATTTGCAAGGAGAGAAGAGATAATCAGTGAAGCATTTGTCCATTTTGCAGGTTTTTTTCCCACTGTAACATGAACATCTTAATCTTTTCACAGTTAAGTATTAGTGACACATTCAGTTCACTTCAATGACAATTCTACCAGATGCCTGAAAAAAAAAAAAAAAAAGCTGAAGTGATGCAGCACTTCAAACTTTGTGTTTATATTTGCCTATTAACACAAACTTGTACCTAAAAGGGAAACGTCATTATTGGACATTAACTGAGAGGTTTCTTCTTGTATTGTGTTTTGTTAGTGGTGGTGGCTACAGGAGTGGCTTCTGTGAGAAACTGCCAGAAGCTTCCCCTGTATCCTACAGAGCCGATGCCAGCCAGCTCCAAGACTGACCTGCTGCAGACCAAGGCTGAGCACCATCAGCAATGGCAGCACCTCTGGGATAACAGACTTAAGAAGGGAGGAAAAGACCCTGAGCAACAGAAACTGCAGCCAGAGAGAGGACCTAGAATATGTGAGAACAATAGTTCTGCAGACACCAAGGTCAGTGAAGGAGCGGGAGGAGGTGCTCCAGGTGCCGGAGCAGAGATTTCTTCGCAGCCCCTGGTGCAGCCCATGGTGAGGCGGGATGTCCCCCTGCAGCCCATGGGGGCCCATGGTGGAGCAGAGATCCACCTGTAGCCCATGGAGGAGCCTGTGCCAGAGCAGGTGGATGCTCAGGGGAGGCTGTGACCCCTTGCGAAGCTCATGATGGATTGAGGTCCTTACAGAACCTGTGGCCCTTTGGAGAGAGAAGCCCACACTGGAGCAGTGTCCCTCTGTGGGGGACCCACGCTGGAACAGTTTGCATCTGAAGGAGTGCACCTTGTGGAAGGGACCCACACTGGAGCAGTTCATTAAGAACTGCAGCCCATGGGAAGGACTTGTTGGAAAAATTCATGGCGGACCACCTCCAATGGGATGAACACCACACCAAAGCAGGGGAAGAGTGTGAGGAGCCCTCCTGAGGAGGAAGGAGCAGCACAGACAGCGTGTGATGAACTAACCACAACCCTCATTCCCCATCCCCCTGAACCACTGGCAGGACTTAAATAATTAGGGTGTCAAGTCAAGCCTGGGAAGAAGAAGGGAGAGGGGAGGGAGGAGGTTAAGAGGGAAAGGGGAAGGGTGGATGTTTAAAATTTAGCTTTTATTTCTTGTTTTCTTACTCTGGTAATAAATTAAACAAATTTCCCCATGAGGCCGTTTCTCACGTTTCGCATGTAACTGCTGAGTGATTCTCCTGTCCTTATCTCAACCCATGAGGTTCTTGTTACATTTTCTCTTCCCTGTTTAGCTGAGGAGGAGAATGATAACACGGTTTTAGTGACTTCCTGGCATCCAGCCAGTGCCACCCCAACACACCTATCAATGTAATAGTCACATTGTTCATGGAGTACGGGCATATTTCGTACACATGATAAGTTTTTGACCAAACTCAGCATGACGGGGGGGGGGGGGGGGAAGGGGGAGGGGGGTGGCGGGAGGAGTCTTGGGGGTTCTTTCAACACTCAGATTAGGAAAAAAACCCTAAAAATCACACTTTCCTCTTTAAGGCATTCCAAGTAGCTGACAGTGGTTAGTCAGGTTACAGGAATAAGTCGAGCTTTTGCCGTTTGAATATCAATATTTGTATTTGGTGCTTCATTTTATATCTGACTGCTCCCAATCTAAATACTGCACTGAACAGAGGACGTTCTGTGAACTAGAACTTCCATTTGCTAATGGAATTTTTTTTTTGCATAAAATCTTCTTCATAATCCATATGAATATGGGTATTTTAATTATTAATCAGAAGTATTTTCTTATTTGTATCTGTGCTGTGAAAGAGTTGGATAAAACAGGATAAAAAATTAATGAACATTTAGATTTTTCTCCTCTCTAGAGGGAGGGCGTTCATGAGTTAAATGCTTATGCAACACCTTTCCTTACAAACTGTACTTCAGTTCTCTTGTTACTTCTCTGTAGAGCCTTTCTGGGCCGGATCCACAGGCCACTGAAGTGAATGAGAGCCCATCTAATTATCTCCAACTGCTTCCAACTTTTTAGTGAGAAAAATGATATACAGCACTGGAAAAGTATAAGTTACTAAGTAATATGATACAATGTCTGGGTAAAACAATAGGATTCAGCCCACTTGATATTCAACACATCAAGAAATCATTCCAGTATTTCTCCAGTGCAAAGTGGCAATGAAAATCTAGAAGATTTTTCTGACACTGTGCTGTTAAACTCTTTGGTTAGAGAGCTAGCTTCTAAGACAAAGTTTCTTTTATACATCTCTTTCACTTTGCTATCTCTCCACCTTCTGCCCAGTCCCTTTTATTCTGTATTGACCACAACTGCCTTCCTCTGAAGTCAATTGGGAGTTTTGCCATTGAGTTCAATGGCAGAGTTATCATACCCAGGATGAAAAACACAGCGAGAAGAGATCATTGTCAAAGTACACACAGTAAAAGTAAGAAAAAAGATTTCAATGATTTACTAAAGTCCATTTTAAAATCGCCAGCAATTGTAAGCTTTTATATGTGTTTCCCACAAATCGCACTAGGCAGTCTAGAAGAACAAAAAGCCCCTTGCCCGGTGTCCCTGGTATTCGGTAGCCAGGGCTGAGTCCCTGCCTGAGCAGAGTTAGCCGTGCGCAAACCCGAGCTGAGCGGAGCCACCCGCTAATTGATAGCAAACATTTTGCAAACATTACGCTTCCCTAAGGGACACGCGTGTTCCCACCGGAGCCCTCTGCAGCGCAGGAGGACAGGGCATGCAGGACGGGGAGAGGGCAGGGGAGCCGCGGGCACCCTCTCGCTGCGGTGCCGGGGCACGGCCGGGGCTCCGCTCGGCTCCCCACGCCCCGCTGTGCAGCACCTGGGTGCTCCTCTCCGCAGGTGAGGCGCCCGGCGGAGCTCCGTCCCCGCGTCCGATCGGTGGCACCGCGGAGCCCGGAACACCGGACCGCGCTGGCAGCCCCACGAGACGCGGCCGAAACCGAGCACTAGCAGCGGACAGTACCCGGGGCGTACCGGGGACACCGTGCCCTCCGTGCCCCGGTCCCAGCACGGCGCGGAGCAGAGCCACCGAGAAGGGAGCCCCAAGCGCGGCAGGGCACCCTCCACACCTTACCCGCCCCCGGGGGACCCCGACGATTTGCGGAGCCCCGTACTCACCGCGGTGCTGCAGGCAGCAACCCGCAGCGCAGGAGAAGCGCCCCCGCCCCGGCCGGTGCCCGTTGCGGTGCACGGACCCCGTCCCTCGGCGCCCACATCCAAGCCCCGGCCGCGCAGCTAAAAGTCCTTCTGAGGAGCACACGGCGAGCCCCACCGCCTCCTGCCTCGGATCGCTGTCACCTCCCCTCCCCTCACCCCCCCGCCCCGCGCCCCCCCCGGCGGGCAACAGCGGTATAAGCAGTGCCTAACCCTTCACATCACGCACCGGCAGAGGTGCCGGTCCTCGTCGCTACTTACCGGGCATCCTTCAGAGCGGCGGGCGGGCGGGCGGGAGCGAGGGAGGAGGAGGAGGAGAGAGGGAGGGAGGGATGGAAGGAGGGAGGGAGGGGGCTCCAGGCGGGCTGCGCTACGCTGCGCTGTGCTGTTCGGCAGCCTGGGCAGCTCGGCAGAGTCAGTGAGTGAGTGCCTCCGTGCGTGACGGCGTGTGCGTGTGTGCGCGATGCTGGACACGATCGAAGGGAGACTCAGGCACGGAAGGGCGGCGGGAAGCTGCGGGGGAGATCGGGGGGCGCAGCCCACGCATGGCGGTGCCACCAGGTGCGGCCCAGGGCGCCCCCGGCCCCGCGGCCCCCAGCACCCCGCGGCCGCGGCGGGAGCTGCCGCGGAACGGCTCGGGGGAGGCGCGCATCCTCCCCGCCGCCACGCGCACCGCCGGGGGAATGGGGGGAGCGGGGGGAGGGATTAAAAATAATGGTAATAAAAAAAGCCCAATCACTAGGAAAGAAAAGAAAAAGCCGCAAAACTCTGTCTCTACTTCCCGGCCGAGGTTTGAGCCCCCCGCCCTAGAGCTGCGGTCCCGCGGCGGCGGCGCGCTCCCGCCGCGCCGGGAGCCGTCACCGCCCGCGGTGCAGCACAGCAGAAGCTGCCGCTGCCGGTAGCGCCCAGCTGAGAGCCGGAGCCGCTCCCCGCGCACGGAGGAGCCTCCCTCTTTCCCTCCCTCCCTCCTTTCCTCCCTTTTTCCCTCCTTCCCTCCCTCTCTCTCTCTCCCAGTCCGCTAAGGCGGGCAACGCAGCCAGGTGCTGTCGGCTCGCCCTGCGGCCGAGGGAAGAGCCAGGCAGGGCCGTCCGCCGGCGCTCGTTCCTCCGCGGGAAGCGGCCGGGCTCCCCCAGCCACTGGGGTGGCGCTGGGAGGCTGCCGCCCCCAGGACACGGCTGGAGGGGGAGCAGCGAGGGGCGCAGAGGGGAAGTCGGCTGCCCCCCAGGAGCTGCCGGCGGGGCCCAGAAGGGACGGCGGAGGAATGAAGCGGCAGCGGGGAGGGCCCGCCTCTGCCGGGCAGCGATCTGCAAACGCCGCTCCCTCGCTCGGCTGCTCACCTCCTGCCCGAGCGCGGTGACCCGCCGGAGAGGACCGAGGACGGTGCATCATTACTGCTGGATGCTTTGGGGGAGGAGGGGGGAGCAAGCGGATAAGGGAAAGAGGGCATGATTTTAAGAATCCAACGGAAAGGATTGGAGCGGGGGGGAAGCAACACGCACACCAAAAAAAGCTCGTTCTCGGGAGAGAAATCAAAAATAGCCACAACAGCGTTGAAAGTTGCTCGCTTAGTGATTCGCATTATAAAGCTGCCGCTGCTGCTTGGCTCCTCCAACAGTGTGCCCAAGGAACATGCAAGATGGGAGAGGGGGAGCTATATACTTTTCCTGCGATCTCTCTTTCTTTAAAAAAAAAAAAAAAACCAACAAAAAAACAAAACCCAACCAATCACACCCCGCACACCCCACTCCTTCGATGGAGAGGTGGCTCCAGGTGGTGGTTTCGGAGTCCCAAATGGAGTTTCCTGGGGAAAGGGGTGTGTGTAGAGGACCCATGAGGGTGCTTCTCTGGCGTTTAGGGCCCTCTAGGGCCCGGGGAGAGGGGGGAGCAGGCGCTGATGCCCGGCCGGAGGGATGGCAGGGAGTGCCCGGCTGTAGCGCCCTATCCCGGGGCACACAGCAGCGGGGAGCGCGGCTGGCCCCCGCCTGCTTCCCCTCGCTCCTCCCGCCGTGCCATTCGAGATCGGTGACAAGTGGCTCTGCTTTCGGGGTGGAAAAAAAATTAAAAAAAAAAAAAAAAAAGAAGACTGGATAAAAATCTAACTTTTATTTATCAACGGTTCATGCCCTGATGTAGAAAATAGCACCAAATCTTAACCCAGATTATGCAGTTAAATGTATCGAGCTGGAGGCAGAGTGGCTGTTTGCCAGACCTATGATCCATTAACCTCTTTAGCTCATTGTTGGCAGGCAACAATAGCACACGATTAAATTCTTTCATTTTAAAGACAAGGCATTTTCTTTTCATAGTAAACTCTCCTATGTTGCAATTAAAAATTGAGTATCAATAAAAATTATAAGAAAGAAATAATACTGTGAGGTTTTAGCTACTTTGTATTCATTTTATGGGCAAAAACATTGTACTATGCTTCAGGCGACAGAGGCCTGAAAGTGGACAGAGGCATATTAAAAATTCTTATTTTATAAGAAGGATTTTGGATAATTTCACCTTCACCACTTGCTTAAATACTACTTTGTCTGGCATTCAAAGTTTTACTTCCAGTTATTTTTAAAGAGAGAAACCAAGCAAAACCCTATGTAATCAAAATAAGAGTATGAAAAGAGGATATATAGGGCCTTTCTCTCCCTTTTATTTGTCATAAATATATATACACATATCTGCCCTTTAATCAAAAAGCATTCTGTGTGCAGCTATATATTCATACATAAATGTTTGTGCATGTATACTTGCTCTCTTTATAACTATTATATGCATATTTCAAAATAATTTCAAAATTAGAATAAAAAAGAGGCAAAGCTAAAAACAGCTCTCAACCTCCTGCTGAGTGCTATAAAAAAGTGCTACCACTTGGAGGAGAAGTCTTAGAATCACTGATACAGAAAGAATATGAAAGTTATACCTCCCACCTTATTCTTTACACAAAAGCTTAGGTAGTAGAAATACATCTGTGAAAAAAAAGGAAGTGTACAATGTTTTCTGCATTTCTCTTTTTTTTTTTTTTGTGTAGGACATCAGGCTGTGGTCCTAATAGCCAAAATATTTGTTTTGGAAAGTCTGCATTCAGAGAGGTTGAATCTGTCACTGCTAAATCAAGCCATGTCTCTGGGAGTGGAGGATAGACAGTATGTGCAAAAGGGATGACTGATCCCATGGGGATCTGGGGAAACAGAAAGGGAAATGGCGTGGTGATGGGGAGAAGGGCTAGCTGGGTGACAACAGTGAATTCAAGAAGCTTGTGTATTACAGAGGGAGCTGGGCCTGTAAACAAATGCAGTCTCATGTGGAGGAGGTAGCAGGAAAGAAGACATTTATTCCTTTTGCTATGGTCAAGCTGTGCTGTAAAACACATCCTACTGCTCATTAGAGAATGGGGAGTGTAACACCTACATCTTCTCAAGACCTCCACACATTGTTTCTAAATCCTCTGTGGTTTAGGAAAAGTCCTCTCAAAAACACCAAATGTGAGTCTCTGAGAAATGATAAAAGATCTAAGTTCATAGGACACACCCTCTTGAGAAAAGTTTTAGTGGTGGTTTTTTTGTCACCTTAGCAGGCTCCTCATAGTCACCTGGCACCATTCTATCCTAGACCAAGGAGAGAAAAGCCCGAGGCTCTTTATTGGCAATTTAATCCAAGAAAATGTAGTCTTGATCCCATTTCCATTAAAATCAGTAATAAAATTAAGAAGTGACTGCAACATTAGCAGGAAGTTTTGAGTCTATGAGACTGCCTGGCTTCAAGAGCAGATGTTAGGGATGGGAAAAAAATGTAAATCTACACTGCAGTGTTGAATTTAGGCTATATTTCCACCTGTTGCAGCAAAAGTAGTCATTAATAGCCCAAATATGAATGAGTGATTATTGCTACTGTAGGTAATATGTCAAAGGATTGAAAGCACATATATTTTAGCTGTTTGCTTTTTCTCTCTGTTCTCTTCACTAAATCCAGTGTTTTCTCCTTACTTAAGAGCTGTCTACTGTAGCAGGGCAGAGGTATAAGGTATCTCACACGCTGGTCCATCTTTGCATATGTTGTGTAGGATAATCACATTGACATTAGCTGATGTAAAACTGTGAAGTTTCTGTCTATCCAAAATTCCCAACTTTCATGTGGTATAGAAGTGACAGGCATTTGGTAAGCCATAATTTTAAGGAAATAGAAAATTGAAACCTCTATTCTTTGTTAAAATTCTGTTTGTTTCTTTTGTATATTTTTCTACTACAAAGCCTATTATCCAAAAACTTTATAATATTCATTTTCAGTACTATAACTTGAAGAAGTACATACCATTTATTACAATCAGGCATTGTTAATAAATAACAAGCAAAACTTGTTCAGTGCAAAATTAGATTAAAATGGCAAGATTAAAATGCCCAGCCTTTATTACACTTGCTGTATGGCTGCACTGGTTTGCAATCTCATTAACAACTTGAAACCAAGTGAGGTTTTGACAGTCAAGAGGATTTTCTAGGAAAGTCAAAATGTCAGAGAAAATGCCACAGATTGGTACAGGATGTCTACTCTTCTATGTATAACACTATAGAAGCAAGATTTTTAGTTTAAAATTCAAGTTTCACTATTAGTTCTGGAAATTGTACTAGAGTGTTTCTTCACTTTTTAAACATCTGGTCTGTCATGAATGTATGTTTTATGTAATTTTCTCCCAAATTTTAAAACTTGCATTCTGTTCCATGTGAAGTGTCTCATATGGCAACTCTTTTAACTTATGGCAGGCTGGCTTACTTTTTGGAAAAAAAGTGCTTTTCAAGAACTTTTTAAAAACTTAAGGTGTTTAAGAATCTTATAGGATTATGTAAACTTGTGCATTATAATAATAGATTTCTTTAAAATTATAATCAATATATGTCTATTAGGTTGGAATTTGCCTTCATAGCCCATTAAAAACATGCTTCACTGAATCAGTAAATACTATATGTTTGAGCTGTCTGCATATTATTGACTTTTCTGGTTTCTGCAAAGCATTACATCAAAAGTCCCTTCCCCCCTTTGTTTTCATACCAGAAAAATCAATTCAAATCTTAGATATACAAAGCAACAAAGGTAATCTAACTTTGATATATTTCAGAATTCATACAATCTCCTTCTTTATTTCGTTGAAGCTCTGCTTTGCAGGCTTATCTTTAGCACCTGAGAGTTTTGACAACTCTTTCTGAATATATAGAAAATCATACTAAACAATAATAGGCTGAGAGGCAGCTTATTTAAAATCGTAGGGGAACGTGACTAGCATGTTAAGAAGAGACTCTCATTTTGGGGAAAAAAATTCAAAGATACTAGGCTTAGAATCAAATTCTGCCTTCAAATGTCCATGCATGATTCCGTTTAGGAAGGAAAAAAGATTATATGCAAAGACATAGCATTAATTTTAATGGAAGATTTATGGATATGTGCAGAGATATTTGGTCATTGGGCACCCACACTAGTCATCATTTTCACAGAGGTTTATGATGGTTTTTCTACTTTGTTCAGTTAAAAGCTAACATACAAGGCCTGCTGATTCTTGTTTTCCATTCAGATAAGTATTGATGAAATAGCTGAGGTTTGCACATAAGAAGAATAATTCTCAACTATTTTAATCCCCATTCCATGTTTCTTCTTGACACACTGCTTTCAGCTTACTATGAGTTCGCTAAACTTCAGTGATTCAACCTGAAATTCTGTGTTCTGAAGTTCTATCTCAGGCTGCATGTTTTTAACATACCCAACCAAAATGGCTCAACTATACCTGAAAATGGGATTGAGGGACAATATTTTGTTATATTCTTGCTAATATATTAATTGTAAGGCTTATTTTTTAAGAGCTCTAGTACCTTCAGGTAACGGAGAAGAGTCTTACAGCTGGTAGGATTTTGTTGAGGATGACTTGGTATCTCCATGAAAACTAATTTACATTTTTTCAGTTCATGAACCTTTG
Source organism: Eopsaltria australis (assembly GCA_034509425.1). Taxonomy (NCBI): domain Eukaryota; kingdom Metazoa; phylum Chordata; class Aves; order Passeriformes; family Petroicidae; genus Eopsaltria; species Eopsaltria australis. The sequence goes on along the minus strand of JAVTVJ010000360.1, from coordinate 262,494 downwards.
GAAGCTCAGTTGACACCGGTGAAATGGCAGATTGCTTGGGTTATGCAATTAAATACATATGTTTAGCTGTTCTCCACCCAGGTACATTCAGAAGTGGCATGGAATTGTGTCTCCCAATGCTATTGCTCTTAGCAAGAGGGTCTGTTTTTCCTCTGCTCTTCATTTTGTTTAGAGCCCATGCTGCACTAAGTAGGCTGTTTCAGTTGAGTGCTGGAGTTCAAGAAGTCTTCCATGGATTTCTTGGGACTGGGAAGCTGGCAAGGATGAAGTGACAGAGATTTCAATGGAAGAAAGTATGGGAGAAAGTTCTGGGACATGGGAGAAAATGGTAAGGAAGAGACTGAATTCGGATGACTAACTGCTAGGTGCAGAAAAGGAGCATGGGAAGAGACAAGGGATCTGCCTGTGTGGCAGTCAGATGGGAAAACTATGTGAGAAGCTTATAATTTTGGATATGCTGATAAGGAAAAAGAAGAAATCAAAATACTTAAGACCGTAGCTGGCTAAGTGAAAAGTCAGGTGGAAAAAAGCCAGTGAAGATGTGAAGATGTGAATGAAGTCACAGAAGTGGAGGAGAGAGAGAGAACTGGAATAAGACATAAAAGCATGAAAAGAGACAGAAAAGTCTGTAGTACTGGAGCATACTGCCATGCAGATCTTGGAAATGAACCAACCATACCAAACCTCAGCATTTCGCTGTTATCAATAAATATCTGTGAAACCTGTTGGCAAAGTGTTCTCCTCGCTCTCCTCTGGTGCTGCTCCACACAAGGGGTGACCATCTGTTGCCATTGTCAGGCCTGACAGTAGCTCTACAGGCAGAAACATACCCTGCAGGTGTAGCTTCCCAACCTCAGTGATGAATCTTGTTGGTACCAGGCCATTTTGTGAGGTACTTGTGTTCATTCTTCTTTGTAGTATAGAAAAGACACAGAAATGGGAAAAAGAAAGGAAATGAAAGGGAAGAAGGGAACCCTTTAATTCTTATTGCAGTAAAATGCTGCTGTCATGTATTAAGCATCATTAGAACTAAGACTGCCTTTACTAACTCTATTCAACTTCTTCCTCATTTGTGGATATACATTATAACACAATTTAAAATAGCAAAAAACATGTACTATTTTTTCTTTCATCAACACTAGACATCACTGCAGAAGATGAGTCCTGCTTAATGACTAAGCAAGTATATAATGTTTTATTTTATTTTCATTGGCTTTTGGGCAGATCAGGCATTTTTTACCAATTTATTAAACTACTGAGAAAAAATATTAATTGCCTTTTCAGAGAATTTTCTCTGAAACCAATCAATATCACATCTGCATACCTCACAAATTATTAATTTACTTTGACAGTGCTTCTGCCATTCCCTTTGCAGAGATGAAACTGTGACATAACCAATTAAAGCATGAGTATCCACCACTTTTGAATGTAAATGTAAATTATCTAGAAATTTTCGTTTTACTCTGTGAAAGGTGTGCTCGCTTCAGCTGAGAGGGGAGCACTTCTACAAATGAGACTCAGGCTTTTAAGTAGGGCATTCAAAATCAAAATACTCATAACTTTTGAGAAGTAGGTGACCAGCTAATTTTTGGTGAATTTTCTAGCTTATGACTAGAATTTTCTAGCACTGCAAGGGGATAATATCTTGATTTCATGTCACCATTTGAATGGTTTAAGAATGAAACATTAATTGAAATGCATACTGAAACTTCTTTCATTGTATATGCACTAAAAATAGTAGTAGTAATAAAAGGCAGCGAGAATGAAGATGACAGCATTGTTATAAAACTCATCCCACTTTGTACCCAGAGGTGATGATGAAAGGTCCTGCAGAGAAAAAAGATATTTTCACAATCTCTGTGCAAGCTACACTGGAACCCGCTTGTGCTTTAGAACTGAGGTCATAACTGAGTGTAGGTTCCTTAGTGAAACTCTAAAACCCAGAATAATCTGCTACTGAAAACTTTGCTGAACGCTTATTTTTGAGCCCAACTGGAAAAGTTTGTCTACTGTCCAGAAGTGCCTGTAAAATTTCCAGCTTTGAAATTGACAGCCTACTTCACTTTTGGTGCTGTCATCTCATTTTTTTGAACACTTAAGATATTGCACTTATAGGAGGAGAAAGGATCCAAGCAGAACTAGAGGAGAAGGAAATTGCTTGGATTTGTTAGGGGCTGGAAGCATTTCTTTCTCTCTCGCTATTTTCTAGCAACAGCAATGCTGGTATAACCTTTCCTGTTTTCTGGTTTGGGACAAGCATTGAGGAAAAAGTAAAATATGACCATTTCTTCCTTTATTGTCCAAAATAAGAAACTTCCCTTTCTAAATTATGTCTTCAAGGAATTTCAATGAGACATAAAATGTTCCAACTATTTTTGTACCCATTTTTGAAGGAATATGTAAATCAAATCCTTTTATCTTAACAGGAATTAATTTATATAAAATAGAAAGGGGGGTGTGTCAATTTTTTTGCTAAAACCTGCATGTGGGGACTTCTATTTGTGTGAGATTTTGTAGAAATCACCCAGTGACTATTCCCTCTGAATTGATGCATGCTTGGTTAAGATCTTTTTGGCAAGGAATTGCTTTGCTAGATAAACAACCATCTGATTAATCTGTAATCCAAGACCATGTTAGTTAAGGTTGGTTTTGTTGAGAGTAAAGTTGAAAGCTCTGTTTTTCTCACCATGTCTGTAATCATGAGCAGTTTTCTAAGCTACTAATTCTTTTGAAGCCATACTACAAACTGCTACTGTGACCTTTGACTGATCCAGGTGCCTACTTGAATCCACACATCTCATTCACAGTGGAGAGGTGCTGCAGAGATGAGGCCTCTGCTCTTCTCCACAGAATTCAGAAAATCCATCATGCACATCTCAGCACTCTCTCCTTGTTGATGTGTTTTCCTCCTTGAACTGTTGATCCACAGCAAGCTTTGGACAATGGAAACAGCTGAATTTCTTTAACTCAGACTCCAAGATTTTGGAAAAAAACCCAGTAAATATATACAAGTATGTGTTGAATAATGTATTTCAAGTGCTGCCTGTGAGTGTGGCTGTTTACATTTACTGACATATCTAACAGATTTTTTTGGGAATAAATCCAAAGACTTATAATCACATGCTTAGTAAATTTACATTTCATGATACGCGTAGCTGGCAAAACTAGAGAAAGATAAGTGGCAACTGTATTGGACAAAGTCTTTCTAGATTCCATATTTAGAAGCTGATGTACAAATTATTTTTAATCTTTCAGGTCCAGCTTTGGTAACCTGATCTTTCCTTTTATTCAATTTTTTCATAAGAGACACACATTGATAAATATATGGGTTCAGTCTCAATATATTTAGTTATTATGGAACCAAAATATATTTATTATAGTTATTATGGAACTAAAATATATTTAGTTATTATGGACACTTTTAGAGTCACTTAGAAGCACTGATGCACCTGAAATCTTGCTGGAAAGAGTGGAAGTGTCATGGATCCCATTTTTCCCCTTGCTCAAGCATAAACTAAATAATCCCATTCATAAGGGGCTACAAATATCTCTTTCAAAAATTTTCTTCCTATGAAATATAAATTAAAAAACACTGTAAAATTTGCTTTGTGTAAGGGCTGGAAGGTTTTTCAATTTCCACTTCAGCACATATATGTGCATCTTGAATGTTCCCTGTTTCAGTATTATAATTTAATGATCTCTTCTTTATCCACTGATGTATTTATGGAGCTCAATCACCTCCCTATCTGCTTCATTTTTCTATGTATTTTCATACCAGAAAAACAGTTCAGGGTCATCTGTAAAACTGGTCCTTTTCTCCTGTTTTCCTCCATAACTTCTCTATGTTTTCTCTTTCAAAGTTACCTTCCTGGCTAGAACTCTCAATGCTTTATTGCAGTCGTGGTCTAACCAGGGCCTAGTGCAATGATACCAGTGCTTGCCTGTCTCTGGCAGATTCACCTTTTGCAACACGTTCTCAGTTCCTGTTTGAGATTTTTATGCTGCATCACACTGTCAGTTCATTCATTGAGAAACTGACTGTCACATCCCATTTCTACAAAACATTTCCATCTGATAAACCTCCAGCATAACAGAGAACTTTTTATTATTAGCTCCATGTGCACGACCTTGCATTTCAATCTACTCCTATTTCTGTTCATCCAAATCTTTTGGTATTCATTTCTGATCTCCTCTGTCCTACCTTCCACATGCATGGTTTATCATTATGCATCTAAACCTATGCCTGATTGAAAGCAATAAACCAGATGTGTTCCTGGAGTACATTCTGCAGATCTTGACTAGGAACCAGCTTGCTACTATTGTCTGAAATCTTTGAATGCTGCTATCCCTGAAAATGCATCTTTTCCAATTTTACAATTTCTGTCCTAATTATAATCCTTTTTCCAGATATATTAATAGTATATCGTGTGCAACAATATCAAATACATCTAGCCAATGACTTAATAGAAAAGTCCACTACAATGTCTGGGGAAAAAATTTATCTTGTCGAATAAATACATGGATATGGACAAAAATCTCATAACAGTTCTTTAGGAGAGAAGGAATGGTTGTCACATTGTTTTTATTGCCATGAGAATGCTTCTTCAGCTTCTTGAAAAAAACCCCAACAGATAAACCACCAAACCTATTTGTGACTGCTTAAATATTCGTACAAAACTCTACTATTCTAATGCTAGAATAGGTAAATACTAGATTATATATGGTATTCTATGAAATCAAGGTGATCCTTTGTCTGCCTGTGAATAACTGTAGTTTTCTCAAAAACTTACCTTTTGAGCTGAACTTTTCAATGAGTTAGGTGACCCCAGGTTCTTTCACTGATATCCCAGGGTGATTTTCTCTCTGGTAGCATTGGAATCAAAATCAGTTAGTAGAGATAAGTTAGGCACTTTTTGAAAAAGTGACTAAATGAAAGTATGTCCCATCAGAAGAGAGAGACAGTGTTCCAGGAAAGGATTAATTTCCACAAGCATTAAATGAAAAGACCAATTGACTTGTTTTGTTTTGAAGAGATCTAAAGGAGTGGTGACACAGAATAAAAAAAAAAGTCATAGAATTGGGTCTAAGAATTGGTCTCCAATATGCAGTAACATCGTAAATATTCTCTGAAGTCCTGTGAGCAGGATTACTATGGCAGACAGTGATTACACAATGTTCCCATAAGATCTTTTTCCCAGTTAATTATGCATCTCAGAACACACTCTTCATATAATAGAGGGTGTATGTTGTTTCCTACCCATTTCCATTATGTTTTCTGTCAACATAATTCGTATATCTGTATTTCATTTGTGACTGTTCATATATATTGCATAGAGTTTGAAATGGATTATTAAAACATTCATGTACTTTATATAATTTCTTTTGTACACAGCTGTGTGAACTGTCAGCATTACCAAATCTTGAAGTGTTTTCTTTTTTCCACAGCCCAAGCTTTCTTTTTTAGCTTTATATATATATATTTCCCACAGAGAAACAAATGTTCTCATATTCAGCCTAAATAAGCCTTTTAGCAGGCATAAGTTTTGCTTATTCTTGTCAGAACAAAATTAGATATTAATCCAGTGCCAAACAGAGTTTACAAGAAAGAAATTCAGACACCAGATTGCAAAGTGCTTTTAAGTACTCCTGCACTATTTCCATACAGAGATTTTCTAGACTACAGAGTGGTCTCTTAACACTCTGAAGGGGAAGAGCTATAGAATGCGCTGTGGAAACATGGAGAATATTTCTTCCCTGTTAATTTATTATGGTGAATTGACATAATGAAGGATGACAAATAGGTCTTTTCTTTTTCATCTGCACAGCACTTCCCATTAAAATGTGAATATTTTCTGTATGAGTATCAGGAGTAACACATTTAATTACACAAAAGCCATGTGTCATATGTTGAGAATGTAGTATGAAGAGCAACAGAAAAGGTACTGTGGAATAAAGTGTTAAAGGGCATTTTAATAAGCTTCTCTGGTGTTTGAAAATATTGAGAAAAAATAATATTTTTTCTTCTAAAAGGTGGAAAAATTATGCAAAGTCTTTGTCTTGAGCTTTACTTCTGTTCCATAGGATTGAAATTTTTGCTGTCATTACAAATAGAGATTGGTATGCTGAAATATCCATACCTAATATTATTTAAAAATAATATATTCTGTGTAATACAATAGTATATTATGAAACTTTGTTGATAATATATCTAGACTGTTCATTGTTTTCAATTTGCATATAAAATATTCACACATATTTGTAAACACAGTAAAATACGTCCATTCAAGTCTTTGCTGAATTTGATGAAAATAAAATGGACATGAATTTAGCCTTGCTTATTTTAATTCCTGTCTAGAAGCTCACTATGAAACTTCATAATTTGCCATGTTTCTTTTTCTAAAGAAAAGTGACAGCCATTAGCATTGCTTATTCAGTAAAAAAAACAGGTTCATATTAATAAAGTATAGAAAAAGAAATCAGTTTTTCCATGTCATATGCAGTTATAGATATTTGATATCTATCTTTTATCAGCAAGCCTAGTAGAAATAAAGTCAAAATATAGGGGAAATTTCAATAAAGCACAGTTAGTAGTGTTAAATATAAAATTTTCTTATTTGATTTCATTAAGCATGAAACACAATTTTTTTATCGTGGTTATGTCCACCTGGAAGTGAAAATTACCGTACATAATGCAACAAAGTTAAATCTCTATGAACATTGAAATAAATGCAACATTGAAAAAAACCCAACAAATAAATTAAATGTCCTCCTCATCTACAGTTTATATACCTCTGCATGACAGCATTTTCATATGTTTCAGTTTTTTCCCTGGCTTTTCTTTATATGTCAAGGAATAAGAAAACAAAATTGGTTCTTGCATGGTTGGTTAGCTTTCTTCTTTAACCAAGCAAAGGCTTTTGTAAAAGGCACTGGGACTTCAGGAAACACACCTACCTGTGGCTTAGTGAGCTCACTGAAGAGCCACTGAATCTATGATCGTCTTAGGCCATCTTTTTGTGGAGAGAAACTTTGGTAGGGTGCATGGAGCATCTGTTGTTTTTACAGAGAATTTTTGCCCCAGATTCAGGAGTTTTTATTTTTTCAGTTTATTTCTAGCTAATATGTTTTGCTTCACTGACAGGGGAGGAGCAGCTGTATTGCAGTAACATTACAAACATAACAGCCCAACTTTCATTGCTGTCTTAATCTAAACAGATGTGTTCACAGGTCTTGCTAACAGCCTGATTTGTATCTGAAAGCATTTTCTTTTCCATCATGTTTCTTCCCTCTGCTTTGTCTTGTTTACAGACTCTCATAATTGTAAGGTTTATAGGGCACTACTACTTCACAGACTAGTTAGCTTAAATGAAACTGAAGCTAACGTGACAACACTTGCAATCCAAGTGTCATTTAAATACCCTTTTTTTTTTGCTCCTTGCATGCACAAGCTTACACAGGATTTAAAGTACTACCTGAATGCCTTTCTTGTAACTACACAAACACCTGAAATGCTTTATTTTATGGAATAAAACTACCTCTTCTCAAAGAATCAAGCTGTTAGAAAGCTTTACTATCCATCAAGGTCCACTAGCACAGAAGTTTATCAGAGTGTGGAAGGTTTGGCTTAGCAAAAATAAAGTAATTTAATAGGTCTAGAGCCCCTGTTTTCTTCTGGCAGTTATTTCACTTTCTTTGCAGAAAGCAACCTTTTTCTCTTTTACTGTTCAGGGTCCGATATTTAAAGTTCTTTGTCATGCATGCCTGCTATAAGAACTCTGTTTTGAGTGCTGACCCTCTGTAGTTCATAAATCTTTTGGATTTATGTTATAACTTTATTTGCAGTCATCACACAAATTGATATATTTTGGCTTAATGTAATTTAATAACACAAATCCTTTAGACCACCTATTCTTATTCACTTCTTTTGTCTGTCCACATCATCTTTTAGTGCCTACGTTTAATGATTTTTACTGGATCTGAGTATATTAAGTGAATGTACTACTACATAACAGCAGGAGTGTGTCTGAATGGCTTTAGCAATTTCTAAAATGCAGGGATCAGATTCATGCCACGAAACCACAGACAGCATTAGAAGTCATGCCAGTGCTTGAAGGTCAGAAAAATGGAGGTTACAAACCCAAGGAGATTGAGATAACCCAGCCTACTTATCCGTGTGGAGCCACACGGTCAGGGAGATGGGAGTGCTGAGGGAAGCAGTCAGTTATGGATGACTGTGAATGAAGACAGCTCATTTGAAAGGGTTGCTGATGACACCTCATGAGTAGGGTGCTTTTCACTGAATGGAAAAACCTGTTGTTATGAGAAGGTTGTGTGTGTTGTTCAGTGCTTGTGAGGCTGAGGGGACACCCTGCCAGCAGGGTGAGGGCTGAGGGGATGAGCTGAGGCACTTGAGCAGCCAGATGTGAGGATGGTTTTCCAGCCTGACAAGGCACTGCTCAGCTGAGAGAGGCTGTCAGTGAGTGCCTGGGAGCAAAATTCTGCATTTGCCATCCATGTAACAGAAGGGTGGCCTTGTCCCCATCATTTCTTGACAAGTTAAGAACTAATACTGAATGGGCTTACTCTGTGTAATTAGCACAAAGAATGAAGGGTATTAATTCAGCAGCATGTACTGCTACTGCCAGATATATTAAGCTCAGGCAGAAATGGTGGTGTGGAAAGTCACTGATACCCTTGAACACACAGCAGATACCTAACCCCACCTCTTGATAAGGCCAGGTAGCTGCTGCTGCTAGATCAAACAAATCAGAGTTTTCTCTTGCCGAAAAATTTCAAGGGTGCTTACTTTCATTCTAAATGATAGTATTTCTTCATGGCTGTTAGAAATGGTCAATCTATTATGTTTATTTTGTGTTATATAGTGTCCTTTTATATGTCTCTCAGTATGTCTCTGTTCATTCCTTTAATATTTAGTACCATCATATGAAAGTATTATAGTAACAAAAATCAAGGCTGAAAGCAAGCTTTTGAAACATAGTGACAGGCACAATAAATTCTTATTTTTCTTATTATGGTATGTATGTCTTTTTGAAATAATTATATACAGTTTTCACCAAAGAAGTGATATGCTGCTTAAATAAGTCCACTCGAGCTTATTGTAAATGGTATTTTTGTGGCTTGCTTCCTTATGCTTTTGTCATTCTACACTTGATTTATAAAGAGATTCATGGAAAGTCATAATTATTTTAAGAAGGCAGCAGGGAAAGTGTTCTTTCAGCATGTCTATAAATCTTTACTTATGCTCTACAGAGAACTCTGCTCTCTATGTCTGCCTTAACAGTGTAAGAAGAGTATATCATAATGCCTTGAGTTGTCAGAGATTCGGGAATCTTTATAATATGAGATCAAAGTGGAGACAATTTCATTGTAATAGTCCTGGCAACAAAGTAAAAAAGGATACCAGTTCTGCTGGCACACTGACACCATAGCAAGAATATGTTCTTTCATAGAATTAAAATATGTGTGGGACTGGAATGCGTGTGTGTATGTGTATATATATATATATTTACATATAGACACATATATTCATATATGTACATATAGCTAGGAAGCTAGTAAGTTTGAGACATAGAAAAGGAGATGGCTACCAAAAATTATTTTAAGGATAATATTTCTGGGACAATGCAGAATATAAAATTTTACCCTCACTGAATGGTAAATAGCTGCCTTTCAGAAGAAGAAAACACTTTTCCTCCTGATGAAAGCCACAGCAGATAACACTTGGGCTATTGCTTTTCATTCTCCTAAACACACATTTTCAAAAGACAATTTTCCTTTTCTTTTTCTCTTCTACAAAATCCTTTTGTAAGGCTTACAGCCTATAAGAGAAAAGGTGTAGTTATGGTTGTTTCATAGGGACACAGATTTCTTGTGAAGATTAGGCAATCTCTTTCATTGAAATTTGGAGAGGTGTGTAGAGAAATATTTGTCAGGAATTTTTTAGGTGCAGCTAATTCTGCTTTGGGTAGTAGTAAAGCTAAATGGTTTCTTATAGTCCTTGTCCTTTTTTCTAAAAGCTCTCTATGAGATCATGCTGCTAAGCAAAACCACCTGAAAACTGTTCATCAAAACCACTTTGTTTTAAGAGCAACACAGTATTTATGGCTCTGTTTATGTAAAGTCACCTTATAGTCATTTTTAAAGAATAAGTTTTTGAGAATGGATGTCTCAAGGACCTGTCTATAGTTTTCGTGTCTGCTCTGCAAGACAGATGCATCACACAGTAAATACTGTATTCTCAGTGCATATTATAAAATCACTGAATGAATAGGGTTGGAAGGGACCTTAAAGATTATCTAGTTCAAAGCCTCTTGCTGTGGGCAGGGATGCCATTCACTAGTTGAGATTGCTCAGGGCCTCATCCAGCCTGGCCTTGAATGCTGCCAGAGAAGGGGCATCCCCACCTTCTCTAGATGGGGCATGCCCAACCTGTTCCAAGGTCTCACCATACTCACACTAAAGAGTTTCTTCCACACACCTGACCTAGACCTGATCTCTTCCACTTTAAAACCATTGTCCCCTGTCCTCTCACTATTTGTCTGTATAAAAAGTCCCTCTCCTTCCTTTTTATAAGCCCCTTTAATGTGCTAGAGGTCTCCCAGAGCCTTCTCTTCTCCAGAGCTGAACAACCCCAGCTCCCTCAGCCTGTCTTCACAGGAGAGGTGCTCCAGCCCTCTGATCATCCTTGTGGCCTCCTCTGGATTCTAACAGGTCTCATTTTCTTCTGCTAGGGACTCCAGAGATGGATGCAGCATTCCAGGTGGGGTTTCACAAAGGCAGAGTAGGTGAGGAGAATCCCCTCTCTCCACCTGCTGGCCATTCCTCTTTTGAGGCAGTCCAGGATGTACCTGACCTTCTGAGCTGTGAGACCACACTGTTGGCTCATGTCCAGCTTTTAATCCACAAGAACCCATGTCATATTAATTATATGAGTTGAGAATGAAATAAAAAGGACTTGAAATATTTTATTTGTTGGATTCTGACACACAGATATTTAATTTTCATACTTTATTTTTTAAAAAAACCCAGAAGATTTAAATAATAAAAAAAATATTAAGAACGCTGGGAAAACTAAAAATTAGGATGGTCAGAAAAAATACGTGGACTGCCAAAACATTTTTGTTGAGTTCCAGTCTACAGTTTTCAGACATGCAAAAAATTGAATGTCTGAGTGGTTACCTAAAGAAAGCTTAATCCATTGTTATGGCATGTATTTAATGTATAGCCCTCTATCTTTCTTTTAGTTTTATTTCCATTTGCAGTATGACTAAGAAAAACTAAGTTCTGTCACGCTCCTGCACCATCTTTTTTACTGTTTAAGTATGAAAAACATATGTAGCTTAAGGATGTATTCTTCCTGAGTGAAAAGTTTGCAACAAAACCTTTTTTATTTGCTGGGGTAAAATTTAAGAGTATTCTTTAATGCCAGTCTTTCAAAATGGGGGTGCACCTGAAAAAACCCACCAGCTTACATGTAGGAGATTTATTACTTACATTAAATCATTTTTTTCCTGAATAAAATATATCAAGTAATAATTTTGGTGAATGTTTAACTACACAGTTTAGAAAAATTTGTGGTCTTCTGGTTATTGTGATAAAATATATTTAGAATATTCAATATGACAGCATGAAATGTTCCTCTTTGTAAATTGAATAACAGCCTTTCTTTATAAAAGGTCCACACACCAAAATTAAATTTTATAGCAAATTCTTGATAAAAAAAAATACTATTAATGACTTCCTGGTGCCAAGTATAAATATTCTGCATATAGTTTATGTATACTTAAAGATTAAAGAAAATATAATTACGGCTATCAAAAATACTAAATATGTATCTAAAGTCATTGAGTAAAAAGAATTTCTTTTGCTATTTTTCCAGCTCTAATTTTCAGAAGCTTTTCAAAATCTCAGTAGAAAAAGACACAGCTGTTACAGCCCTCCTTCATGACTATCCAGCTTTGAAGTAGCACAGATGAGTTCTATCATATAAAATACCTTTTTCCAATTAATACCTTACCCAGCTACTGGCAAAGATAGAGAATTTGTCTCTAAAGACATTGTTTGGCTGATAGAATAAATAGAGAAAGAAAGAAGCACTTGATGTCAAAGTAAAGCAGAAACTTATTTAGTTAGGGTCTTTTTTTTCTGTGATAGGGCTGTGTTAAGCAATATCATTAATAGTTTTTGTTTCCAGCTATGTACAAGTAGAGGTGTTGGTGCCACTGATTAGAGAGACTAGAATTCCTGATATCTAGCCAACCTGATTGACATAAACTTGGGACAACTTGGTTTTGTGAGAATGCTGCTACTTCTTAGTAGTCTAATTTGCGTTCCTGGACCTATAATCTCTCTCCTGTTATTGTCATTGAATTAGTTAAGCCTGGTCACTTCTGAGATTATGAAAATGTTCTGAGGTGTTAAGTAATGATTGTTGTGATTAGCAATGTTCTGCTTGGATCTAGTTATTTTTCCATGTTCCTTAAAGAAAAATCATGATGTATTTCATTGTCTCAAAACATTTCTCATATCCAAAATAATAAGGTTCAAATATAAAGTTTGGGGTTTTTTCCTAACTGCCAGCCTCACACAGAACACAGGAAACATGTATATCCCATAGATCTAAGTCTATGTATTCGTCCCAAATCTTAAAACTGCAATAATATCTTGTATCAGTCTAGGCCCTGCTGAAGACAACAGGTAGAATAAAATCTGTCCACCTGAGGATTATGGTGTAGCTGCCATTCAGGCTGGGACACAGCCCTTCTCATACTCCAGATAGATGCGCCAAAAAAGTATTTGTCCTTACGGTCCAAAATAATTACTGAAAAAGATCACTCTCCCAAGTTAATGGGAATTGGATTTTTCTAAGGACTATATATGTGACACCTATGCAGGACTAAGATATTTCCTTCTGGTCCCAATTCCAAGTAATCAGCTTCCAAAAAATTATCAAACTTTGCAATATATTTTCCTTATTATCTATCTAAGTGATGCTATTCTTAATTTAAAAAGTACAACCTGATTATATTTTCTATGTGTGGGTAGTTGAATACATAAACAGAAGATAAAAACTTTGCATTCCATCATAACAGGCTTTCAGAGCAAACTCAAAGAAATAAACATCATATGTCACGATTTTTTTTAAATTTTGTGCCAAGCTGCTCAAGTTTGGCTTTTCATTCCTCTGGTGGTAAGATAGTTTCTAAGATCTACAGCTCTCCCGTATTAGTGATTTAGGCAAGATTACAGTGTGGTGCATTCAAAATGGAATCAACAGCCAGTTCAGAGAGAGGAAGAGGGGATTTCTAATATGAAAAATTGTCTGCTTCCTCAGATTTTACCAGTCATGACATGTTACATTAGACAGAGAAATAGAACATTAGCTGTGTAATGAGACATGACTGCTGAAATGTAAAGGAGAATGCACTTTCAGATTGGCTAGTCCTGTTGAAAGTGATAGCTTGCATCTAATCTGCAACGCTCTTAGATATTATGCAAACCAGCTGTTTGTGAATTCCAGATCACTTGGAAATTGGAAGAAGTGTCAGATGCATTATCAGATACTTTCCAAAATATTTTTGTATGTTACTTTTTGTTTCTAGATAACAAGAGGGTTTTGAGAAATACAATTATAAGTTATCTTCATTTAACTCTTGACAGTTTTCTTACATCCTTTGGGTCATCACTTCAATTGAATTAATCATAAGGGATTTGTTTTACTGATGTCAGTAGAGTTTCAGACATTTGAACAACTTTAAATCTACTCTGTTTTAGAGGTGCAGTGGCATAAAATTACACAGTACTTAGTAATGTAGTGGCTAACCATCTTTCTCCGAAAGTATTTTTACCTTGTTATGAGATTATGTTTAATTACATCTAAAATATTTCATAGAAAGCCTTCAGAGAAATTTTATCAGGAAAGAGGAAGGTAGAGATTTTAATTTCAGATTATTTTGAGTAATGAACTGAATAAAAATCTGACTCTTGAACTTCAAAGTGTGAGGCATGTTAGCTATTGAATTGCCAGATTCTCTGAGGCATGTTGGATGTTCTCCTCTGTTCCATGACAAATAACAAAAGGTTTTCTTTCTTTTCCCCACTCAACCACTAGTAAAAAAGTACTAATTTCAGACCACTCATGATTTTGTGTGCTATAATTCTGGGTTTCAGCCATATCACATAGCAAGTCAAACCAGCTCTTTCAAAGTCTGAAAATTTTTAATATTTTACCTTTTGCAGTACTACTTCTTGCCACATAAATACTCTCCATCATGCAGGAAAGCCTTAGAACTTGATCACATCCATAAGTTTTGTGTCTGGAAAGGGAGAATAAAATAGTTGGCAATGGACCCTTAAGAACTAAGCACTAGATTTATGTTTTGACTGTGTTGATTAATACTGACATGATAAATGGTGTAAATAACCCCAGAAGTAGGAATATGAGATTAATTTAGTCAGAAGAAAGAACACTTGAAAATGGAAATATTGCATATATGGAAATATACACCTAGAAAAATCAAGAGATGCAAAGTTCTAATGCTACCAAATCAATCTGCTCGTTATGTCCCTTACGTTCAATATTTAGAAAAGTAACTCTAATTTCAAATACTTCAGTTTATTCAGAGTGCTGCCATTTTTTTTAGATATGTGTGTTAGGCAAACCTAGCTTCCTCTGAAATCACTAGGAATAGTCAATCTCATAAACAGCAACTGAGAACAGGAAAAATAAAAACATGAAGGAAAAAGAGATTGATTTTTGCAATGTTGATTGAAGATGAGCATTTAGATGGAAAACTGAGCAGACTGAGTCTATGAACTGCTATGTATGTAGTTTTTGTGAAAGTTTCTCATTTATTATTACTGTGCAATTACAGTCTTATATATCTATACCAACCATAATTTAGCACCAGTGTAGATGAATTGCCAGTACTTGGCTTCCTCTGAGCAAAAACTACGCAACTCCTGAGCTGAATTATATTGTCAAGCAATGTACAAATTTTTAGCTGTTCTATCTTTATTTGCATCTCAAGAATCGCATAGCTAAATCCTCACAGAGTATCTTGAAAGAGCACCCCTTTATGACTATGTTTTTCCTACATATACTTTTTATTTAAATTGAAGTTTTCTCAACTTACATTTTTAATAGCAGTGAAATCCTTTGGGTTCTTATTAGATGGAATCTAAGCACAAAATTCTCTCATCTGCTCTGCTTTACAGGTCTTTGAAGGGTAAAGAAATCTCTTTTATTTTTGCAGTTGTAGTTACAGATTGATATGCTTATGTCTTTACATTGCCAAAATGACAGGGTTTTATATATGCAGTTGCAGTCACACTCAAACCAGCAAGGAAATGAGAGGAGAAACTAATGCATGTATTTTCCAGATCCTGGTTTACATTTCTGCAGATACAGGCCTCTTAGAATTTGCATTTATAGAATGAATCTTTGTCCAAGTTCTGATCTGATACCGTTTTTGGTTGGTTGGTTG
Source organism: Eopsaltria australis (assembly GCA_034509425.1). Classification (NCBI taxonomy): domain Eukaryota; kingdom Metazoa; phylum Chordata; class Aves; order Passeriformes; family Petroicidae; genus Eopsaltria; species Eopsaltria australis. The sequence continues at coordinate 246,988 of JAVTVJ010000360.1, read as the reverse complement.
ATTTATTTTGAGGGGTTTGCTTTGATCTTCGTAGAAGCTTCACACTGCAAAAAGATACAGAAGTAGGACTAACCACTGGGCCATGTTTAGGATCTAGGTAACATACTTGTAAAGAGAATTTTATTGTAAAATGTGACTCCAAAAGACTGCATGCTTGGCCTTAGTACCATCAAGAGAATTTGTTTACACTTTCTCAATGTAAATTTCATAGTGGATGACATTTAAATATACAGAAGTAGAATTTTGGAACTGTATTGACAAGGCAGCTTATCAAAGACAAGGAGAAAACTCATTATAGAACCTGGATGATTTATGGTGCCAACCAGAAACTGGCTAACTATATGGCCAGACTAAGGGAGAGTCAGAGATAGTTTTCATTTATAAAAAAGAAAGAAGAAAAATTAAGTGATTTGGGATAAAAGGAGTAAGAATCTTGGAGGTATTAAGCTATGCAATTTCAGTATCTCTTTTCCATCTAAAATCTCATTGTAAAGATGATGATGACTATTATTATTGTTATTATTTACACAGGGATATGCACACGCATTTTAGTTGCAGGAGATTCCATTGTAGGATTACTAATGAAATATGCAGTGATTTTTGTGGGAGTGTAGCATCTAACAAATCACCATGCAATACAGAGATGCAGACTCTTTCTCACTGCAGGCAATAAATAAAACAAAAATAAATAAAAAAATCTGGGCTACATAATTGAAGTTCCTCTTCATTATTCTGACATTAGGTAGCCTCAGGCTTTAGAATCTGCTCAATTGTAATGAATCGTTAAGATTTCAGTTGGACCAAGGAGAAGATAACACCTCATTGTACTTTGTTGTTAGCAAGATTTTAACAAAATAACATCTGCTCTCTTATATTGTGGATGATTTAATTTTTAAACACTTGTTCCAAACCTTTAATTTTCTGCAAAACAACCACATAAATTATTAATTCATCTATATTTCCTCAAGGCGAGCTAGACTTAAGGTCCTTCATAAATATTTAAGAATTCTATTGCAAAATAAACAAAAACTTCCACTTAACTTTTAATTGCAAGTTCCCAAAACCAGCAGCAGCAGCATCAACAACAGTAAAGAGAAAGATTTCAAACAGAAACACTTTTTTGTAAAAGGATTCAGCCTTATAAGCTTGTGGAAATTCAATGTGTTTTTGCACCAAGTTTGCAAAACATGTATTTCATTAGCAACAAATGTCAGAAAAAAAAAAACCAGCATTCAAATATAATCCAGTCTTGAAGTTAAAATCTCTCTAGTGGTTCCCAGGAGCATGACGTGCAACACACATGTGTATACACATTTTCCAGGAATACATCTGCCTGTATTCATATCAAGTGTTATCCAGGCCCAAATCTGAGCTGCTGTTTGATTCTGGCCCAGGATCTGAGAAGTGAAGGCGGATTTAAGCTTCAGGGACAGCCTAACATAATTTCAGTTGCCAACTCCTCCCTTTTACCCAAAGGAATTGTGCTAATAACTATGGATCACTGCATTTGCTATTTCTCACCTTCTCCCCAGAACAGTTCTCACTTCTTGGAAAAACAGAGCTCTCTGAACCCTTTGGAGTGCTGGAGAGATCACAGCAAAATTAAGAGACAAATTCTATGAATGTAACAAATTTACTTTTATATTTATATATAAAATACATATATACACATACATATTTTAATATACTATTTTCCTTTTGCAAAAAGTGTGCTTTTCCATAAAATTTGTGGGGATTTTTACCCATACTATACATGAGAAAAATACTTTAAAACAATATATCAATGTTTTCATGTTTCAATATCGCTTTGAAATATATCTAGTATTTTGAATATATTTACTAATTGAATTCATGTATTTGCATATGACAATTAGCTTAAGAAACTTTTATTTTAACCCCTAAGATAAAATCAGTGAATCTGTTGTTGTCCCACTTCATGTAAGAAATAATTCTATGGAGATCTAAATATGCAAAAGTTTCAGTCATTCAAAGGAAGGAAAAGAAAGAGATTCTGCCATAAAATGCAAAAACAAAATGTCAGCATTTTCGGATTTCCTCTAGAAATACAATACTCCCCTAAAAGATAAAACTTGATTAAAAATCCAAGTGTGTGTGTAAAAGTGGAGAAGTCTAAATGCTCTGCATAATATGGAGGAACTCAGCTGTGACCACTTTTACTGTTTCCCTTCTCTTCCAGACTCTCATTTTGGCTGTGGTTCCCCATAGATATGGACTCATGGGTTCCAACTGTGCTCTCACCTTTTCCAGTACTGTCCAGAACTAATTCCAAGGAAGCAAACAAAATACAGGGATGTGAGAGTGGAGTAAGGGAGATTTAAAAGAGGCTCATGAAAGTATTCCTCCTGCCTAGCCATATGGATATTGATTTCTCCCCCTCCGGCTGAATATAATTGCCTGCTCTAATTTAGCATTGATCTAACCACCCAAGTTTCTTAAAGCACTGCACAGGCATCAATTAAATTGTTCCTAATACTACCTTTGTGAAGTAGGATAGCTATAATTATTCACACTTAGGTAATGGTGAGGACTGAAAAGTGATTCGTCCTGAGCTATTCAGTGAAACAAACCAGGAATAAAGCCTGAGACAATTATGCCCTGCCATGTGCCCGTTATCAGATCATTCAGGCTTTTTCAAAAGACAAAATATTTGCTTGTCTAATGACTTAGGATTCCAGTGAAACATACCTAGCTAGATAATGAGTGTACTATGACTGCTGCTGATCATATTGGATGTGTCTATTGCCTTGACTTCTCTCTTTTGTGGGATTTTACCACTGTCTTATTTTTTATCTTTTTTTGTTTCATCCATGTTGCTTAAAATGTAAGAGGCTTTTATTTTCTTTGGTTCAGCTCTTGGCACTTGATTGTTGATTTGTTCTCCGATAAGAACTTTTATGTTTTATTACCTGAGAGAGATAACACCTCTTGCTGTTGAGGATGACAAATGTGGTTTTGCTGCTCTGCTTTTTAGTGTCATTTTATTCAGTAGTTCAAGAGAAATCAGCCAGGGTGCTGATGAGAGTAAACAAGTACAAAGTATTTAATATACACATCCAAGAGTTCAGAAAAATTAAAAGTTCTAGCATATTTGCAATGAAAGCCTAATGTAAAAGCAATACATGGGTTAGAAAATTCTTTGAATCAAATAGTAGTAATAAACCAAAGTCATATTGGAAATCAGATTTAATTTAGACAGCTTCTTTATGAAATATGTGATTTGTAGTCAATGAAGAGAAAAACACAAACAACCCCTCCACACACACACACCTGGCACACTGCTACGAGGCTTTTAACCTGCACATGGGCAAACATTGACAGATTTGTTCAAATGTAAGTTGGAAACAATCTTTACCCTTATGATTCAAGCTTTATCTGAGACAAAATCATGTTGATATTGGAAAGGTCTACAATATGTACAAACTTTAATTATCAGCTAGGCTATGCTACCCAATGCTTTCTCAGAGAAACCACAGGAATGTCAATAACTCAGTACATATTATTTGACCTCATTTTCTACACTGCTTGGCTTGAACTATGTAAGTCTGCATTTTTGGCCAAGAATTTCTGACTTCAAAGAATCCCCTCTGGGTGGCACTTAGGTCCCTGGGTTAACTTTAAACATGTTCATAATATGATCCAAGTTGCTTTAGGCTTCACTGTTAATATTCTAGAAAATTAGGGACATAGAATACAAATTCCACCAGCTGTTTCTTCTGAAGCACACATTTTTCAGAATAGGAGATGCAAGAGATAGTGAGATAGCAATGAACTCACTCTTGACGCCTGATGAAGTTATGGAAATTAGGCAGAGTTCCCTTGCTCTGACCCTTACAAATATGCAATGTATGATAAAAGAAAAGTGTGATGGTTGTGGATTTTGTTTTAATTTTCTTTCATTTTTGTTTGTTGGTTTGATTTAGTTTAAATAGGGCCTCGACCCATAATCTTCTTCCAACTGACTTTAGTCTGAGGCTGTGTTTTCTCCTGTATGAGGCCTTCCCGTGAAGATAACGATTTACAAAGGATCAAAGAGTTGCAGTCCTAGTTTTTGCATTCTCCACTATATTGACAAATATATAGCCCCTGTATGTCTCTTACCCATATGATTATATATGCTACTGTAAGAAGTTTGGACTCTCTGATCCTTCCAAGTGGTGGGCTGTGGGCCTTGGGGCAAACTATCCCACTTGCCTACCATTAAACTACGTGTAGTGCCTGACTACATGTGCATTGTGGAGGAAATATTATTATTTTTATAAGCTTACCCATCTTACAACACAGTGAATCATTCTTTGACTAAACAGAGAAAATATAAGATGATCACAGTCTGTCAGTATTTACTGCATTTTGAGATCTCATTGAAACACATCTGAGTCCCAAACTGCACAATTACCATGAAGATCCAGCACAAAGCACTTAGTGAAGCAGTTTACTATGGCTCCAGCACCACCAAAAAAGAAAAGAGAAGAAAGATGAGAAGAGAAGAGGAGAGGAGAGGAGAGGAGAGGAGAGGAGAGAAGAGAAGAGAAGAGAAGAGAAGAGAAGAGAAGAGAAGAGAAGAGAAGAGAAGAGAAGAGAAGAGAAGAGAAGAGAAGAGAAGAGAAGAGAAGAGAGGAGAAGAGAGAAGAGAAAAGAGAAGAGCCTTTCCATCATCTGTTGACTTTTTTATCCTGGCTGACACTGCCTTTTCCTTTCTCAAGGCATATAAGAGTTATTACTTACACAGAAATTGCTGTCCTGCCTGCCCTGAAAGTCTAAGGAACAGGTTGCCTCTGAAGCAACTGGACTAGAAGAGCGAATATTGGGTGTGACTTTGTTGTTTGGAAATAGTACTTCTGCTGTAATTTTTTCCCCTCAAGTAACCGTGAGGTTTGGGAATATATATTATCAGTATTCAAACAGCACATTTTTTTTATATGCTATTTAAAATGGGATTTGTGCCTATAAGGGCAATTAAGTAAGAAATGGAGATAATTGCTATTGTTAATTTTCCACTTGCATAATTAATGGGGTCACTTAATGTATATCTATATATCCATACACACAAAGGGTAGAGCAAGTAACTAAAATGTAGCAAGTCCTTTTTGAAAATAGCAGCAAAGAATCTTCAGCTTCACGGTGTTGTCGGGGAGGTAAGGCAGATAATAGCTTTCCCTGATAAAAGTTTCCCAGTCAAAGAAAACATTTAACAGCAGCAATACCTGAAGCCCATACTGTGCAACTTTAAGCATCACCTCAGCCATGGAACAGTTGGACATATTCATAGGGGCTTTTTGATAACCCCAGGACTTAATGTGTGCTCTGATCAACTACAAGCAATAGAAATGCTTTTCATATGCATGACCCACCATGCATTTTAACTGGGAGAGGAAAGGTACTTATCAAGATAACACTGACAGGTGGCAGAGCAACTTGAATAGTACAAGACAGGAATTCTCAGCCAGAGGGTGGCAAGAGAAAATGAAGCAATGCTGACTGGTGTAAGCTGAAATGTCTCCAGTTACAGCATCCCGATTGTGTGAAATAAGACATTGGGAAAGACTTGGGTTGATAATGTTGATAATCCTTATTTCCCCCCTATTGGAGTTCCTTTATTTTCCTTACGTTATTCTTTCACACTGAATACAATCGCACTTTGTGCAGCAACATTTGGGATAACTTTAACATTAAGCAATTGAGAACAGCAAGTTTTTCCTTATCTGCTTGCAAAAGAGTAATCATTAGATTCTGAGTCATGTGGTTCCAACTAATCTCCTTAAAGGAAGAAGGTATTTTTCAGGCATCCTGAGTCATGGTTCCCTTTTATATAATTTTCTCTTTGTCGCATTTCATTTTACCTTCCTCATGACCTTAATAAGCTAAAAATAACTCAAGGATGGTGCATTATCCTTCGTTTTTAAGCTGTTAAGCTTAAAATAAATTCTCTATCTTATATCTTTTCACCACCAAACAAAATCAGAACCCCAGTTAGACTTAGATCTGAGCATTTATTATGATCATATGGAGGCTTTTGGTTTGAGGTTTTTTTTGGTTTTTTTTTTTTTTTTTTTGTTTTTTTTTTTTTTTTTTTTTTTTTGAGAAGTCAGGTATTTGATAGATGTAAAGAGATGGCTTTTCCTAAAGTTTCTCTCCTTCAGTCTTACTGCTGTGTAACGACAGTGTTTCACTAACATTACTTTCAAATATCATCACCCCTTTTTAGATGCTTTAGACTATTTTTCTAAATCAAAATGGTCAGAAACTCAACATCACCACCACCACCCATCCCTTTGCCATCTATTTCAGATTTACAGGTTTTTTTGTTTTAGCATGATCTATGGCACACCATAGACACCTGAGAAAACAGGCATATTTTACCCTGTATATTTTTTCTAAAATAACCAACTTCAGTACTGTTTCAGTTTTAGCAGCAAAAAAATAGTAGAGGTCAGATTTAAAGTTGCTTTTAACTTCCTTTTGGCTTCATACACACAATACGTACATACACATGTCAACTATTAATAGACAGATGTCTCTTGACAGATATATATGATTGCTAGCTTTAATCACTTCTCAACAAACGAAAATTGTTTAGAAATGCCTCTGTATTATCTGATAATGTATGGTGTTTGTTCCAGCTTGTATTAAGTGTGAGTTAATCTCTTGCAAAACAATTTTTTACCAAGTCTCAAGGTTGGCTGTAGGACACACCGTTTTAGCTAATATCACACAGGAGATCAGTTATTTCCCATTGTGATTCCCAATTGGCATCTTGCAGTGAGCTTGTTTACTGCTCCACAGCAGAATGGATTGTCTGCTGTTAAGTACAAAAAGGTTGCATAAAAATAGTGTTAAGTCTCTGGTTTAAGCTGACAAATTCTAGGAATGTCTAAATTAAAGATGAAGTATCAGAACAGCACTTGTTTTTTGCAGTAATATTACCTTGGAATGGGAAAGGAAGGCAGGATAGGCAACAGTTTTTGTCTAGCCATTACCATGTCAGTCTTTCACTTAGATTCAGAAAAGTAAGAGCTTTTACAGGGCCCTTGCTTGTCCTTTTCAGACATGAACAAAGTCGTGTAAGTGGGCTAGTACTTTTAGGCCAGCTTTTGGTACAATTGTAATTTGAAATGATTGGGATATAAGAATAGTGTTTCTAATGGAGATGTTGACTGAGCAACCAGGCAGTACATTTAAAATACTGACAAGGTGATAAAATCAGGAGAACAGTAAACTTACTTGACTTGAGGGGTATTGGATTAACTGATTTAAAAGGTCTGACATAAGTAATACAAAAGTAGTATTAGAAATCTGGTATAATGAAACTTGCACTTTCTCTGTGTCAACTGAATCCTTGAAGACAGGAAGTGAGAAAACTAACATTTAGATATAAACCTAAAAAGCAAGCATGCCAAAACAAATACAAAGAGAGACATATTCTGGTTGCTGACATAAGAATAAATGGGTGGCAGGGGAAAAAGTGCTCTTCAAGAAGGGTGACCACAAAGGAAGGTGGGCATGTCTGTGAAACAATATAGGAAATAAGATTCCAAGAGGGCTAATTAAGAGAAAAGAAAAAGACTACAAAGAAAAGTAGTGTTTGTTAGATAAATTGCATGTCTAGGAGAAGAATTAAAAGATAAAACGTTTTTTTAAGGCAGTATTATGCATTTTGTTACTCCTATGCAGAGAAAACATAAAATGAAGAATAAATACAAGACAATTCAGACCCCTCCAAGCTCTCAGGTTCACAGCAGGGCTAGACTAACAGAACAAACCCTATCCCACCAGCTATATCTCTTCCCAGTACTGTTTCCAGGCATACAGAAACCTGTGTTTGTCAGAAGACAAACCGAGCAGCCTGCATGATGGAAAGAAGAATCTTCGTATATTCATCCAAATTAAAAAATAATTTAAAAAGGAGTACTTTATTCTAAACTCTGCACACAAGGGTGGAAAAAAAGAAAGATTTACAGAAGTGTGATTTCTATCAGTTACTATTCTAGGCTCTGATTAAACCACCTAACATGGACCACTTTTTCACTTAGACTTTTTTTATGGACAGCAGACAAAAAGCCAGCACCTTGAGGCCATTAGTACTCTATCTATGGAAATGTCGTTCTCTGTTGGAAACTATGATCCTAAAGTAGAGATAATCAGCAATGGAAGCTCTAAATTTAGCTAATTGTCCTTGCTCTTTGTCACCATGTTTATTCAGTACCTCAGTAATAGTAAGATTTTTTTCTATGCAGTGACTTTTCTCAATAAAAATCTATCCTTGTGAAGCTGCACATCTTCTGCTCAGGTTCTGCATGCAGTAGTTGCTGTTTTTCAGCCAAGAAGTAGGTTGCAGCTACAGAGAACAAAGTTTGGCTTCTATTTTGGAAGCCCGAGGCTCTGGTCTGCAGTCGAAGCCAAACTCTCACTGCTTGAGTTGTGCAGTGTTTAAATAAAAATAATCTCAGTGTTAAATTCAAACTCTCCATGCCATAGCAATGAAAATAACATACTGTGCCTAGGAAGTGCCTGTAGGGATGGAGCCATGCTGCTGGAAGCAGGTGTGTGCATACAAATGGCAAGCAGGGAGGGAGGAGACCTCAGAAAGCACTGGACTTTTTGTAGTTCCTGGAGACTGTGTGGGTCAGCGGTACAGTCTTTGTTGTGAGTGGCTGGAAAAACCCTCCACCTTCTGTACATAGATCCTGGGAAGCCACTTAGAGAATTCTCCTTCTTATTTTCCAGCTAATTTTGTGTAGGAAGGTTTGAAGCACAAATAAACTGCTGTCACTGAACTAATATGACCCAATTTCATATTTATTTATGAATAGGTACTGCATATTGCTCCTTTTGAAATGAAAAAACCGATGTTAATAAGAATTTTAAGTACTTGAAGAGCACAGCTGTACATGCCTGTCAAAATATAAGAAAAGTAATTATAAGTACATGTGAGAAGCAGCGTATTTAGCATTAAAAAAAAAGAAAAAAGAAAAAAGAAAAGAGGATCTCTGTGTCAAGGCCCCAAGGGCACCAGTGGTGCATACTGTTTCTAACTAGCCTCACCTGGGACCCTCTGGGACCCTCTTTCACACTGTACACATGGGCCTGGGCACCTCATTTCAGCTCAGCCTGCAGTAGCTGCTGAGCTAAGATTTAGACATGTCTGTGCCTAGTCCCCAGCTGATGTTGGCTGAATTTCCTGTGATGGCTTGACCTTGGACCTGGTCAGCCTTTGCTGGCTGACTTGTCCCCTCACATTTGCCTTGTTGCCACTGGACTGTTGACAGGTTGCACTGCTGTGACAGCCCTGCCCTGCTGGCCCACTTGGCTGGTTCCAGGGGGATGCCTGTCCATGAGCTCAGTCTGTCCTGGAGTCCCCCTCAGATCCTGCTCATCGTCCTTCACAGAGCAGCTCCTGCTGCTCCCTGACACCAACACTCCCTAAAAACTCCTTATTGACATCAATGGTATTCAAGGCAGTTCATTCATAGGGATGAATGTACGGATGCTCTCTCACTAGAAGAGGAATATAGAAGCAAATGTCTGTTCTGAAGCACTGTAATTGCTGAAGAAAGTAGCAGTTGTTGATAGCGCTCATGATTTATCTACACTTCTTTCATTTTGAGACATGCTTCTATAGAGCATCATGCGTTTTACCATAAAATTTAGCTAAGTAGTTCCATTAAGAATATTTTAAAAGCTTTATTTGCCATTTTAAAATTTTGTAGATTCATGATTCTCTTTATTGTTAGTAACAAAAAACTTATTAAGCAAGATGTTGTTTTCTACTCATAGATATCTACTCTATGAGGAATGATTAGGAATATCAAACAAAAACTATTTCAGATTTTTTTTTCAGATCCTTTTCATCAAGTAGGAGAAAGGGAATTATTTTGGCATTCTATTCCTTGCATTTCATTTGTCTTCTAGAACCATCACAACTGCAAATCCAAATAAAGCAGTTGACACTGTCAGTAGTCTTGCAGTAGATCTTGTCATAAGAGGGAGGGTTTGTCAGTGTCTGGTTGTAGCTGCCTGATTCTGAAGGCCACACTTAGTGCCAGGCAGCCCCAGCTCTCAGGTGCCCTTCACAGGTTGTGTAGCAGTGTGTGCCCCATTGAGGGGGTGGTCTTGGAAGAACTGATACCTGGGCATCAGTGGAAGCTCTGATGTGTCAGCCCTAATGAGCTTCTCAGGTTTTCTATCTATTTGAAGCAGAAACCTGGCCTATGTATCTAGTCTTCTGCCTCTAAATAATTCCCTTTCCACCATTTATTGTTATTCTGCTTAGATTTCCACCACCTGAAGAGTTCTGTGTTTTGATGTAGCTTTTTAAACATCAGAGGGGAGAAGAAGGACATCAGTATACCTGGTTTCATGGTAGAGATGATGCAGAGGAAATCTATCTAGCACCTTTTACTGACATTTATACAACCTTTAAAGGGGTGGTCAGTGAGTTCTTTTTTTGCTTAATAGTCTTCCTGATAAAGGAGGATTTTTTAAAGCCAGCAGCAATGATAAAGTCATAGCAATAGAAATAAAAAGCAAACAAAATCGAGGTGCAGTTGAACCCAATTCTTTGCCTTTAATATCTGCATTTTTGAAGTCAGATTTATATAATATTATGTCATTAATGTCCCAAAGCTACAATTGCATTTTAGTAACAGTCCTAATTGAAGGGACAAGAACAGTGCTATCTTAATTTGGAATCTCTGGGGATTAATGTTGTTGATGGGAGAAATAATATGATAACATGCTTGCTTCTCCATCTGGTAAACTTTGACTTTTAGCATTGCAATGCCACCATTTCTGTGCATATTTAAATATTTATTGTCTTCTTCTCCCAGTATTTCTTTTAAGAAGTTTCTGGCTGGTTTATAATCTTACTTGACATGCACAGAGAACATCCTTCCAATCACTGATTCTGCATCCCAAAATAAATGCAGGGATCCTTACACTTAGAGTTGGGTTTATAAAGACTTAATTTTAGAAGTCTGAAGTTTGGTGCACTGAAATATGCATCATTAAAGCTCTTACATGCAACATCTGCTTACATCCTATAATGTCATTCCATTGTAAGTGAACATTTAATCCTAACTCATTATGCCTCTCCAAGCAAGCTGCAACCCTGAAACTTCGGAAGGAGATTTGCTTCTGTTCACAGAGATTGATGCAATCTGTAATTAGAACCCCATACTCTTCCCAGCTGCTGTTGCTGGCACAGTTGCATTTGAGAATGATGTAATATATCTTCTATTGCAGCACTTCCTACTCTTTTCAGTCAAATGTACAAGCTTCCTAGCTTGAAACTCACCCATGCCAGTCACTAACCTTATCTTCTATTTAACTCTGAGCAGAGTGAAAAGGAGCTAGCATTAGGTACTAGTGCCTTGCTAGCACCCTGTTCAGGAGTTCATCACTAAATGAAGGATAGAGGCAGCTGAAGATCTGTAGGAAAAGCTTGAAATGCAGAGCAGTAGCATAAGTTAGAATCATATTTGCATAGGTCTAAATCACATATCTAAAACTGAAGTATGTCACTGTAAGTACAGAATGAGGGGCTGCAGCTCTGGAGAGTAACACCTCCAAGAGGTGGCTATAGCAGTCACGAAACTGTCCTGTGTTGTGGTATGGTAAAAGGGCAAAAATAATTTTAGATTTATAGATTAGGGAAGATTGACTTATATTTAGGATACATTTAAGTAATTCTTCATCTGAATGGGACTGTCAGCTGCAATCCACTCTTTTGCCATGGTTTCTAATTCTATGTTAAAAACTGTGGAAGAAAAAGGGTTAGATATTTTGTGTCTTCTACAGACATATGATTCTAAATTAGAGAAACTAGTTCAAGGTAGCTTCTAAATATCTAGAATTAGCTGGAGATTAATGAAGACAGAGAAAGATGCTTCGTTTGTTAAAAGGAGAACTGACAAATTATTCACAGTGTTTCTGTGAATAAGTTTCCAAGGAAGATAATGGATGGTAAAAGACTAAAACTTATCATTGATAGGAATAAAACCAGCCAGTTTCTAGAAACATGAATCAAGGGAATGCAAATGCTTGAAAAGCATAAATTTGCAAATGCCATTTTCTCACAGATTTTAGTCTCTGAAAAAACACATGTATCGATGTGGCTAGTCCTTCAACTTCTAAGGGTTTAAAATCAAGGTTGAACGCCTTTTTGAAAGATAAGCTTTAGCCAAAACAGGTTAGTGAACACACTGGAAAGCTAATTAGATGAAATGTAACATGAAGACATTCAGAGTAGAAGCTTTAATGATTCATTTTAGCCGTAAAGTCTGTGAAGCTAACTAAAATACTCCAGTTGACCTAAGTAGATTTTTTTTCTGTAAGAATAATGAAGAACATTAACCTTCTTAGGCCACACACCAATTATTTAATTACTTTTCATTCTCAGCAAACTTTCCAGAAGAAACACATTCTACCAGGATTAAGCACATCTACTTTTTAGTGAAGAGATAAGAGACTTCCCACAGAGGAATACAAGAGATATTGAACTGTATATACACAAGTGAATTACAGCATCTGGTATTCAATCAATGGGCAATCTCTAGCATACATAGGAGGAAATGACTTGATGGCCTTCAAGTTAGTTATACAGTAAGTTAGAAACAAGTCTGAATTCTCCTGGAAAAAGACATTGTAGTTCAGGATGTTAGCTAAAAAGAGTGATTGAGTTTAATTCCTAGTCCAGCATATCTTCTTTAAACTTGTTTTGAAAGCAGCTTTGTATGATGGCACATCTGTGAGGGAGGTTAATATTTTGCTCATCGAAAGAGCTGAGAAGGCAAAACCTTGAATATTTTCCTAGTCAGCTGATATGAGGAACATGAGTTAATGAAATAGGTTTTGAGATTGTTTCAGTAAATGGCTTGCTAAAATAGGTTTCCTCCTCTATACAATGTGAAAAATTGGAACAGAAGTAAGACTCTGTAAAGCTTCTGTGATGTTTGGTTGGGGTTGTTTGTTTTCTTTTTTTTTTTTTAATAGATCTCATATCTGCGTATAGAAGTTTCCATTTTTGTTATTGTTACTGCAGAATATGGACCTGGAAATTATCCATAGAGGATTAGTCATAATGACATTTAAAAAACAAGGGGACAAAATGAGCTTCCAATTCCTCTTCCTTTTCTTTTTTCTCTCTCTCCAAAAACACTCTGGTATGGTATTGCGTTAAGGAGAATAAATTGGATGGACTCTGTTCCCTGTTACATCCATATAAGCCCCTTGCCATCTGTGAGATGGGTATCACAGAATTTATTTCCACATATCTTGCAATTAATATCAAGTGCTTCTTTAAACATGTGGTTCAAACTCTGTGGGGAATTCTATAACAAGATTTTAGTTTCCTGACAGCACTTCAGACTAAAATAGTTTCAAATATGCAGTAAAAGGGAAAATAGTTGCTGTGGGATAAACTTAAGGGTCATTTTTTAAAAGGACGCATTCAGATACAAGAGTAATTCTCTCTTCTGAGCTAAGGGACCTATTCTCCAGTCTGTGAGCCTGTGTTTCCTGATAACATTAATCAGAGTAATGTATGCATGCTGAGTGGAGGCTAAATCCTTAATTGTCCTAATGATACTGTTTGTAGTGAGGTGTTTTGGTGTTGGGTTCTTCTTTCATTTTTATTTTTGTATGTTTTTTTCTTTTAAAAGCCTAAGTGTTTCTTCCATTCTTACTGGATTTAGACAAATGCATAAAAAAGAAGGGCAAAGATGCCCTAAGGGACTTTCATTTACTGAAAAGGGTGTTGACGGCAAGAATCAAAAGAACAAGAATACAACCCTGATTCTTACCCTGATTCTTATGAATCAACAAAATTTAATGGAAATATAAAAGCAGTTGTGCTTGCCTTAAAGTAGTAAACTTTTGTGGAAATACAAAGCAAGTGAATTCAAGTGCTGTATTATATGAATAATGTCATTTAATTTCTTAAACAAATGCCTAACACAGCATCATTCCAAAATTCTTCCCACAATCTTCAGAAAAAGATCTAAATGAAAATAAAGATATAGTAGAGATAACAACACATTCTTTATATTGACCCATAAGCAACCTGAAAAAGGTCATACCACAGTTTTTCCTGTCACACATCCTGACACATGGAAGGTCTTTTCCCTAAAGAAAAAGCCTGTAAGCATCTATCATACTATCACTCTACTCATCCTATCTACAGTACTAATGGCAAGAAAGAATGAAATCTGATCAGGTATGTGTACATGGAGCAGTCACACCCTGGGACCCTGTCTAGGTCAATGTGCAAGCAACTGTGAAGCACCGTGAAGCTGGGGTTTGTTTCTGACCAAGGGACATTTCCAACAGCTGCTTCCTACCAAATAAATGGAACTTGGAGCACATAATAGCTAGTGTGATTTGCATAGATAACAGGACTGATTTACGTGGAGGTTATTTCAGTTTTATGGTGATATGAAGCCAGTGAATCACTGCATCCATCTTGGCAGTTTATTTTCTTTCGGTCGACAGAAGACAGATTGCATGATTCTATCTATATCTGAATAGGATACAGATTATCTTCTTCCTCCTTTATAGATTATTTAAAAGCAATTAAAAGTTTATTTAAAAACTGGTTGACCGAGATGTTCAAGACATCCAGGTTTGTGAAAGGTCAATGCTATAGAGAAACTTCTGTGTTTGACTCAGAAGCTTTTTAATTTCCTAAGTTAGACTGTACATTTCTTTAAGAATGTGCAGTTACAGTATATGTGTTACTCAAAACAATCACCAGGCAGGATGCGGTGTGTGTATGCAGAAGGGTTAGGCTGCTATTGTCACCTCCTTTTTCCCCAACAAGTTCTTGAGGCAGAGGGACAGATCATAACCAAGATTTATTGGAATAGCCACTGTTTATTAAGTTTTTGTTATTAAAATAATCTTGCTGTTGGTATTGGTGCCATGTAGCTGTTTGCACGGTACATTTACTTGTTTCATCACACATTTCAGTCACTCATAGTTGCCCAGTGGAAACCACAATGAGGAGGCCAACTGGAATGTGAGGCCAACAGCAGTGGAAGGTCACTCTGGCGCACCAGCGGTCTCTTGGTGCAAGCTCAGAAAGTCCCCTAAGAGGAGATGAACATGTAATCCTGTTGTCTTTACCCACAGCAGCCACCACACTCTTTCTTGTGGTCTGTCATCACACAACATGTTGTTCAAGTGTTCTACAAATTTGGCTAACCCTTGATGTCCTGATTTTGTCAGGTCTCAGATTCATCAGAAGCACTAGACTGTCGAGTTTATATGTGTCCTCTTAAGCACCTCCTGCCCACTCCCTCCCTTCCTGTCTGATGTCCTCTTATGAATAGGAAATAAAAGCAAAGTCATATTTTGTGAGATTCTTTTCATTCTTGGAGAAAAATCTCTTTTCCTTTTTGCTAGGAGTTATTTGTATTATGTCACAACAGAATTTGTTATTTTTCAGAAATTTCAGTATAGCAGGTGAATACAGACTCAATATAATGTGATCTGGTAATTTGCAAGTATCGTTTTATCATTGATAAAAATTTTCAAATGGTCTCCTAGCCTTTTTGCACTTAAGAATCATGGTAAAGTTTCTCCTGCTAGGGAACTATGACTGCCTCCTATTTCCCTATCCTGCAAATTAGTGAACACTGTTTTTCTGTTTATAAATGTGAGAGAAAACAGAAACAGCCAAAAAAATTACACAACTAAAAAAAGGCCCATTGTTCTGAATCGTAAAACTGCCAAAAAGGTAAATTGCAGGTCTGAAAATGAATTTATTAAAAGAAGATGGAAGACCTGTTTTTTTCAAACCTTCCAATAGAGGCACTAAATCAAATCCCAAATCTTCAGTAGCAGATATTAGACGTCAAGCTTACAGCTCCCACATTTATCTCCCCATCCTCTGGGTGTAGCTCAGTTCCGTGCTGGAAAGAATAGGGCTGCTATAATTAAGATGCAAAGACACTGCCTCAGTGTTCTTCCTCACGCTATCTGTATCGTTAGTCCTTGAAGCCTAGGCATCTGAGTCTTAAAATAAATTTCATGTGAGGAAAAATAATATTTATTAAAGTGAAAGCTGTTGACAATTTACAACTCATTCAGGAAATTAGAGCATTATGCTTTTACTGTTTCTCAAAAAAAAAATCTTTATTAAGGGGTTCTTCTTAAAAAAGTAATTTGAAGTGATTCATTATTTCTTCTACTAGCTCTTATAGTATCCTTCTGAAAATGATTCCTTTTAAGATTGAAACACAAAGCTCTCTACTTTTCTGTTAGATACTACTGTGGATATTCCTAAAGAGTGATTTATAAGCTGTAGATTCTCTTGCAAGTAAAAGGATTCAAAATGAAAAAAGATCAGAGCAAATAGCAAAGCTGACCTAAAAAGCTACAGTTCAGGCCTAAAACTTTGATTTGGTAGGTTGCCCCTCATGCAGCTTACAAATTGTTAAAGTACAATTTGGTTGCTCTTCAAAGGAAAAGAAATATTCTCAATGAAAATGTCTTGAGAAATGATACGGGTATTAGTTTACTGGGATGAGGCAGCAAAATTAAAGTTCCTCTTATGGTATCCCTCCAAAACCAAGCAAACCAGCTGAGAAGTGTCACAGCGATAGCAGTCTTGTAAATTCCTGGACAAATGACATTGACTCTAGCATCAAATGATTACGTCTATACAGAAAGAGACAAAGCTTTATAGAATGACCATTGGTAGTAATGCAAAGGAGCCATTTGGAGA
Source organism: Eopsaltria australis (assembly GCA_034509425.1). Classification (NCBI taxonomy): domain Eukaryota; kingdom Metazoa; phylum Chordata; class Aves; order Passeriformes; family Petroicidae; genus Eopsaltria; species Eopsaltria australis. The sequence continues at coordinate 230,247 of JAVTVJ010000360.1, read as the reverse complement.
GAGAAGCAGAACAATTTTAACAATCTATATACTTCTGCAGAATAAAGAAATATTTAATAAATGGTTTGCATCTGAAAGTGTAACAGGTTTGTAAAAAGCCTCAATATTTTTTGGGGGTACATGCTATGAGAATTAAAGATGGATGGCTCTTAGTCAATTTTGTCTTACTATTCTGTCCTGATTCTACCTCACAAATGGTGCATTCACATTTAGCTGATTTTTAGGTTGCAGACCTGACAAACTCCTTGCCGAAAGATGTAGATGCATGGTTTCAAGGGACACTGGATAAACTTGAAGAAATATCTGTGGGAGGCTACTAAACAGACAAACTCTCTCTATGGTTCAGGAAATGTCTGAGCTGTTGAAGTCTGGGGAATTAGTCGGGAGAAACAATGCTTACCAGTTTTTATTTCCCGTCTGCCCCTCTGGTTTGGGTTGCTGCTGGAGACAGCATACTCAGCTGGTGCTGCCAACACAAGACATTCTCAAGAAGATACTTTTGCTCCTGCAAAATACATGTTTAATTTATAAACTACTTGCAGCTATTGTATATTTCTCTCTGAATTGCCATTGTTATCCAGGACAGTACCTTCCAGTGTAATTTTGATAGAAATTACTGCATGGAAATCATAAATTAATATCCTTTTCCTAGGAAAATATAGTATCCTTAGACTTGTGGTCTTATTTTCCTTGTTTTTTCTTTTTTTTTTTTTTTATAAATATATACAGAGGAATACATATTGAAACAGATTGAAGGAATGACTCCTTTAGGAGACTAAGTTGCTGTACACATTGTGTTTTAATGAACAGCTGTGCTCTTCCATCTCAATTAGTGTCCATAGCGCAAGTGGAACTGAAAACAGGAAAGGGCTGCATCAGCAGTATCAGGAAGTTCCTATATTTGAGTCAAAGAAAACGGTCAATTTATCATTTTTATCAATTTCTGTGAGAAATGAGGGAGGAAGAAGATTGAGAGAAATATGTGAAAAATAATTAAAAAACCAGGCCGAGTAGTATCCTCTTGAACATAGAGTTCAAAGGAGAATATGAGAAGTGTAGTTAATACCTACCGAGAAATGGTGAACAGTGAAAGCTCAGGGCACCCATGGAAGGATCACACATGTCAGTCTTGTGATGATTTCTGCTCAGAGTACAAAAGAGAAGGTCTGTGGTTTATAAAAGTCATAAAAATTATTTATAGTTTTTCACCTTACACTGTAATTTTCTGTTATTTGCTATGGACCTAGCTGAAGCATTTTCTGACTCTTTTAGATGTTGTTTTATTATGAATTCCCCTTTCTGTTATTCCTGAAGATCTTACCTTGTAGTTTTTCTTATCCTTCTATACTGGAAATGATGTACCATTATCCAGTCAGTAAGTGCTCTTCCCATATGGACTTTCTGACTCCTACAGAATTTAGGTGACAACACAGACTGGGACAGTTACAGTAACCATGGGTTCAGCTGGTCACCAGAGAGAGTTTTTTGTGCACAGCTGCCCAGGAATATAGAGCTGGGTTACTGTCAGGGTAAGGGGACATGTGCTCAGCCACCAATGCTGAGGTGGTAGCTAGGATGGGATTCTTGTCACACAAATGTCAGAAAGCACAGCAAGGACATCTGCATGAACTCTGGCAGAGAGCAGCACAGGGGAGAGAGATAGGCACTTTTATTGCATGATTCATCTGACCAAATGTAGCTGTTTAGTTCAAAAAGATAGGATATTCAGCACAGAAATGCCTCTTTTTCTGTGGGGCTAAAAGCTTTTTTGTTCAGATGAATCCCATGCAGAGTGTCTGCTACAGCAAAGCATTGAAGGGTATCTTCACTCTGATTTGCTGCAGAGCTTGCTCTGAGCAGTAGCTGGTGCTTGGATTTTCTACAGAAAAAAGGAATGATCTTCAAGGGTTTCACTTGCTGATTTTTCCTGCTAATATTCATTAGATTTTCTCTTTTATTCCTGCTGTGAATGTATATCATGTGTCAGCCATCCTAAATTAAATCAGAGCTTAACCATTAATATATTTTAGCACTCATTCATTAATTTTTACCACTCAAAAACTTCTATAGAGCAGGTTACTCTATTTCATTATTGCAAATAAATTTGTGTGTTTTTTTGTCATTTTTCTGGGGTTTTTTTTTCTGTATTCTGAAGCCAATTAAATGCTGTAAAGCAATTTGTATCTGTTCAAACACATTTGCTGATGGAAAGTTCCTTATATACATTACTACATCAAAAACGGACCAGCCTCAGGAGGGCATAATTTTTTTTCAAAATATAGACAAAATGTTAAACATATAATCCTACTCCAATGTGATTAATTAATTATCAAGTTGCACGAGACAGGCACTCTGAACCTGTAAAAATGTTCACGTTCAGAGCACTTGGAGTGAATACACCCAGAAATACATAAGAAAAATGAATAGGCGCCTCTTGAAATTTCATATGACGGAGAGATAAATGAAACTGTATAAATGTCCTTCCAAGAACTAACACTGTATTTGAAAAAACCAGATAGAGGGAAACCATGTCTCTTGTTTGTCCTTCCATTTTATAGGATGCTACCTCACTGTGTGACCTGAAGGAGCTGTTGCAGTACAGAAAGAACACCACTACAGCAAATAATGCCTCATTTCTTCTGTAGGCTCTGTAAGTGTTGACACACATGCTAATTGACATTGCTATACTCTACAATGCCCCCCTACCTGGTCTCTAATCCCTCCATGTCAAGCATGAGAGACCTGGTTCTAGCAGAAAATTAGAAGACTATTTGACCTGTTGACGTAGTAGAAAATATTACTCCAAAGGGAGAACTGAAATACACCTTTTCTTCAAATAACCCTGCACTTGTTGTCACTGAATAGTAAAGGATTTTTTGAAAAGGGGCATTCATTTTTTTCTCCTTTTTAAATATGTGGGAAATCTGATATTTTGAATGCTTCTACTGGTGTCAGCAGAGAATTAATTCTTTCAAAGTACCTGAAGAGAAGTCTAGGGGGTGGGTGCCTCTCAGCCATTTCTCTATGGTTTTACAATTCCCGTTTAGTGAAGAAAATCTGCTCTCTAATTTAAGAATATTTATAGGATACTCTAACTTACAATGCTGATCACACTTCTCATGGATCACGACCAAATTGGTCATTGCACATGGCATTCTACCTTTTTCAATCCCCATTTTGCTCCTATGCTTCTTCCCTTAAGAATATTTTTTAGAAAGGCTGAGGACTGGGAACTGAATCAAATGGGTCAGCTTTGTGTCACATCAGCAACATAAAAACTCTGGAATAAAAGCCAGAAGTTCTGCCCTGACTATCTAACTGGCATTCTCCATCAGGAAGATACTCATAATTTCAGGTAATTAAATGACTAGGAAGCTCATTTTGTGCTTGGCAGCCAAAATTAAACATGTCAAATGAACAAAGCCTGCTTAAATAAGTGAAATACCAAGGGCTGCTATTAATTTCAATTGGTTAATTAGTTTTAGGCAATATTTTGATCAATGTTTTTGACTGCTGAAAATGTTGTTGTAAATGAAAAGCCAACATTTTCCCATTTTTTCTCTTGTTAACATTGTTGAGACTGGAAAAGAGGTTAGTTTGTATTTTTCTACTGCAAGAATAAAGCTACAGCATGTTGGGTTTGAGTATTTCCATTTGTGATACAATATCTCTGACAAATTTTGAAAAAAAACCAGAAAAAACTAAGAATAATTGTTTGGTAAACATTTCTCAGAAAATGTGTACATGCTTCAGCAAACCTACTACTTCAAAATGTGGATATATAATCCTTTTAGCCATTCTTAGAATACACTTTAGATAGCTATATCTGACTTAGTGAGTACTTTGCACTACTGCATTATTCAATGAAAGAAAAGATTATTCTCTGAAGAGATTCTTCTATTCTTTAAGTTCATGAAATAAAGCTCTTCAGAAATTCAGTATGTGCAGTTACCAGCTCTGTTTTTAAAATGGTAAATTCAAAAGAAATATTATAGATTCCATTATGTCTAAATGACATGTTTTTGGTAGATATTCCTTTTAGTATGTAATGAAAAATATCTTCTGAGAGGCTTTGGAGGTTAATATCTATTGAATGGTTTACATACATATTAACACTCCTATATGTAATAATATACGTTGGTCCTAAATAAATTAATTCCTATTTAGAATAGTATTCAAAATTTTGGCTCTTTATTACTCAGAAATAAGTGTTTTACTTCTCAGTAATCCAAAAAGCTTCTAAGCACCCACTAATTTTCCATTTTAAAATATTGCTGGAAGTAAACATGCACAAAATAGATTGCCAGAAGGACTAATTTTCATTCTTTGCATTTTTACTGTTTGAAGACTTCTTATAAGTAGAACTTAACAGTGAGGGAAACTGAGACTAGAAATTGCTACAGCTACCACTATTATAACTTCAAGTAGTGTATTGCAGGAAAACCCAGATTCTGGTTTTAAAGTATTTCTGAGATTGGATGGCCCAGAAGTGCCTAGTATGCTGGAAATTTTTGGAGACTTGGTTCCTAAAGGTGCAGTGAAATGATGAGCAAAGAAAGTGAGTACAGTCTCTGTTTGCTTTTAAGTGCTACATCTGTTCTTCCAAACCTTTCATGTCAGTCAGCCTTTGATTACCATCCAGCAAGTCTGATGGCAGTGGCCTGCTTTTCAAACTTTATTCCTTTGAAGTGATAGAGATGACTTTTACACATAGCATGTAAGTAGAAAGCTTCTTGTGTACAACTATTCCACACAATTGCAAAAGAGTCTAGGGAAATCTTGGCCCTTAATGTTTATACCCTCTGATCTGGTAGGCCCTCAAATGTACGTAACAAATAAATTTTTTTTTTGCACTGAATGCAGTGCGTTACACACACACGTAAGAGCTTAATAGACTTGGAACAGAGGGCTTTTAAATACACTCACCATCTGATTTCTCACCTTCACAAATGTGCATTGCTGAAAGCATGATGAAGTTCACATGAATCCCTTTGACACAATGATGGAGAGAATTTGAGCTTCACCCTGATACGGATGTGCACAGACAAGAGATTTTTTAAATCAACTCAACTCAATGAATATACAGTGTGTCCCCTGCAGAGCTGCCAAGGTCAGTGAGAGTGCTGGTAATCTGCTGTATAAATGCCAGATGCACAAGGTATAGTGCCTCCAGGCATTTTTAGTTCACATTGTTTATAATGGAAGTCAAACGCCAAGGTTCATTACAGTAAAAAGTTTAGTGTTTCTTCCTGTCTTGCTTTGACATAAATCCAAGTACAAATAAATAAATAATGGTCTAAAGACTCAGGCAGCATCCTTTTCCAGGCTGGCACAACTCTTTAATAATGTTTAAGGGAGTCATGTAGGAACTTTACATCATTGGATATTTTTTAAACAGGTTACACAACAGGATTTGCCCTTCTGCACAAACTCTTTAATTAAGAGGGAAACTAATAAAGCATGTTGCAGCTGGGCATCTCTACCTTTTTGCTAAACATTTGTTTTCAATCTAGTTCCTCCACTTCACATTTTGACCCATTAACCAGCAAAGACAGAGATTCAATGTATTTTGGTTTGGGGCATGACATTTCATGTGCTGCAGGTTTTCTTTATTTACTAAGAAAGGAATGGGCATTTAACCTAGGATGGAAACTCCTGGATCTTTGGGTCCCAAACTCTGCTGCTGCAGCAATTTGTTCTTTGCAATCCTTCTACAAACTTAGGGAGTGGGGGAGGCAAGAAGTCTACTGGAAATATATTACATGGAATATCTTTCTCCTAATGACACAAACCTTCTTCTGATTTCCACACTAGAATTATTTATGGTCAGTTTCTATCCATTTGATTTTGTGCCAATGCTGTCCTTTAGTCTAAAGAGATCCTATCTTGCCCTGGTGTTTCCCTGTCTGTGTATTTATAGATAGTAATTCAATATCGTTTAGCCTCTGTTTTATTAGATTACCCAAAACAAACCTAATTTTATTCTTCTTCTAAGACTCATGGTTCTTTGATACTCCAAGAGCCGTTTTCTTCCCCTGTTCCTTGCTGAGTAGTCCTAAATATTGCATAGTTCTCCAAAAGCAACCAGCATTACCTTGTGTAAAGACACCCTGTTGCCATGGCTCCTTCTGAAAATACCTCACCTGTTACAAATATGAATTACCTTTGCCTTTTTAAGAATATCCCTATGGTTCATAGGCATTACTGGTGAACAGTAAAAGAGATCCTCTCTTTTTCTAGTCTTTTGAGCTTATAACATAAGTTCTTAATGTTAGCCCTTAAGTGCATGACATTGTCCTTCACTTTAATTAATTTTTATCTCATCAGTATCATGAAAATCTCTAAGGTCATCAGGTCTTCAAAAACTCTTTTGTACTGGTAGTGTTTTCCCAACGTCATGACATCAGTTAACTCCATTAAAACAAGATACATTTTTGCAACAAGGACACGGAAACAGATATTAGATAGATTCCAGAACTGATTTGTAACTGGTAAGCTTCCTTCAGTATCTTCAACTATTTACTCCCTTTCCTTTACTCTTTGTCTAACTTCTATACTAGTTCTAAACTTCTCCATGTTAACCAATTTGTTCTCCCAAAGCACCATATAAAATGCTTAAAAGAACCCCTCAAAGAAATTCCTTGCATTTCCCAGGCAAATTATCAAATCAGTTTTACATAATCTGTTTGGTAAGGTTCTGTCTTGTTTTGTGACATTTTAAGCCTTTGATTATTTTGTGCCCCCTCAAAGAATTATTTTAAAACTTGGTTACTTGTGTATTATTGGGAGCTCTTGAGTAGGTCATTATTTGCCTGAAAAAAATTATCCTCTCCACTATACTTCATAATTTTTACTCCATGCCCCAAAATGATGGATAAGTGAAACAGAATGCCTGGGAGTATGCATCCAGATTAAGTTCTCGGTTTGTGGTTTAGTACTTCTCTCACAGCATGCAGTTGCAGTAACTCACAATAACCACTGGCAAAGGAAGTCACTGGAGAACAATCAAGATTCTTAAATTGAACTTTAAAGGAAACCAAGTGAAATTCACTTCATTTTCTTATTTGTAGATTCAAATTACTAACATTTGTTTATATTTCCTTTAGTGGATTTTATTAATTGTTAACCTCTTCAGATTTTAAAGTTCAACATCTCATTATCATTCTTTTCTTTGAATTCACAAAGAAAAAGCTAAAGGGCAGTACAGAATTAGGATCCAGATTAGTTTTCATTGGGATTCAGATAAAACATACAAAAAATAATGGGGAAATAAGTTGAATTTGTAAAATGTATTTCTCAGCATCTCAATTTTCCATAAAATATTGATTTTCTAATGAAAACAATTACTTAGATTTAGAATGATTTAGAGTAAATGGTTGATTTTATTGCAGTTTGGGAAATCTGGAGCAGACTGTATATATGCTGTGTACTCTTGGATCTTGATGGTTTAGATGGCACATTAAAAGAAAACTCAAACCATGCAAAACAATTTCCTTATGCCCTTTGAGGAAGAGGATATGCATAGCCTCTTTCTACCTTGACAAGGAGAGAGACACAATGTTGTAGTTTACAGGGGGAAACATATAATTTAAATAAGGGATTGAATAAAAAAATATTTTGACTTATTAAAGGGAAATATCAAAGACTAGTAGGCCAGAGGAAAAAAATACTGGAAAGACACTAATATTTTTAGACATAATATTTCCATTTTGCAATAATTCAGGCATAGACTTTGATTGCCATTTTAAACACTGTGAGCCCTACTGCTGGAGTTTATGAATTCTTCAATTATTTAATAATCCAACATATATAATTTTATATGATCTATATATAAGCAGTACTTGATAGTCTCAGAACACTGAAGAATTTCAGAGACATTTAAGATTTGCATCCCTTCCCTATAAAATACTGTCATTTCTTTGGCTCAAGAACTTCTTTGCTCATTGTGTGAGATGGAAAAGCACAAATCACTTTACTGCAGTATTCTCTCCATGGCTGAGTTACAAATCTGATGTTTACCAAGTGTAGAATGGTCTTGTGGCAAAACAGAGCGTGGGAGTGAGGAAGTTCATATTCTAATCCTGGCTGTGCTCCAGGCTTCTGCATGAATCCATGGGCAAGTAGTTTAACCTCTTTGATCCTCAATTTATTTTGCAGGAAACTGGGGGGAAAATGATACAGTTTGTCTCACAAAGGTGTCAGGAGGGTGCCTTCTGGCACTTTTAGATGGAATTGAGTGCTCCAGAAAAGCAAATCTTATTACCTTTTAGCCCACTTCTGTCTATTAACCATCAGTGAAGATGGGATCAGAGAGAGGCTTTACCGCTTGCCAAGGGAGATGTATGAAAAACTCAAAAGATTTACCTAAACATTCAACATTACCGATTAAAGCCTTAATTCATTAATTCCAAGTGCAAAAAGATTCTTTTAGTGTCATAATTCATTTGTACTTTTACTTATGATAGCTGTGATCACCCAAAATAAATTTCAAATGGGAGGTTAATTATTGCTTCTCAGCATCTCCTCTGACAATTGTCACTTGGAACATATTTTCTAGGCACAATCCACACTTCAAATCACTTTAGATTTATAAAAGAATGTCAATAGTGGAAGATAAACTTGACATCTGGACATTTGAAGTTGCCAGGTGTATCATATATATGACCACTGCTACTAACTGGAGAGGAAAAAATGAGAAAAACAGAGATAATCTTTAAGAACTGCCAAGGGTCAGCACTATGTTATTTTTTAAATTACAACAGGATGTTGATTTGCTTTGTAATTCCAAAGTGAAGCTGCTGTTGAATGTCCAATATATGTCCGAAATTATGCTTTCATGTCAGTTTTCAATAAAAATAGAGGCTGCTGTTTGGATAGTTGTTTAAGCATACTAAACAGAAAAGGAGAAAAGTAGATTATGCTTTTTTGCCATAATTTGGGAAGACTCAGATCCTTCTCTGTGTCAAGGAAGCCATAAGAATAATACAAAACAGGAAAGGGAGCATAAATCTGTAAAATCACTGTTATAGTCTATGATATAACAGAAAAGTATCACAGATCTCTGTCGTAAAGGTAATGCATTAAAGTAGGGGCTCTTAAGCATAATTATTTTGATTTTGAGGTATTTTTCCCAGCATACTGTAGAGCAATACCTCGTGCTATAAATGTATGCATGAGTCCAGCTTAAGACCTCTGCCCCTCAAAAACACCTAAAAAAAGATAAATTTCCCATTCCCAAGAAGTGCCTCTGGTAAGTTGTCCCTCTGGGACCTGACCAAGAAGCTCTTGGATCTTGTTGAGCAGCATGGAAGAGAACATCCCGCAAGGATACTTCAGTGACCCTTTGGTGACTACACTGAATGGGTTCTTTTCCAACATTTTCTTTTTCAGATTTAGGTAGGAATGTGACTTCAGTGAACTATGGAAGTGCTGAATTAAAAGAATATGGGTATATTTTGAATGCACGCTTTGTTTGCAGAAGAGGATTTGTGCTACTGAGGTTAGGAAAGATGGTCTTATAACTGGAATTTCTAAGATAAATATGCTAATCTTAGGTCTGTGGCTTCATATCTTGTCCTTGAGCAAGTCATCTGATTTCTATGATTCAGATAGTCATTTGTTTTCTTTGTTCTGTCTGACAAAGGATACTTATTCCTGTGTGTTTGTACAGTGCTTATCATACAGGACTCCCAGTCTTTCCACAGGTTAATGAGGTGTAAGTTATAGTTTGAATTTATGATATCAGGCACTCTGCAGTAACTGCCTGTACTTATGCCATGGTAAATGTAGGTAGTTTTCTTCTTCAGTGAGGAATAAGCTGTCTTACTTTTACTGTAGAGTGAGAGCAAGCACTCAGACTGTTAGAGACTAGCAAAAACGCCATAAATCTGCATTCCACATTACCATGTGAAAACTTATGTATGGAGCTGTCTTTCTGTGCAGGGATTGTTTGAACTCAGCTATAACCAGCACATGTAGATAACTCAATGCTGAAAGTATGAAATCTTTAACAACACTTTCAAACATCAAATATAGAAGATTAAGAAGTTTTTGAGAAACATGACATCTTAAGGTTCTCATCTTGTTTGACTAGGAGATTTGTAACTGGCTTTTTCTTTTACCTTGATTGTTCTCAAAAGACTTGTGGTGATTTTTCTTCATTATCATCTTCCTCATTATCCTCCAAACTTCTGAATGACAAATACACCAGAAGGTGAAGTTTGTAGGTAACCTGTGTTTGCTCACAAGTGAAAGTTTGGTTATTGATGGTAGATAAAAGCAGTTAAATACTTCAATCATTAAGAACAGTTAATGATACTTGAAGGTGAACTTTTAAGAAGTTTTATTGTAAGTATATTCAGAATTGCATGGGGTTCTTATGATATTTTTCCTATAGCTTTTGTCACTCAGGAATCTATGTTTCTTCCTTGTAAATAAGTTTTTTGTCACGTAGTTACTAGAAGTGGTGGAGCATTTATTGACAGGGTTGTGCTTTCTGCTGGGAAATCATGGTGTGAAAATTAAAGTGATTCATAGAGCATATGGATTTTTGACTGTTTTAATATCAATATTTATCATTTCAGCAAAGTCAATTTTGTTGTGATGTGTAAAATGCATCATATTGAGTTAATCATTACAATAACAATTCATTAAATTAATCAAATATTTTCAGTATATACTATTTCATGCAAAATGTAAGGACTTTCTAGACTGACTGGAAAATCCAGAGACCAAAATTTCAGAATTTTCTTGAAGAGAGAAGTTCCTGCTATTTGTCTAACAATCTAAGTTATCCACTGGATTATGAGCCATGGGATAATATCCTTGTAGGTTTGTATTGCATCTTGTTTTCCAGGTTCCAGACCTGATATGCATGAAGTTTGAACCACAAATCCATAGGAATATTGCCTTGTTTTACAAAATCTTTAATCCTTTAATTATTTACAGCCTTACAATTTTCCTCTCCTGTTTTCCTCAGTTCAAAAATTAGTGTTTGTCCTTAGGCTGAGTTAAAAACTAATCTTCCTTCCCATCATAGCAATACAGAATGTTGGAAAAAGATTTACTGTCTTTGTATCATGTCCATGTAGCAGGCAACATCCTTATTCAGTTTGCATCACATTTCATTTCCATTTAACTTAATTCATCCCTGGGTTTTTTAACTTTTTATTTTATTTTTTTTTAATCTTCAGACATTCAGAATCAAAAATAAACACTGGCTGCTGTTAGCAATTGAGTACTCTTCTACTGTGTCTGGCTTGCCATTTTCCTGATTGGGCTATTTCTTTTTAATCTCTATATTGACTGCTATTATGCTTTGTCACTCTTTCCATTCCCTTGGTCTCTGAATCTGCAATAGTTTAATCAATATAATTTTGTCAACTTGCATTTCTTTGCAACTTTACCTAAGGGACTTCACCTTGATTGCTGTATTTGACAAAGTTCCCAAGATAATCTTCCTTCTAACACAATCTCTGTTTCCCTTTTAAAATGAAAACAAAACTGAAGAATGCAACCGTGCAAATTGCTGCTTTAAAGTTCACACCATTTGTTTTTCTAATAAGATCATTATTAAGATTTTTCCTCCTCAATGTTCATTGCCCCTTAATGTTTCCTGTTATCCCAAATTAAAAGAGACAAGGGAAATTTGTTCCAAATGTGTTAGAAATCAGGAAACCATGAAAAGCTCCGAGTAGTTCAAAGTCAAGAAAGGAAATTATATTTCTATGTAATTTTTAAATATTACAAACACATTACATACAGCAACATCTTTCAATGGTTGTTCAATTGAGTCTTTGGAAACATGATATGGTGTTTGGCTAAGATCTGATTCACCATCACCCCACAACACTGGAAGCTGCTAAAGATAATCAGGGGTGTTATCAGCTCTGACTTTTATTGCTTCTGCATAGCAAACTAGGCAATAAAGAAAACTGTAAATGCAGGATTTATTCTTTGCAGGGATATTCCTCATGCTTGGAAGATTAATGAAGAATTCCTGGTTCACTGTTTACTAAAGATACCTCTGTTCTATAGTATTTTAATTGTAAATCCCTTATTTGACATACTAACTAATGGCTCCTACTGAATTAATAAAAGCGACATATTAACTTTAAATCCCAGATAAAGTAAAGATTGCTGTTTTAATATCCCATCCATATCCTTTATCTTTCTACAGGGGCTTTCAGGCCAGTAGTTTTAATAACATGCATGAATGAAGATGCTCTTTTTTAACACAAATGGTGGCAAAGAGTTTTTCCTTTATATTAGCAGGCAATCAATTCCAATAGCTTTTTAATGCTTTTTTAAAGAATCAATTTTAAAGCAGAAGCTCTTCAGGGGACCCTCTTAAACTTCTTCACAGCCAGTCTCCTAATTTTCTATTACAATACAATCTAAAGCAGCTACAAAAATAATGCAGATAATGTTTGCTGGGTAATGATTTCCAATTTCCCCATTCCATGTACCCTGTTATTAGGAGGATCATCTTCACTGTGTAAATTAATTTTCAATTCACTTCAGGGGAACATTACAATGATTTATCCAGCACTGATGCTGAAGAAAATGTTGGGAGGTTTTTAGCAATCTGAAAAACAAAATCAATTTGTTTTGATTATTACCATAATAAAAAAATGTTAAGACAAAGGGTTCACAGGAATGTTTTAGAGGTTAACTTACACCTTACAGAAGCAGTCAGTGTGATCCTAGGTGTAGTTACCTGACCAGAAAGGGCAAGACAAACATTTGAGACTTGTTGGTTTCTCCCCATGCTTCAACATTATGGAAGCACTGAGAATATTCTAGGGGTTTTCATGTAGATAGAAAACAAAGTAAATCAGCCTTTCAATCACTAAAACTGTCTCTGGTCAGTGAAAAAAATGTTTATTGTAAGTTAGACAAGGAACAGATTGTTTCTAAGTCAACTGTGTTATTGGTAATGATACCCAGGATTTGGGAGAGTTCCAGGCTAGGAAGAAGAACTAGAACTTTCACAAATAAAGGATTTGTTGAAGAGAAAACATCTGTTAACCAGTGCTCAGGGGACTTACACCAAAATGCTCACTCACTGTAGTGCACATATCTGGTAAAGTAGCACCTGTATCTGAATGTTTGGTTATTTTGATTTAGCTGTTGCATTTTAGAAGTGAGATTTGTATCACTGGACATTCAATGACAACAAAAGAAAAATCCAATCCATGCGGGGGTCTCTTTGGAGAAAGGAAAGAGAAATAGAGAATCCTTGTAGTCAATAACTTTGATTTATTTAGATGCCAGTTATTCAATGTCAGGCATGAATACTTCCCTCAAGTCACAGTGAAGAGGATTTGGAGCAATTATTTCAGACCAAGCTGTAGATTTTGATAGAAAAGATATTTGCGTTTTATTTACTGATGTATTTTGGAGTGTTACCTATGATATTCCAACATTTTTCAATAGTTTAGAGATCAGTCGAAATATTCTTTTCATGTGAAAACCTTTGAGGGGGCAGTTGAAAGGCCCCAAGTCCATCAGCATCAAAATGGAAGAAATTTTTTAAATGAAAGCAAGTTTGTTAAAAAATTCAAGCCCCATTCACATAAAATTGAAGCTTGAGAAAGTGGTTGAAGGCTTTAGGGAAGACCACAGGAGAAAAACAACCAATCATTTCTGAACTGCTGAACTGAAAATTGCCACTTTCTCTGGTTACAGTGGTAAGAAGAATACCTCAAACATAACAAATAGCGTAAAATCCATTGGTTGTAGTCCCAAAGGAATTTTTTGAATCATGATTGTGGTCTGTCACTGTTGCTAGTGTTTCCACATATCATGCAAAATATATAAAAAAATATTATTGAAATACAGATGCACAATTTGAAGTTGAAGGAAGCTTGATTTCCATGGAACCAATGAAAGATTAAGACAAAAGCTGTGCAATTCCTTTGCGGTAATGTCTTCCAGGCTTATTCTTCCATATTGATACCATATTGGAAAACTGAAAAAGAATTGTCCTTTTTCTGTCATGGGGCTATAATCAGGCGTTAAATATATCCCAGTTATCATGCTTCCAGCATGCTAGTAGCACAGTTGTCACATTGAGTTTTTAACAGCATGTTGGCAGGGAGCCGAACTGACAATATTTATTAAAAATAAAACAGTAAGGGAGAGCAAACACTTGTGGAAAAACAGCAAGTGAAGGTACTCATGGGACATATATCTAGGTTGCCTGATTTGAAAGAAACTGAAGGCTTTTCTTACTATATTATTTTGAAAATAAACAAAATTAAAGAGAAAACAATGATATTATTTTTCACTGCTAGCCATTGTAAAATGCTTCATACCAGAGAAATGAGAGTTATTTTTAAAACATTTTGTTAGCTTCAGTGAATTAACCTGGTAGTCTAAGTTTGTAATTATAACATACTCAAAATGTTACAGGCCTGTACATTTGACGGTCTAGAATTCTTTATGAGTATTTTATATAGAAGATCTTAGGAAAGTATACATGAATAGGAAAAGCATATTGTGATATGTTGCCTGAAATGTCATGAAAGTTTTTGACAATGAGCCATTTGAGGGCTTTTTGTTAAAGAAACTATCTGATATACTTTGATAAAACTAAATGCTTTCTGAGTCTGCATAAACTGCTGTCACCAGCAACATCTCGCTGCAAAGAAGTCTACTGTTTCAAACAAGATCATATTAAATAGTATTCCCTTTTTCTGTTTCAAACTTTTTCCCTAATGATCTTTTTCTATTCCTCCAAGTCATTTCAACACATATTTCAATGTGCAATTTCTCTGTTCCTACTTTTCCATACTTGCCATTATTTTATTTTCCCTCATATTTCTCCCTCAGGTTGGAGAGTACTGCTCATCCTAATCTCCCTTAGTATACAAACTATTCCAGATATTTGATCATCCCTATTGGTCTTTTTGATATAATTTCTGCTAAAAACTTGATGCAAGTAAAGGGCACCTTAGACAAAGAGAAATAAAGCAACTTGCTTTAGCTCTCTTGAATCCCACATTAGTGCAAACCTCTGTTGTACTTTAAATTGTGTTATTCTTACCTTACAATAATTATCACTGTTTGTGTTTTTAATAGACAGTTTTATAGTACATGTTCTCACCTGTAATAGTAGCTTTGAAAATAATGTTTCTTCTGTGCCTGTAAATGAAAGTAATATATGAATTTCATTTCATTACCCTGACTTTACTTGTAAGTGTCAGTAGTATGAGAAAACTAGAATTTTATCTAAACCTGTCTAGGCATCCAGTGACTCTCATCAGTGCTAGGTGTCTACTGCTTCCTTTACAATCAGTGGAGAGAAATAAGGACATCTCTGGAGACCTATTCATCCCATTTTAAGAGAGATGTTTATGTTATGTGGTCTGAATTGGTCTCCAGAGGATAGGAATAATTGCACTATGGATGTCCCTCTCTTCCATTCCTCTAGGCTCTTTCAATCATGGATAGCAAGTAATAACTTTGATTAAAATGTGAACTTTCAGACAACTAATTAGATTAAATTACCCCTGTTCTCGGTGTCTAGGTTTGTGAAGAGGGACAATAAGACAAATATCGTGATTTGGTGTTTTTGTGGACAGCAAGATGCAGCTAAAGGGATGCAGGAAGGGTCCCCTTGTCCCTCAGTTCCTGCACCCTCCTCAGAGGATAAGGGGAGCCTTTCCTCTCTGTGCAGCATCCTCCTCTTTCAGTGTGCAATCTTTCCAGGCTGTTTTAGACAAATATTTTAGCAATACACCCAGATCAGATTGCTCCCCACCTCCTTGTAGAGCACACATTGCAGTGGCAAAGGAGGTCCGCTTCAACTGGTAAAAAGGTCAGCGAAATGCGTCCTCCTTCTCCACCATTCCTTCCCCAGACTCTAGCAACTTCCTCTCTTTTCTTTTCATGTCAGCAAAACAAAGAAATCATTTTTAGCTAGGCTTAACCACAAATTGGCAAGGATCACATTCTCAAATATCACTGTGCTATTATGATAAGTACAGCATATTCCAGGCAGAAAAACTGCAGATTATGGCAACCTTCAGTAAGTATGGATAATGTTAAAAGTTATAATTTTTTTTTTTTTAGTACCCAAAATGCCATTAATAAGTTTGTCAAAAAAAAAAACCAAAAAACAACCTATCAGGATTTCAAATAAAAGGAATGAAAAACCCATTTATGCTTATCTCCCAGATCCTCTGTACATCTTAAGCAGAAAATAGTATATACTTACTTCAGAAATATAGTTACCATATTTGAACACCAGAGCTACATGAAAATACCAGAAATATATATTCTTGAATTTTCTTCCAGCTTTATTTGTGACTATGAAGGTGTAAAAAGAAAAATATGTATCAAAAATCTGTGTCATGATGTGTCCTCCTTTCAGAAAAAGAAATATGACCTCTTCACTTCTACAACAAAGTCCTGTCTTGTCATAAGAAAAAAATATTCATTCCATGCTCACTGCAAATAAGGAGATTTCTGTATAAAAGAGTCTAGTACAGTATTTATCAAAGAACATAGAGAAAGAAGAACTGCCACTTTACGATTCTATCTGAAGCTAACTGAAATCCTGTTATGGATTAAATTCTTGAGTCTCTTAAATTTTTTTACTTCTTCAGTTATTGCCCCCAAAAAAGAGCAGGTTAAACAAAGAATTATTAATGGGCAATTGCTCAGTAATGAAAACTGAGCTAATTCTAGCAATGCATAATATTTTTATGTCTTTATAGTCACATCAGTAGATACTGAAGCCTTTATCAAATGTAGACTACTTCATCTTAGTATCTGAGGGAATCAGGACTGGCTCCTTCTGTATAATTCCCCCCACACACTCATCTAAGATTTCTCTGGAGCTCAAGGGTCTGCAGGACCCTATTCACAGGGTTGCATAGGTTTGGATGAACTCTGGGAATCCATCAAGTCTGATCTCCTGCTCAGCACAGGAGGATTTTTAAAATTGCATGAGGATGCTCAAGGCCTTGTCCAAGATTTTTAGGTATTCCCAAGGATGGAAATTCCCTGCCTCCTTATGCGGTCTCTCCAGTTTTTGACCATTATCACTGTGAAGAACTTTTTACTGGATTAACAGCAAATCTGAGCTCAGTTAAGTCATGATGACCCCGAAACTCGGCCATGCTGTGTGGTACTAGGGGATCTCCAGGCCAAGACCTTCAGGAAGCACCAGAACAGCCGTGCCTTCCCTTTTCAGGTTACATGGCACTGGGCCACCAGCCCTGAATCAAAATTCTGAAGGTCATTTGTGGCAGTTGTCAATATAGAAACGAGACCTAGGGGCTTGAGGACTTCCTGGTGGATTGGTCCATCGGGGAGTCGCCCCCCTGCTATAAAAACATCCATGGTTTAGCCTGGTTGTAGTCACACCCCAGTTAACACCCAAAGTTGACACCCCTTGTTCCTATTGAATATGTTATTTGTCTATCACAAAGGTGATTGACAGGTTGTTCTGGAAAGTTCTCTGTACCCCTGTTTATGATTTGTTGTTATCCCCAAACCACTCCCCTGTTTCTATATTATTTGCTGCTGTTGAAAGCTCCCGCCTTAATCCCACCCCAAGCCTTTACCCTGATTGGTTGTTTATTGTACTACATAAGTTGCTGTCGAGAGCTAGTCGGGGCTCCTTTGACTTTGGGGTTCCAGGGAATAAACCTCTCTGTTGCCTGAAGCTTAGAGTCGCTCCTGCCTTTGTGATTCCTCCTGAACCAAACCCAAGACGACCCTCCACGCCTTCCTCCCTGTGTGGAATCCTCGGGGTTCCCTCGGCTCTCATCCTAACGGACAGGGGGTTGAGGTAGCACAGTGGTGAGGAAGGCAACCACCGAGCAGAGGCACCGTGCCTGGGATCGGAGGACGAGTAGGTATTACACCGAAAAATAATATAAAACTTTACAGTTGGCGCCCAACGTGAGTGGTTCCTGGAGGAATCACGAAAGACAGCTCGCTACCAGCAGCGAAGACGCCGTTGCGGGCCACTCCCTGCGAAACCGCCTTTCGTTTAAGAAAGCAGCTTCTGCAGGTCGAGCTGCGACCCCCGGCTCTGGGAGCGGGAAAGCAGCTCACTCCACAAAGGCCCCCCCATTTCTTTGGATTTCTTTTGGTGGTTTGCCCTCGACAAGAGAGGGGACCCTCGAGAAGAGAGGGGAATTTGAAGAAGCCGGCGAAAAAGAATTCGGAGAAGAATTCGCAGAGCAAGTGAGTGCTTGGACTTTGTTCCGCCGCGTTTTTTTTTTTTTTAAGTTTAAGGTGGGGGAGTTTTCTTCTATAGTAAGGATGGGCAACCACCTTGCTAAGAGGGAAAAGGAGCTTTCATTTATTTATTACGGTTTAAAAGTTCAGTTAGTTACTTCAGGGGAAAAATTTGACAAAAAGTTATTACGGAAATTTGTAAAGTGGGTAATCGAAAATGTTTCTTTTGAAGCACCAAAAGAGGTTTTTACTTTAGAATTTTGGGATCGTGTAGGATTTAAACTAAACGAATGTGACAGCGAGGGGCGATTTGCAGTTCAGAAATTTTTCGGGTTACAAATCGCGATTTATCGAGTTTTATCTAACAACGGGGAGAAGAGTTCTGGTTTAGATAAAGCTGTTCCCCCTTCTCCGAAAAGTGAACCTAATGCCACTAACCCGATCCCTCTTCCCTCCGGTGTGGAAAACGGCAGGATACCCCTCATTAGCGAGCAGCGTGAGGGAGAAATCCGGAGCCACAGAAGCTCCGATTCTGTTCGTGATCCCACCGACCCCTTCTGTCCTGGGACGGATCCACCCAAGACAGATCCCACCCCAGCCCTTATTCCTTTCCCTCCGTCCCCAGTTGCACCGGTTGTGTGTCCCTCCCCACGTTATAATAGTTTAATAGAATTTAATAGAATTTACGGCGGCGGGGGAATTCTTACCGCGCCATCGGGGAATGGCGGCGGGGGAATTCTTACTGCGCCATCGGGAGATGGCGGCGGGGGAATTCTTACTGCGCCATCGGGAGATGGCGGCGGGGGAATTCTTACTGCGCCATCGGGAAATGGCGGCGGGGGAATTCTTACTGCGCCATCGGGAGATGGCGGCAGGGGAATTTTCACTGCGCCACGGTATACCATTGAATTAGTTTTGCCGCAATGCGGAATTCAGGGCGCATGCGCGGGAGATCGCGGCGGGAACCCCCTAACCCCCTTCCCTAGCCCTACCCCCTTGGCATCGATTGGTCACGCGTCGGTCCCACCCTCTGCGGCCGGCGATGTCAATCCTACGGGTCCCCTCCCTCCTTCCCAGCTCCACCCCCCAACACCCTCCACCCCTGCCGTCGCGCACCCCGCCCACCTCCCTGTCTCCTCCCCTGGGAACCCCGCCCCCCTTCCACTTTCCCACGCCCAGGCTTTCGGTTCCCACGGGTCTACACCGGAAGGGGGTGTGCCTGAAGCCTATAGCCAACAAGCTTTGGCAGCAGCCTTGCCCACACCCATTGTAGCACCAGTGACATACAATAGGACAGGTGCCAATCCCAGATGGGAGCCTCTCCCACAACAAACGATAAAAGAAATCTGTAAAGCCTCAAAAGAATTTGGAAGAGATTCAGCATATTTTAAAGGACTTATAAATGCAACCTTTAAATCATCTGTCTTAGTACCTGATGACATCAAAACGCTGATGTCAAGTCTTTTAGTTGAGAGTCACTACTGGATATGGGACAAAAGATGGAGAAGAGAATTAACAAAGTTGCTTGAATCATATAAAGGTGACCCAAATAAAGCCAATATTACTATAGACCATCTTGTGGGGGAGGGGAATCAATCCAAACCTCGTGACCAAGCAAATAACATTCCAGAGGAAATACTAAGGGATGTACAGTTAGCAGCAAAAAACATTTTGTTTACCATGTCTATTGACATGGGGCCTCCAGTTAGTTACACAACGATCCGGCAAGGCCCGGATGAGAATTTCACAGCCTTTGTGGATCGCCTCAGGGAGGCGATGAGTAAAGCTATCAGCAATCCAGTGATGCTGAGAGAAATGCTAACTGAATTAGCTAAAGAAAATGCGAATGAACAGTGTAAACGAGTTATTGAGATGTTTCCCATTGACCCCCCACCAACGATTGAGCAAATTACAGAAAAGTGTGCACAAATTAAACCACGTGTACCAGGGAATGAATCAAAAATGTGTGGACATAAATGTAAAGTGACATATCCAGTAGAAACTCAATATACTAAGGAGACATCAAAGACAAATGCAGGTCAACAAGAACAAAAGTGTTTCAATTGTAATGGAACTGGACATTTTGCAAAGGACTGTAAAAAACCAAAACTAAATAAGAATAAGACTCAAGCTAACAATTCTGCCAAGTCTTTCCCACCAGCACCACAACCGCAAGCGCCACCAAATCCTCCGCCGTGGGGATGGTACCCACCAACGATGCCATGGTGGATCCCTCAAACACCATCACCCTACTGGTCGGGAAACCAGGATGGGAGCGCGAAGCAGCCTCGCGCTCCTTCAACAAATTAAGGACTGCTACCTCTGACGACACTACACCATTAGAGCCTAGAAACATCCAACACCAACAGCTTTATCCAGGAGACTTATCACCTACACCATTTGAGAGACTCCAATTGGTGAGTGCTTTTGTTGAACATATAACGCGTGATGACACCCAACGTGTTCCTGCGACAATTAAAAATCCACCCATGACACCCGTGACTGTATTAATTATTGGTGACTCCAATAAGAGTCCACCGGGGATCTTTGTGATTCCTGAAGTTAAGACTTACGCACCGGGGAAGAACATTGCAGTGACCATACAACCCAACCACATACCATGGTTTCTTCCAAAAGGTACCTGGCTGGCACAAGCGATTGTGCTGCCCGAGAATATACCTAGAAATGCTCGCACACCGTGTGTGTGGTGGACAAGTGTTGTGGGAAAAGACAAGCCTGTTTTTCAATGTAGACTGCGAAATGGGCATTCCGAAATAGATCGAGTGGGAATGCTAGATACAGGCGCCGACGTCACTGTTATAGCAGAGACAGAATGGCCAGCGGAATGGGGAACAAAACCTTCCCCAGGAAACTTAGTTGGAGTGGGTGGCCAAATTACCCCCAAAAGGAGCCTCACAAACATCTCCATTGAGGGTCCGGAAGGACGGGTAGCTTGCGTAAAACCCTATATTGTCCCCTCAGGTTTTACGTTATGGGGAAGGGACGCGATGGCACAATGGGGCGCGAGACTAGAAATTCCTTTTACACCCCAGAATTTCTAGTCGGGGCCACTGCGGCGCGCTCCACCCCACCTATCAGGTGGCTCACTGACACACCGGTGAGGGTGGAGCAGTGGCCCCTCAGAGGAGAGAAGTTGCGCGCCCTAGAAGACCTTGTTGCCGAACAACTGGCTAAGGGTCACATTGTGCCATCGTCCAGCCCCTGGAACACTCCAGTTTTTGTTATCAAAAAACCAAAAAAGAACGAGTGGCGGCTGCTACAAGATCTAAGAGCAGTGAACAAAGTGATGGAGGAAATGGGCCCCCTCCAACCAGGTCTCCCATCACCTGCAATGTTACCGCAGAATTGGCCTCTAGCTATAATAGACATTAAGGACTGCTTTTTTAGTATTCCTTTGCACCCTGACGACGCGCCGAAATTTGCATTTTCAGTGCCTTCCATAAACCGGGAGGCACCGATGAGACATTATCATTGGCTCGTATTGCCTCAAGGAATGAAAAATTCCCCAGCAATTTGCCAATGGTATGTCTCGGAGGTGCTCTCCCCGGTTAGGAAAACCTTTCCACAGTCAAAGATTTATCATTATATGGACGATGTATTAGTGTGCTCACCTAACCGAGAGACTCTAGACTCTGCCTTAAAGGAGGTTGTCAAGGCCATCGAGGACGTGGGAATGCAAGTACATCCCGAAAAGATACAGAGGATGCCACCTTGGAAGTACTTGGGAATGAAGATCCAGGAGACAACGGTAACACCGCAGTTGCTGAAGTTAGAGCAGCATCCGTCAACTTTGCGCGAACTTCATCAACTGTGTGGATCGATAAACTGGATCAGGCCGCTCCTCGGACTGAAAACTTCAGAGTTGTCACCTTTATTTGAGCTGCTACGAGGAGGACAAGCCCTAGACGCCCCAATAGCCATGACACCAGAGGCCGAACAGGTCATCAAGAAGGTAATGTTTACGATCTCCACAAAACACGCACACAGAATTAACCCGATTCTCCCGTACCGATTTATGGTACTGGGAAAGACACCAAGGTATTATGGTCTCATTTTTCAGTGGGACGAGGGGGTCAAGGAGTCGCTCCTAATCGTGGAGTGGATTTTCTTGCCTCACACATCGTCCAAGACAATAACAAGGCCACAGGAACTGGTGGCCGAGCTGATCATTAAGGCTCGGCACCGGCTCCGTGTACTAGCAGGATGTGATTTTGCGTACATCCAAGTTCCTTGGAAGCAGAATAGTTTTGAAGAAGTGCTCCAAGAAAGTGAGGACCTCCAGCTTGCCCTCGAAAATTACTCAGGCCAAATTGGCAACCAAAAGCTAAAACACCAATTGTTCAATACTGAGTTTAAATTGGCTCCTGATGTGGCTCAAAGTAAAACACCAATTAAGAATGCTCTAACAGTTTTTACAGATGGCTCTGGCTCTTCTCATAAGTCGGTGTTGACTTGGAGAGATCCAGAGACCCTCCAGTGGGACGAAGAAGTTCAGATAGTTGAGGGTTCCCCTCAAATAGCTGAACTAGCTGCTGTAGTTAGAGTGTTTGAGAGGTTTGAGGAACTGCCACTCAACCTCGTAACTGATTCGGCATATGTGGCAGGAGTAGTTTCTAGAGCAGAGCATTCCTTACTGAGAGAGGTCCCAAATAAAAAATTATTTGGTTTGCTTGCGCGGCTCGTAATGTTATTGTCCCACCGCCAGCATCAATATTTTGTGATGCACATAAGATCACATTCTGGCTTGCCAGGTTTTATATCTGAAGGCAATGCGAGAGCCGATGCTCTGGCGATGCCTGTGATGAAGTGTACCGTACCTGACACATTCGCACAGGCTCGCCTTAGCCATCAATTCTTTCACCAGAATGCGCCAGCACTCCGTAGGATGTTTCACCTATCCTTGGAGCAAGCTAAGGCAATAGTGGCCACATGTCCATCATGTCAATCCTATCAAATACCTACATTCAACGCAGGAGTCAACCCTAGGGGGTTGAACTCCAATGAGATTTGGCAATCAGATGTCACCCATTTTACACCTTTCGGGAAGTTGAAATATATACACGTGTCAGTAGACACATTTTCAGGCGCTCTCTTCGCCTCGGCTCATGCCGGAGAGAAGGCGAGAGATGCCAAAAAACATTTTACTATGGCATTTGCAGTTTTGGGAATTCCAAAACAGATTAAAACAGACAACGGACCGGCGTATGTATCTGCCTCCTTGCGTCAGTTTTTTCAAAACTGGGGAGTAGAACATACGACCGGAATTCCACATTCTCCGTCGGGACAAGCGTTAGTTGAGAGGAAACATCAAGATATTAAACGCATCCTTACACAGCAGCGGGGAGAGGCAGGAGAGAAGTCGCCCGTTGAGCGCCTCTGCAAGGCTCTGTTTACGTTAAATTTTTTAAATTGCTCTGATAGTGAGCCAACTCCCCCCGTCTTCCGGCATTTCATGAATTCGACAAATTCCAAATTGACAGAAAGACCGCCGGTGCTGTTTAAGGATCCGCAGAGTCATCAAATTTTAGGTCCCGCACCGTTAATCGTCTGGGGGAGGGGGTATGCATGTGTCTCCACCCCAGGCGGTCCGCGGTGGATTCCGGCAAAAAATGTGAAGCCGTATGTGGAGGATCGTGGGAAAGACAAGGATAAGAGCGACAACAATCCATCAGTCGCATGGAAAAGAAGAAAAAGGAGAAATGGAAAGGGAAAGGACTTACCTGATATGACGTGTACCGATCAGCGACCAGCGAATACCAGACAGAGAAGCCATAGTTTATGATTAACCCCTCTACGACACTCCCTCTAAGACTACCCTGTGTTCCAACCCCATATCCCTTCACTTACCTTATTCTCCTTGTTTATATCCCAACCTAACAGTCCCGTAATAACCCTATCCCACCTTGTATCCTAATTTAAGTAAAAGAAAAGGGGGAGGCGGAGAGGAGTTGAAAAGAATCAGAAAATTGAAAAATTGTTTTGGTTTGATTCAAAAGTTATTCATGTTTGTTTTGATATTAGATTTAAAGGATCCATGACAATGAAAACCACGGGAGTCATCATGGCCCTGATGTGGGTGATGCTGAACGTCCTGCCCAGAATCGAAGGATGGCTTGTACAACAGCCACAAGAGAATATCTGGATCACGTTAGCCAAAGCCCTAAACCAAGACAGCATGTGTTTGAGTATGGGTGCAACTTCAGATCCCATGTCGACCTGCCTAGTAGGTATCCCCCTGCGAATGAATGACACCTCCTTCGCAGGTAAAAGGCCCGAACCTGTTGACAACTGGGATGCGTGGATGAGGACCCTTCCCCATGCACCAGAGGAGCCCCAAGAATTGGCACTGTTGGGGTCCTCCAAAGCTGACTTTTGTATCAATTTTGACTACTTCCCTAAGTGGGAAGATGCTAAAATATTTGGAGGATATGATAAAATTCCATACCAGGAGGTGCATCCCCTAAAAAGATCAGTGTACAGTCTTGAAAATTGGTGTAACTATACCACGAGATCTGTCCTCAAACGGTCCAAGTCCACGCCCGTCCCGAAGACTCTCCCCTCCGGCGTATTCTTAATCTGTGGAGATAGAGTCTGGGCTGGGATACCGTCCCGTCTTTCAGGTGGCCCATGCACGTTGGGCCAACTCACCCTCATGACCCCCAACAAGACCCAAATTCTTGAATGGAGAAAATTCTATAATCTGACCCGTCAAAAAAGATCACTCAGAATTTGGGACGAAAGTTGCAATTCGGCTGTTGAACATTGGAGTTTTTCAAAGAGGGTGGCTGCCTCCATATTCGTGCCCTGGGTGGCGGCAGCTAAGGCCTTGGGGGAATTAGGCCATTTAGAGTGTTGGCTTGGCAGACAAGCCAACCTCACGTCCTGGGCATTGACCCAGCTGCTGGAAGATAAGGACACTACTAGGCACGCCACCCTGCAGAACAGGGCGGCGATTGACTTTCTCCTTCTCGCACACGGGCACGGGTGCGAGGACTTTGAAGGGATGTGTTGTATGAACTTATCATCCCATTCAAAAAGCATCCATGCAACGCTACAAGAACTGCAAGGACAATTCACTCAACTAAGGACTGAAAGTAAAGACTGGTTGGACCATCTAATGAGTGACTGGGGCATTTCAAAATGGGGCATGGACTTATTGAAATCTATTTTATGGATCCTAATCGTCATCGTTATCGTGTTAAGTATGTTTGGTTGCTTAAAAAATATTCTAGTATCGTTAGTACAACGGGCTTTTTTAAATAAAAGAAAAGGGGGAGATGTGGCAGTTGTCAATATAGAAACGAGACCTAGGGGCTTGAGGACTTCCTGGTGGATTGGTCCATCGGGGAGTCGCCCCCCTGCTATAAAAACATCCATGGTTTAGCCTGGTTGTAGTCACACCCCAGTTAACACCCAAAGTTGACACCCCTTGTTCCTATTGAATATGTTATTTGTCTATCACACAGGTGATTGACAGGTTGTTCTGGAAAGTTCTCTGTACCCCTGTTTATGATTTGTTGTTATCCCCAAACCACTCCCCTGTTTCTATATTATTTGCTGCTGTTGAAAGCTCCCGCCTTAATCCCACCCCAAGCCTTTACCCTGATTGGTTGTTTATTGTACTACATAAGTTGCTGTCGAGAGCTAGTCGGGGCTCCTTTGACTTTGGGGTTCCAGGGAATAAACCTCTCTGTTGCCTGAAGCTTAGAGTCGCTCCTGCCTTTGTGATTCCTCCTGAACCAAACCCAAGACGACCCTCCACGCCTTCCTCCCTGTGTGGAATCCTCGGGGTTCCCTCGGCTCTCATCCTAACGGACAGGGGGTTGAGGTAGCACAGTGGTGAGGAAGGCAACCACCGAGCAGAGGCACCGTGCCTGGGATCGGAGGACGAGTAGGTATTACACCGAAAAATAATATAAAACTTTACAGTCATTAAAAAGCAATTTTTAAGTGAAACACAAATTCCAGACTAGCTCCATGTGTGTCCGTTACCCTCTTGGAAGAACTTGGGTTATCTTCCTGAAGGTAGTGGGGCAGATGGACATTTCAAGAAGGATTGACAGCAGGTTCCTATGTTTCCACTTTTCTAAAAGCATCAAAAGATGTTCTTGAAAACTTCCACCTCTGCAAATTACTTGAGGGATCTTGTAGCAGAGAAATCCATCCAGCTGGGTAGTATCAGGAATATTAATGGCATAAGGTAAGGACTCTGTCAGTGTGAGGATGTATTAAGACATTCGACAAATATGTTTCTAAGCCAGTTCTAGAGTAACAAGGGGAAATAGCATAAACCTAAAATTTCATGACAATTTAAGGATTCATCCTAATTTTTTCTAAATATAATTTCATTTAAGAAATTATATTCAATTAACGAAAAATAAATCTATATACAAAGGCACTGTAGGTCCTAAAATCAATGCATTACCAATGAGGCAAATAATATTTGTGTTGTTTTCTGGTCACTAACCAGTCCAATGGGGTCTGCCTTCAGAAGCCATGATCTGTGAGGCAAAAATGACATCGGTTAATCAAGAACAAGATGTCAAGTTGTCATCAAAGCAAGGTACAGTCAGAGGAAGAAGAGAAGCACATAGGAAAAATTAAGCACAAAATTAAACACTGTGTCTAAAAATATATTTTCATTCATGCCTGATTGGTAGGGCAATCTGCTGTTGAGTTGGATTTCAGCTTTCTTTTGTGTTTGTTTTCTCACCTGGAACTGTTACCTATTTTGATAACACTTGTCTTTTTTTTTCATAGTAAAATTATGTAGACAATACGAGTTATATTTTACTTATAGCTAAACAAACCACAACAAAATAAAATCTGTTTTAACAACACTGTAAAATTTTTAATTCTTTCACTTAAATTTTGACATAATCCAGTAAAATAAATCCCTATAAAGATTGTGTTTGTCTAAAAATTGTGACTGAACCTGCATGATTTCAAAAAAATTTTTAAAAATTCCAAAAAAAATATGATTTTTTAAAATTACAACTCTCAGCAAAATCCAACTCCTTACTCTATCCTCATCAACATTTTCCTAAGTTAAAAGGACAATATAGTCTGCAAATCTTTTTAATAAAAATAAGTAGGTTTTAGTTCTGGATTGAAAAACTCAACAAAATTATTTGTAAGCACAACTCAAAATGGCATCATTTTCATTAACACACCCATCAAATAGAGTTATTTTTCTTTTACAAAATCAGTTTGGCACAGGTATTTTGGAAAGCACCTGGAAATCTAATTGAAAAGGATAGATAGGCTGACTTTATTTTCCTATTCCTTGTGCATTCAGAACGCACAACATAAAATATTGGAGATGGTGGCCATGAATTTGAACATGTCGGAGGAGCAGCAGCAGTGACATATGTCCTCTCTGCACTGGACTTTTTATTTCTAATGAAATGCTTTTTACTCAAGGGCTTTCGCCAGTCCAATGTGTGGATTAAGTTTTTTCCTCTTGTATAAGAATCTGTTCCAAATAAATGTGGGCCTATATTTTTGCAGCGCTCAGTGAACTAAGAAACATGCAACTGTCGTGCAAATAGATTAGATTTAATAATGGAAGCATATGTCCAGGGTCAACTGGCAGTTTTCTCTAGTTTGATGAGATCAAAATACTAAACATAACCATGTTTTTGTGCAAACTTTACACAACAGAAACATTTTGTCATTAAAATTACAGTTTGTTTTTGGCTCAAATTACAGCAATATCACAGCTGTGTTTTATGAGAACATGCATAAATTCTTTACAACAATTTTGGGCTGGATTGACAAATGTCGTATTTCCATTTCTCTTTGGAATGGTGTCATTACAGTTGGTTGTTGATTTAAAATTTTGATGTGCATGAGACTAAAGAAAAAAAACCAACAAAAAAAAAAAACCAAACGAGAAAAGCCACTCAATATTAAAATGAAACATTATGAAGAACAGTTGTGGTTTATTAGTCTTGGGTCTTATCGATTTTGTTTTCAAGGAACTTATTCAGTTATATCCTCTTTCCAAAACCCATTTCTGATGCAGAGAAGATGGAAGCTATTCTGTAGCACAAAGACCATTAATTTAGTATATGCATTGTAAGTAGATTGTCTTGTTTTTCCTCTGTTTGTTGCTATCATCACTATCTTTTTTAGGAAAAAAATATCCAACAAACCAAAACCAAACTCGAAACCCTACACATAAGCCTTTGTGTTCTTGTTTTGTTTTTATTGCAGACTTTGTGATAGTGTTTAGTGGCTAGAATATGGCCCACTGAGAATGGTAGTAGTGAATTACCTTGACCTTTACAAAGTTCTTAATTTTGGTTGGCTACTCATTCCACTCATCAACATTTATAGCCACACTCATTTCTGGGGAAGGCAGAGCTAGGTACTAAAATGGAAAATGTCAAACGCTCCTGTACTCCAAGGACACGCTAGACATTCAAATTCTCACACTTTATTATCATAGCAAAAGACTGCAACAAGCCTAGGAAATAACCTTACATTAATCTACACACGTGACAGATGGTAACAGAGGAGAAATGGCACAAGCCAGCCTGTTACCAACTCTAAGATATTCACTTTGTGGTTGCCTTCAGATGCTGCTCATCCTTCCTCGGATGAGCCATAAATAGTGGAGTTCTTGTGTGATTGCTGGTCGGTACGTGCTCTTTTGCTTCTCTCTCAGTCAAATCTGGGAGTCACAGCACAGTCTCCTACAGAAGCTGCACCTGCTGGCTGCTGGTTACTCTGGCACTTCTGGGTCTGCTTTGGATTATAATCCATTTCAAATGCACTTTTCTGTTCACTTGTCCATCCAATTCTAAGTTCTTGTTTTCTTAACTTCAGCTCTGTCTTTTAAAGCTCACTTCTTTTATTTTCCTTCTATCCTCACTTATGTAAACTAAAATGCACTATTTGCACTTAAATGCACTAAAATTCTAGCAAAAATAAAATAGTTTCAGTGATATTTTGAGTGTATCACAAGTTAGAGGGAAGAAGGTGATGTAGGGATAATGAATGGCAGAAAACATACGGCTAAAATACTTGAATTATGCGTTTGATTTTAATACACTAATGACATAAACATTTAGGAAGACATTAACATTGATACAGTAACACAAATAGTAATGTAGACAGGAAAGGTTTTTCCTGCTTTCAAGAAGACACAGCAGAAAGATTTCAAATTATGCTGGGGTTAAAAATCTTGTAAATATTACAAGTAAGTGAAACATTTTTGTGCACCTCCTCCCCAAATGTAAAATACATGCACTGACCTATAATGCAGCCAGCACAGAAAGTCAAAGGTACAAAAATGTATCTAATCCACCCAAAAGGGAGTGCAGTTTGTCAATACCAGTTTGACCTAGTTAATTATTTATTTTCAATGGGCACCTTGTTTGTGCTATCATGAAAAAGTATTAGAGTGGAAATAAACCTCAGTAATTTATCTCATTGCATCAGAGAATGCAAACTCTGTATCAAGGTACTCAGTCTCTGTCAGACCAGTACATTATTTCCCAGTCATCTCGATATTATTCTTAGGAGATAAAACTGGATGAGTATACTGGCCCTGTTATGAATTCATAAGATTTTCACAAGACAAAACCCCTCAAACAGCAGTGAAAAATTGTCAGCAAACGCCTACCTCAAATAATGCAATCTGTATTGTCACAGTAAGTGTTACTACATCCAGTTATAAGTTAAAATGTCTTTGCAGTGCATTATACTGTATTTTGTGAAGAATGCTGTGGGTTCATCAATATATGTTTTACAGAAATACAAAAACCCTCTGTACAGATACACAGAGTACACAAATAACATCATGTAATCTTATGTGTGTAGTGACAAAACTCCGGAATAGTTGAGGCTGGGAGGGACCTCTAGAAGCTGTCTAGTTCAACTTTCCTACTCAAGCAGGACTGTTTCCAGTTGTGTTTGAATATTGTCAAGGCTGGTGACTCCACAGCTTCTCTGGCAAACCTGTGTCAGGGCTTGGTCACCCTTTCTATAAAAAAAGTGGATTCTGATTTTCAGAGGGAACCATCTTTGTTACAGTTTGTGCTCATTGGCTCCAGTCTTGTCACTCGCACCACTGAAATGACCCTGACTCCATCCTCACTGTGCCATTGCACTCTCCTTTTAAGTATTTATATACATTGATAAGATCTTCTTGAACCTTCTTCAGTTGAACAGTCCCAGCTTCCTCAGCCTTTTGTCACAGGCAGGATACTCCAGTGCCTTCAACATCTTCACAGCCCTTTGCTGGGGTGCCTCCAGAACACAGTAATTACACGTACAAGTAAACAAAAAAATTAACATGTAAATTTTCTACAAACTAATAAACAAGTTACTAACTACCAGTATAATATTTATGAAAGTGGTGTCAAATGTGATGATCATTTAATTGTCTAAATGATATTTACTAGGTGCTTGGAGCTTGATCACCTTAGTTTATATTCTTAACAACTCAAAAAAATAAGCAAGGTTAAATCAATTTGTTGTTTTCCTATAAAAAAAACCTAGAGATCTATTTTATTTTAGCAGAGGATCTGAACTAAATAAAGCTTGGCAAGCAGTATCTCAGGCAATATGTTTCCCTTGAGTAAATGTTCAGATTTTTTTTTTAATAATTCTTTCCTTGTGCATCAGTTTTACCCATCTAGATAACCACTGATTTAATAGAACGTTTGTGTAAAAGCAACAGTAACCACTGGGAAATCAAGGTTTATGTGCCATTCTGTTAGAGGAGTTTTTTCTTACTTGTTACAGGGAAGTCACTTGCATAAAAAGATAGTTTTGCTACCATTTGCTACTCAATAAAGCCTTTTAAACAGTACAGCATTAGTCAAATAGTCTTAACCCTGTCAAGTGTTTACATTAGATTTATGAAAGCTTTTCTTTCATTTTGAATGTTGTGTTAATCTTAATTTCTTCTCTGAAACCATTGTATGCATAGTCAAATAACTGCTGTGTTACATCCCAGGAGGGGAAGCGAATCTTGAAAAATCCCAAGGGGAAGGGTGTTAGGATGTTCTATATTTATATGTCTTTTTCTTTTCTACGTTTAGCTCAGTGGACATTCTAGTTTTGCAAGATTGTTTGTGGTATAGAATGTGGGAAGTTGTTCGGGTTTTCTCATTTAAACACAGGTCATATCTGCATTATATTACACCTCTATCTAGTTCTGTAATGTAATGAGAAAACCACTGGTAGAGAAAATCTTGAAGGGCCCAAATATTACACTTTTATAACCATGTTTCTTCTGAGAATCAGTCATAAGCATTTCTTATTGAACAAAAGTGTTCTCTTCATATGGCAGAGATGCAGATATTTAAGTAGTGAAATATATTTCACACTTATCCATAACTTTTTAAATAGTAGAATAAGCAACTTTTAAAATTCCATCCTTGGATTAATATTGAAAGTAGAGAAGCAAGAATGAACATAAGTTTGAAATTAGTTTTACGTAGAAAGGAAAACAGACACATGGCATACAGCAAACCACAGGAAAACTATCAGTTGGCCAGTTCAGGAGGAGTGAACAGTCTTGTGAAACTGTCAGGGAGCAATGTTGAGTCCTATGTGGTATCCTGGTTCTAAATACAGAGGGCTGGTTGAAGTAACTACCATGTCACACTTCCTTTAATCCTCTTCCTTCCAGACTTCCCCATAGAGGAAATAAAGTCCAATTTATTTCCTTGATAATTATCTCTAAGGATAATTATTTGAAAGAGTAGGTGAGTAGTTACAGTATTAATCTGGCAAATTATCCTTTGTTAGAAGTTATCTTCTAATGATGAAAGAAACTCCGTTCCTCTAATAACTTTCAGTTCTATAAAAGAATTTTCTTTTTTGCTTGCATTCTGGGGAAAGACATTAATTCAGAGTCTTTTTGTAAGCTCAGTTTCTCCACTGCAAATGTCCTCTGGAGCATATAGGAATAGAAAAAGAGCTGCAGCAAGATATCTATTCTTTCGTGATGTGCTCTGTGGAAAACCTTGGACAAGAATGAAGAATTTCCACATCCATAGAAAGAGAAGTTAGGTATTGAGAGAAAAGTGATACATCAAGATCTCCAAAGGTAAAATAAGGTGTTCAGTAGTTGGTGGTGGGGAAAAACAAGGCTCATGTTTTGATTTGTTTTGTTTTTTTTTTTTTTTTAAAGAAAATGTACTAGGGAGTCACAGATTGTCTGTGACAAGGGCCATCTGGGTATCATTTTCAGTTACAAACCTTAATCTCCCAAACCCATATCTCCTCATGTCTTTGAATGTATCTCCCTATATGTTTGTGTTTTTGAACTTCAATCAAACATCCATTCTGTTGCTTCTTTCCATCACTTTCCTCCTCCAGAAACCAGGACTTCAACAATTAAGCCTCACATTCATGTGTCACAGCTTTCCTTGGGGGTCCCTACTGCCAAGTCCCTAACCCAGACCTCACTCGTGTGTTGAGAGGAGAGAGATCACATTCAGTCATGGATGTTGACATTAACACATGGCTGTGAACCCCTTCACAGGTCAGTTTGTTCCAAGTCAGGGAAATGACTCCTATCCCTGCCTCTTTCCTATGAGCTGCCAATCCTATCCTCTGAGGTCCTGAACTTCTTTAGGAGCACAGCTTCCACAGTCAGATGGGCAGTTTTCCTCCGAGGCAGGCATTAGTACCTAACAATACAGGATGATCAGATATGATCAGCGAAGGGGAGGGAAAGAATTAAGGAACTAAACCTGGGGAACTGGAGACAAGTGGAAGTGAACTTCTTACTTAAAATTGGGTAGGTCAGTATCTTCTAATCTTCCTGTTGTTACCCTGAGAAAACCCGAGTTTTGAGACAGAAAATGTCAGTAGATGCATTTATTATTCTTCTTTATATCATCAAAATATACTAAGTATCAAAAATGTATTGTGTTCATATATGTCACCCTGATGTTTATTTCTTGCTTTATTTCACTTAACCATGTCATTCAATTGTTATAAATTTTGAATTTTAAGTGACTGAATCAGCCTGATTTATTATTTCACCATCTGGATTTAATTTAATTGTTGATATTTCCCTCCTCTTTGTTGTAAAATCAATAAGTACAGGGACTTGCACTAGATCAGGCTCAGGCATACGTTATATTTTCCTGAAGGAAGCCAACTACAAAATAAATTTTGAATCTCAGGTTCTATTTATTGATATTTTTATTTTATATAAGAACACCAAAGCAATATCAAACATACTATGTTCTTTCTTGTTTAAAAGGCTTCTTAAACTCCCTCTTGGACTGTAATACAGCTGTTACACAGCTGAACTACAGACTTAACTGTAGGGAGTGTTGTAGTCAATTTGGTGTGCAGTATTACACAATTGAATTCAATATTGTTTTTCCTCAAGCAAAACAATTTTCATCCTTTCATTCGGGGATGATCACACTTGTTTAACTAACAGCATAGGTGTGGACAGGGACTAGTCCTCATTTTCTCCCTGAGTGAGCTCACAGGAACTTGTCTTGGTGTTCAGGAGGTCTGAGCAAAACAGGCCTCCTTTGGTGCATCCCCTTCTGCTAACACTGATGTGTGCTGCAGTTCTTGCTGAGGACTAGGAATTAAGATAGGATGACTGCCTTGGAACAAGACTTGCTACCAGCATGTGACCCATCACCTGTCAGGGCTAGTGGTTTCTTGTTTCCCTCAGCTTGTGGAAGCAGATATCTCAAATAAGAATAGCCCGGGCAATGTCTTTGAGCACACATGAGGAACATGAGAGCAACGTGGAAAAGAAAAAAAAAAAACAACTGTATACGGGAAAGTATCAAGGAAGTACTTCTTCTTATAGAAGCAAGAGTCTTTTCCCTTCCTTCTATCCACTAAATGCTTGGGAGTCAAGTGATGTCATGGTAATAACAATGTTGTATTATGGTGGCTTTTTACAATAACTAAAAGTTACTTTAAAAATCAGCTGTCATTTCCCTTATCTGAAGCTAAACTAGGTTGCTCCATCCAGTGAAATGATCTGAGACCCAGAGAGATTACTTTGGTCTGCTGGTCTACTTCCTCTTCACTCCCTGCAGTGGAGGAAAGAATAATGTAGTCTTATATTTGGCAGAGATAGAGTGTCCCTGTCTACAGTTTAGTTCTTTGGAAACCTGAGACTCCCAACCAGAAAGTCTCTGGAGATCCATGAGGCCAAGTACAGGAATGTTGTTCCTATAATGTGGTTTAGAAAAGAAACTGAAACAAACAAACAAACAAACAAAAAAAAAACAAAACAAAAAAAAAAAAAAAACCCTGAAAAACCCCCCAAACATTTTTGCTTTAGGCCTTGAAGGGAGTAACTGGAACAGTCTCTAGGGTTGTCTTAATATCAAAAGCTAACAGTATCAACAACAGAAATCTTGATATTGAGCAGGCAAGTTTCTGTCACAAAGATGGATATTAGAGATTCTGCACCTAAAATAAAATCACTGGCACCCCAGGTTCAAATCTTCTTCTAGGAACTGATAAAAAACTAGAAAGGTAGAAGCACTTAACAGACTAACTGAAGCAGGAAACAGCTTAAATAAACTCTCAGATGCACTAAGGCAGTGATGCTCCCCTCACCTGTAGAGGCCACATGAGTCCAGGGTCTGCTTCTCAGAACCCTGCAGAAACTGACAAAGGAAAAAAAATGTGTGCAGACCACAGAAAAAAACTGAAAAACCTCTAAAAGAGCCACAACTCCATGAGAAATAAAGAAAAAAAGAGATCAAATCCAGAGGAAGAAACCACCTGCATTAAGCAATTAGACCAGATGGAAATAGAAATATTATCTCTTATTAAAAAGCAATATGTGGATAGCAGCAGGCAAACCCCAATTTAATTCTAAAGGGAATCCCAATTAAAATAAGTAAGGAATTCTCAGAAAGTGAATATTTGAGATTAAAGAAACCCCAAAACACACAACAACAAAGGGGAAAGAACTAATTTTTTATGTAAAAATCACCTAGCATTTTCTTAAAGGAAGATTACCTGCCTCCACAGCTGTGAAAACATGGATGATCATCTAATGAGAGTCACTAGAATATGAAAGGTTGTATTGTAAATGCAAGGATCAGTTATTTTTCAAGATTTTTCTTCCATCACATTAAAAAGCAGTCAATGAAGTACTCAGCTAATTTGATAAAATACACTGCTAGTGTTCCCATATAGGTGATATGATAAAACCTGTAGCCCTGTGATAAAACTACCGCCTAGCGATACAAAGAAAACTATACACAACTTTATTCACAGGTAAAAATTCTTGATAGCCTGAAATTGCACTTTGAGCTAAAAGGTCCTAAAGAGATAAACGGACCTAGAATAGAATCTCTCGTGACTTGGCAATAGGTCATATTTCAGAAGCCTCACAACCTGAAAACTCTAAATGGCATCTTCTGAAAGGAGCAATGAGGACTAACAACCAAGTGGAAAGAAGAAAAGATGATTAAGGGGAAACATTAAAGGTCTTCTGAGATACTTAAAATTCGAAAACTTTTCTTTTAAAAAAAATTTATTTATATCAAGCAGTGCCAGTGCGTGAGTTTACAATAGCAGTTTTATATAAAGTAAGTAAAAAAGTGGTGTAAGGATTTATCACATGTGACAACAAGGCAGATTCAGACTCAAGAGGTAGCTGTGGGTAATGTTACTTAGTAGTATAACAGGAAGGATGTACCAGGATAGCTTTTCCTTATTCATTAACCCACAATGTATTTCTTCTGTTAATCTAAGACTGAATACAAAAGGAAGAAATTGACTCCTATTGTAGAGTGGTGTTTAAACAGATCATGAATAAAAATATTTATTTACTATATTTAGCATAGGACAAAAAAGTCATACTAGCTCATTTCAATCTAGGGATGCTGATTCTATCTTTAAAAGCAGATGTTTACAAATGTTACTATTACTTTTGCTAATTAAAAAAAAAAAATCACCAAATCCTTGGAAAGTTAAAGTTCCATGAAGGGTGATTGGTAGGAAAGGACAGTAAATTTACTATCTGGAATCTATTTTTTTCTGTAGAAGGAGCAGGCTAGGAAAATGAAGTGAAAAGGGAATGCTCAGCTGGCACACAATCACTAAAAATGTGGTTGGTCTGAATGTGAGAATGCTATAATCGGATTAGCACTAAGGGGAAAAACAAGCAGTGAACACAAAACCTTTGTGTTTGATAAGGAGGCATTACAGCATCTGAACCAAAAAAACAGTGAGATTAATGACAGCCTATACCCCTGTATTTCAGTGTATCAGTTCAAGCAGCAAAGGCTCATTTTAAGAAAAACTATAAAAAATTCATTTTTAAACAAAAACATTTTCATAAGAAAATAAAAAATATATGAGGTGATGGTTGGCATAAGAAGAAACTTTGTGTGTTGCAAACTTAAAAAAATACATTAAAAATAGTTCAATTATATTGTTTCCTATATAGTTTATATTTGAGAAAAAAATGACCCCACATGCTTGAAAGAAAATGGTGTTAAAATGTATATAGATGAGTGCAGAGGTAATAAAAAGAACCATTATTTTGGGAGAAATGGATAGGCTTGCATTTGAAGACATAATTTTTGCTGATGAGATATATTAGACAATCAAAATAAGCTTATAAATGCTTCTGACAATAGAAGATAGCATAGAGTTTGGGATCAAAAATTCTACACCCTAAGAGTGAAAAATTAATCCTGTTTTAAAAGCTTTCTCCTTATTTTCCTACCCTGTTGCAAAAGAAATGTCTTTATGAAGCAGTACATACACTCTTTTCCATGGTCATGAAAACATTGATATCCACAGAAGAGAAAATTAGTACTCTCCTAAATGATACACTATAACAAATATTGAATAGACTATAATAAAATCTAACTCTTTGATTAATAATTATGTGACAGAGTTATATTTTCAATGTGCTTGAAAGAAAGTTTCTAGAAGATGTTTGTATACTTAAATGTTTCAAACATTGTTTCAATGCATTTTGGGAGTTTTCTTTTGGGGAGCTTTTTCTTTAGGATTTTTCTGGTTTGGAAATCCAAGCTGATGCAAAAATGAATATCTCCACCTTGTTAGCAAAACTGTATGATGCATCCCACACAAAATTCAGAGAATGTGCCTTGGGTAAACTGTAAATCCATGAAATTTTTCAAATAGTTCCATATACTTTAAAGGGGAAAATAACTGTATGGCCAAAACATAGGAAGAAATATTTATTTTAAAGCTGATTTGATTTCTGGAATTTTAATGCACCAGGTACGTCAGCACATGGCGTTAGAATAATAAAATTTAAAAATAATAGTGTATTAATGGGAAAAAAATTTTGACCAAAAAAAATCTGTATATGAGATGTTTCCATGTTGGTTTTTAATTCTCATTCATACCTGAAGGAGAAATTGCCAAAAGAACACAATTTACCATGGGCTAATATGTTATGAGGTGGAAGATCATGTGCACCAAGTGAGGCTGAAAGGACCTTTGTATAAATGGCTTGACATCTATTGTCTAGGTTGTCACTATATGTGTTATAAAGTGGTTCCCAAAATTGCCCATTTGCTTAATAGTTTCCTAGAATCCTCTCAAATTCCAAAATCAATGAACAATTCACTGAAGTTGAAATCCAACAAAGACAAAATTGATTGCACCTCTCATGCATCTGTGTCTGTAATAAATACTAATGCCCAGCTATTTGCCAAAGACTTGCTAATAGCTTCAACTCTCAGTTGCAGCGATTAATTGAAACTCAAATAATTCATTCCAGGAAATCCTGAGTGAGGGATAATGATAAAATCATACAAAGATAGAGATATTGTCAGGGAAAATTTGAGAACTTCAGTGGCCCATCTCTACACCTTTTTAATAAGCCATCTCGAGGACAATAATTCTAGTTGGACGTGCAGCAGGAAAATATTGGCTGTTGAGAGCTGATCATATCAGGCTGTCTCAAAATGTATGTGGAAATGACTTCGATACCTCCAGCATAAGCAGTAGCTTGGTACAATCTGTTCTTCTGTTTGATAACAATATAGGCATATAATGAACTCTGAAGATAATTAGGCAGCAGAAAAAATGTAACCCGGAATATTAAAGAAAACTTTAAATGTAATTATTGCACCAATATAATAGAGCTTATTTAAAGGTGATTAAAACACTGTATATTGAGGAATGTGAGAGAGGAAGACATTCATAGGTTTTAGAAAAAGGAGTAATGAATTCTCATCATACTTGCTGGTCCTGTTTAATGTAAAATTAATGTTTATTTTTTATGTTTCTCTTCAAAATAAGTTTGGATACATGCAAATTAAGACAGGATAGCAACCTCACTCAGGACATAATAGGTGGAATATAAAGATTTATAGAAGCATAATTTTTACATTTTTCCAGCCAAGACAATGACTGCCAAAACCACTTAGGTAGAAAGTTTCTTAATCAGTCTTTTGAGATAAGAAAAAAGAGGGCAATTGCCTGCCCCCCCTGAAAAGAGGGAGGAAAAGAACATCTGGTCTCCTTTACTAAATACATGAGACTCCTGCTATTCCTCTATTTAAAGCAAATATTTTGTGTCTAGAATGAGATGTCTTTTCATTGCATATGCCTGTGGAAAATTAGTAATAGTAGTAGTCGTAGAAATAATATCACTACTATAACAACCACTTCTACTACTAATAACAGCAACAATTAATAATAATACAATCAGTGAATGGTTTGGGTTGGAAGGCACCTTAAAAATCATTTATTTCCAATCCCCTTGCTCTTGGAGGGACACCTCTCATTAGATCAATTGTCAAGCACTCCATCCGACCCAGCCTTGAACCCTGCCAGGGATGGGGAATACAGATCTCCTCTTGGCAGCCTGTTCTCGTGCTTCATCATCCTAACCCCTAATCTAAACCTACTATCTCTTAGTCTGAAGTAATTTCCCCTTGTTCTATGACTACAGATCCTATGAGAAGCTCCTCTCCAGCTTCCTTGTAGACCCCCTTCAGATACTGGAAGGTTGCTATGAGGTCTCCATACATCCTTCTCTTTTTCAAGCTGAACAGCCTCAACTTTTTCAATACCATCATCATCATCATAACAGCAACAGCAATAATAACAACAACAACAACATGGTTAAAACTGGGTTAGAACCCTTTTAACTCTGCTCATGTGGGCCTATTTCTAGAACCTGAACCCAACACCCATACCAGGCTACCCATTCTTTCAGATCCTCTTTTGTCCCAAAGAGTCTGTCAGAAGTTTTATCAGTGATTTATTTTACATTGGTTGATTTTACGTCTTCCATTTGACTTTCCTGCCTCCCCATAGACTCCAGCGAAGGTCAAGAACAAAGTACAGTACTTGATATGTTTGTGTTAACTCTTGTAACATCTACTATTGGTCTTTTCTGAAAGCCTAATCTGAAAGCCTTTATTATTATGCTTATCAAAAGCAGATAAACATCATAATAAAAACATATGGACATCCTAAACTAATTGTTTTAATAGTTAATAAGGAAATATCTGTCAATATCTTCAGATAGTAAAGGTGAATTGGGTCATTAAGTTTTTTATCATCATATTGTTTTAATATTACTATTAGTAATATTAATATTCTCTTAAGTGGAAAATACCCTTATTTTAACTACAAAAGTCCATACTTTGAAATACTTTCAAATTGTACTGCTTCTGAACTACAAGTCTAGAATATGTCCATTTACTTAAGTAGGTCTAGTCCACTACTGAAAATACCACCAAAATGTAGTTCTTGATGATTGCATTTGTTTCAATCATCAACTAGCTGATTTTTAGATTCATCAGGTTGATGAATCTAGATTTTTTGCAGGGTAGAAATTTTGTGTTGACTATGTTTTCTTGTTAGTTAAATCAATAAAAAGCCCTCCTACTTCAGTACATCTAGATTTAAAAGGTGTGAAA
Source organism: Eopsaltria australis (assembly GCA_034509425.1). Classification (NCBI taxonomy): domain Eukaryota; kingdom Metazoa; phylum Chordata; class Aves; order Passeriformes; family Petroicidae; genus Eopsaltria; species Eopsaltria australis. The sequence goes on along the minus strand of JAVTVJ010000360.1, from coordinate 190,141 downwards.
AGATATAAACATTAATCTAGAATTAATTTAGAGTTCTTAAAATGTTAATGTTTCCCAGAATCTGCATCCTTTTGGATGTTTTTCAATACTTGACATTGAAAAGTTTAATGAAGAAGAAAAACTTTGGGAAAGCAGTATAGATTTTTATATTTGATTTCATGAAATAAAAACAGTCAATTAAAAAAAAATATTGATTGCATGTGAGAGACTAAAACTTGATTCTACTGTACGGTAAAACTGTTAGAGCAGATTTTATGGTGAGTATCATGCTTTGGTAAATACATCTTGGAGAAATGGTCGTTAGGTTCCTGATGTACTTAGTGCCAATTGCCATTTCCAATGCCTAGAAGTTTGTAAAAAAAAAGAAAAATATAAAGAAAAGAATCAGCCTTCACCCCCTCCCACCCCCCCAGCCAGATTTCAGTGCCAGTCCTTTTCCCTTTATTTGGTTGGAATAATAGTCATTCCTATTTATCATTTATCTCCTCACAGTTGACAGATGTAGATGCTTGCGAGGTCTGGGAAGATGAGTTTTCCAACTGTGTCAAAAAAACCTTAAAGCAAACCTCAAGCAGTGAAGCCCTTAGCAGATGCAAAAACGAAGGTTGCAAATGATTGATGTTCACGGAGATATTTACTGTTTGAAGGCTGGGTGGCACAGCGAGCCAGACACACTGCTCACATGTGAAGACCCAGGTTCAGGTTGCACCATTTTGGCCTGAGGTGAAAATCAGAATGCTGACAAGAGAGCACCAACCACCTCAGAATTTACATACAAATGATGTAACTGGGCTCATCTAATCAACTGTGCCTGTCATAACAACAGAAAAGGAACATATACATGCTGTTAGAGTGTTTCAGCTGAGCAACAGAAATCTCCAGCTGTAGGAGGTATTTTCATTAAACAAACTAACTCACTCATCTGACATCACATAAACATATCCTCAGAAAGAAGTACAAAGAATTTGACTCAGACTCTGAGAAAGTAGCCTAAGCTCTGATAGTCGGTGTGACAATTTACATGAACAGACTAAAAGGGATTGAGAGCGAGGAATTAGAGAATCCAATCACCAGTGGAAGGACAATTAAAGAGGGTGGGAGGGGAGGGACAAGAATTGCATTGCAGTGATTAATTATGGAAAACAATAGTCTCCCTTCCACAGGCCTAAAAATTTCACATTAAAATTTCTAAGAAAATTACAACTGCTTCCACTAGTACTGATATCTTAAACCAGGAAATTCCTAGGTTAACCTAGGTAATCTAAAGATCATCTATTCTAAATGAACCTATATCTGAGCAAGCAGAGGGTGTGAAAAAAGAGGTAAAGTTATATGAATTTTTTTTAGGAAAATTTACATTACACAATGTGGAAGAAAAACAGACCTGAAAACACCCTACGACTAGAATAACACCAGTGAATCCTAAAAAATTCAACTGCTAAATGTAGATGGGTTCCTAGAGAGGTCAAGTGGGGTTTATAGGTCAAGATTTTGAGAACATATCCATAAAACATCTTGTTGCTTATTGTGGCAGTTTATTATTCAGATATCACCTATGCTTGCAGCTAAACTACAGCTAATCAAGAAAAAGCTAATTTTGCAGCAAAATTTATTTATAAGGAAGAAGAATGGGCACCCAAGAATGCCTATTCCTGATATCCAGGATATTAAGCAGAAGATATTCTTCCACATATCAGTCTAGTTTCCTATTTTGAGGCATAGTACTAGATTAAAACTACTTTTTAGAAATTTCTGACTTCACCAGAATCACTTCCAAAATTCAGGCAGCCTGGCAAGGAATGAAAAAAAAAACCAAACAAACCAGAAATAAGAAATTAAAAAAAAAAAACAGAAATAAAAGGAAAGATGTGGATTCTGTCTAGAGAAGTTGTAAATAGAATTAGCATTTATTACTTTTTCTCCTCCTCCCTACAACTAATCCCAATTCAGCTGGCATTCTAGAAGGTACTAATGCAAACAAAGGTAGGAGACAATCACGGAATCACAGAATGGTTGAGGTTAGAAAGGACCTCTGGAGGTCATCTAGTTCAACCCTCTACTAAAGCAAATTCACCCAGATGGTGTTGCTCAGGGTTGCATTCAGGTGGTTTTTAATAACTCCAGAGAAGGAGACCCCATAATTTCTCTGGGCAGCCTGTTCCAGTGGTCTGTCACCCTCAAAGCAAAGAATTTTGTCCTTATATTGAGATAGAACTTCCTGTGTTTCAGTTTGTGTCCACTGGCCCTAATCCTGTTGCTGGTGACAGCAGTTCATTTTGTCACATTTGTCCCAAAAGCTGACAAAACCACAAAAAAATAATTCTTTTTTTATTCTGTATCAGCATGTGATGCTTTTAATGAAGACAGCACAACCAGCCTTGTTTTTGTGTATTCATTGGACTGATAATTTCAACAAGTAACTTCACGAAAATCCTCATTCAGAAAGTTGAACTTTTAATTCACAGAGCACATTAATCTCCTTAATGCTGTTGCAGTCTGTTGACTTCTACTCTAGGTACAAATCTGGCTGCTTTGTATTGTAATTAAATTTAATCTGGAGAGCTGGTAAGGGAAAAAAAAAAAGGAAGAAGAGTATCCAGTGTGAAATAGATGCAAATAATCACAGTCAAAAATATGCTTTGTACAATGGCTTAGGCCACAACAAATTCCTTGGAGCCTGTCTGTGATTGCTTGCTGCTAATCATCACCAGTTTATGCTTGTTCTCTTCCCCTTTGAGAATAATGAAGTGCAGCAAATTATTTTCAAATTATAAGTCTGTGTCAGGATCATACCTTTTCCCCCTGAGCTAAGACAATATTTGTTTTTCTCTGACTCTTGAATAAAGTTCTCCAATATCATTATTTGTACAGAAAGGCTTATATAAATCCAAGTTTTGTACAATGTGCCTTTTTTGTCAATTTTTGTTATCATTATCGAAACAGCAGTGCTATGGATTAGCACACCATCACAAAGCAAATGAATCTGTGCTCTAGTCTTTGAAAATCCAGGGCTTTTGCATTCTCTATTGCCACTAAATTGATAACCACTTGTAAAGAAAATAATCAGTTTTTAGGGTTTCGCTGATGATCTTGAAATGGAGCAGAAATCTGAGGCCACACTCAGGTATTTGTGCAGCATGGTCCCTATATTTGCAAGGAATAAACAACAGCCCTGAGATTCCCAGCAAACAGTCAGACTCAAGCACCCCAGGAATCCACCTTCTTCATTGAACTTGCTTTCCAAACTTTTTGTCTAGGTCAAACTACTTCAGGCATTCCAATTCTTCTTCCTCTTCTTTTTTTTTTTTAATCTCTGCCTGTAGGATTTTCTTTCCCTTTTTTTCTCATTTCAGCACACAAGTCCTATTTCCTGGTGCTTGAAGTCAAGCACAAGAGAAAGCCTAGTCAACTGCATGGACCAGATTCTTCTGCTCCAGCTTGCAATAATTCTAATGATTTTAGCAGACAGCTGTATGAAGAGATATAACTGCTCTTTTTATGTTGATGCTGCAGAAAGATGTGTCCCATGGAGAGTGCGAAAGTGGGAACAAGAGACAGAGACATGATGCTTCTTGCTTTCAGCTAGTAGTGTAGCAGAAAATAAAATGCTGAGAAAACTCCCTTCCAGGGCAAATATTGAAGATGATAAATGCTCTTTAACCTGTATTCAGTTTGGTTTTGCTGTGACTTCAACAATTTTCATTCAGCATTATATATGTCAAGAAACAAAATATTCCTACCTTTTAATATCCTACTATGCATAAACCTATGCTTGTAAATAGTTAGGTCTACAAAATTGACATGAAAGCCTGTTTATGTGTAAATGAGCCCTGAAATGCACTGAAAGAATTAGTAAAAAAACCCTCAAAGTTTAATAAAGAAAGAAGTTTCAAAGTTGTTTATAAGATTTCAGTTGTGTGGAAACCACACATATAGATCTAATGTGTGTGACTGTAAAAATGTGCTTACAGAGAAACCACTACATTATAAATACACCTCTATTCATCCACAGTGCACTGAAAAAGATAACCTAACTAAATCACATCTGCACTGAAGAAGTTTTGTCACTGATTTAAACAGCACTGAGATTACAACCATTTTCAGTGATTTTGAGCTGCAATTGGCCACAGAAAAGAAACTATCTGTGTTCTCACCATGTCTTTCAGAAACAAAAATGTTATGTTCTTTAAAAACTGCCTATGCTTTACTATCAGAATACCATATCAAAAAGTTATTTTAGTCATTCATTTATTTGTTCAGTTGTTCTCATACACTTATTTCTAGCTTGATTTTCTTTTTTTTACATTTAATTACATAATACTTTAAGTAGATGTCAAAAAAAAAAAAGCCAAAAAAATCAAGTTAGCATATTCTACTTCAGCACATGCTTTTCCCTAAAAGGTGTTACTGCAATTTAAAAACAAAAATCATATTATGATTTAGTTAACTATTGAGATTAAATAGAACTACAAATCTGATATAACTTTAAAATGCACGAGATTGGTGATAACTTTTTAGCAAAAGACATGATGATAGAATATAAAATATTCTCAACATATCACCTGGACAAGAATTTTTACTGGAAGGCACTGGTGTTGCAAAACCAAAATATGGTTTCAAGGTGAATGCAGCACCTCACTGAATATGTGGGTGACATCTTGTTTAGAAATCAGCCTCAAACTCCAAAAACTTTTACAAATGGGGCCAGCTAGTACAAGTTAGGTGTGGCTGCCTTTGTCAGATCTTTGTATCTCTTTTGGCAACTATAATGTTTTCTACAAAAATCAGGCATAGAAACACAAGGATGTTTCTGTGCCCAGGAAAATGTGGATGCTGGAGAAGACTCAGGCTTCTGTTTCCATCAGAATTTGATTTTAAAGCTAACTTTTCTTACATCTAGAATCTGCAAGCACAGTTCTTGTCAGAAGAAAAAGCAAAACAGTAAGAACATGAGCTATTTCATAGTGCTCACATTTATAGAATATGGAATGGGGACTTTCTATGGGTTCATCTAGAAGTCAGGCACCTTATGATGGAAAAAGAAAGAGAACATAATCTACTTCCAGTGGAAAAAAGTGGCAGGTAGGGTTGCTTTTGCTTTTGCTTTTTTGGTTGGCTGGTTTGCATGGGGCTTTTGTTTGCTTGATTTGGATTGTTTGTTGGGGTTTCTTAAGGGGTGGTGGGATTGCACTGAGTTGCAGAGCCAAAGTAGATTCCATGATACCCATATATACTTGCAATACTAAGCATTCTCATACAAATGTAGACCTTGAGAAAGTCCATTCAGAGGCATTTCAACACCACAGGACAGTAAGAATTCCTGTAAGACCCACAATTTCTTGTGAACTTTTTTTTTCACTCTGTCCTATTTTTTTCACTCTGTCTGCAATAGATGCCTTTTACTTCTGCCACCAGCTTTCTAGCTCTAGCTCACATATTTACAGAACAGCATATTCCCCTTGGAGGTGGCCCAGGAGATATAGTCCCACTCCCTGATTCTTGCCTGGCAAGTAAACCAAACACCCAGGGAAAGATCACCAGATGCCAAACACACATGCATTACTGTACTGTACACCCACTCATATAATGATGACTGGTGTAGGGAATCTTAAATGCCAGAACTGAGGAAAACTGAATCTGATGTACCAATACAACCAGCAAAATACCCCAGCTTGTCCAGAACATCTTCCTTTTTCTACCATATCAATATTTGACAATACCTGGAAAATCAATTTCTACTTGTAACAAAATTAAAACCATAGAAGAAAAATAATTTAAAAGAAAAGTCAAAGCAGTCTGTCTGCAACAGATTTCACATTGTGTTAGTAAAATTCAGGAATATTCTCATAAATGAAAGAAGGAATTCAGAGAAATAATGAGTGGTGTCTCAGAAAAAGCTTCTTAAGGTTTAATCAAAGTGCTGTATATAGTAAGATTCCCTCAGAGACAACACATTTTTAAAACATCTGTGGAAATAATCTCTTGCTTGACTCATTTTGTGAAAAGAAATAATGACTTTCAGCATTTTTTTAGGCAGGTATAATGATTGTGAAAACATTTCCAGCAATTCTATGCAGCATCAGTAATGACTAAGTGACCTTTAAAGGTCCCTTCCAACCCAAAGTATTCTATGATTCTATGAAAAACCATAGCGACAGACATTGCTATTTCATAATTTCTGCTGGGTTTTGCCTTTCTTTATATCATGGACCCAAAAACAGTAGGAAAAATGTGCACACAGCATACATTTGCATAGTAACCATGTCCTGACTCAGCACTGTTGAAGAACATAAAACTTTAAAGAGAGACTTGGTTGTAACACTGTCGTTTGTGCCGACACAGCACAAGGTCATGAGTCAAGCAAAATGGCTGTCAGGGTTATTCCCACCAAGATAATTAATTATTCAGGCTGTGATGGCTGCAGAAGAGCTGTGCTTTGTTTTGTGCATGGATAGGCTTTTCGTGGCAAGGAGTAAGGAAACTTCCTTCATCTTTATAGAATGCACAAAAGGGTCAGGCACAGTTCTAGGTCCCAATTATAAGGAGGGAAAAGATGTCATAGAAGGAATTTTATGACTACATAGTGGCACTGTCTAGTAAGGTATTTAGTTGCACATCTAACTTAAATTGTAGACTAAAATCAGACCAAGATAACAGGTAAATGAGGAATAACAGAGGAAGCAATAGTTTAGTCAGTTTCCATTAGTGAGAAATATATTCATTTTATTTAGTGTTCATTTAGAACTGACAAATACAACAATAAAACCTTTTGCAAAAACTTAATCTTGTACACTTATTGGCATTTCATGAGTACTTTATATGAAAGAGAAAATCTGACCTTTTTCCAGTGCCATTTTTTATTAACAGTTTCAAAATTAAATATTTTAATGAGAAATGATTTTTTCATAAAAATGTTATTGGAAGTAATGATCATTATGTCAGGTAGAAGTACAGTGCAGGATTTCTGTTTTCAGAATTGGAGCTTAAAACTGACTCTTAAAATGCAAAAGTGAGATATGACTTTTTAGCAATGCAATTCGAGTGTCTGCATCGTGTGTCCATAGGCGCAGATGGTCAGTTGCTTTTTAGCACTCTTTACATCAGCCACCAAAAGCATGGCCCAGCTACTAGAGTGCGGGCTGAACATAGCCTCTAAGTCAGAGGTGGCTGTACCTTTGCCACTGTGTCCTAAACTGGTGTGCTGCCACCCACAGCAGTGGTTCAGAATGTACAGCCAACAGGAGCTGCTCTGCTGGCGTGTCAAGTGGGAGAATTTCCACAGCTGGGATCTGATCCTGTAGATTTGACCATGCTGACTAAAACACAGCATCTGCTCACTCCTTATGAATTTTTAACACACTAACTCTACATTAACATTTAATTAGAGCTTGATTATATTTACTAGACTTTAGGGTAAAGCTTTCAAGCAATGAAAAGTTAATGTTTAATAACAGGCACATGGAAAAATAAACCTGCCTTTTTAATACAATTTTGTCTTTTTGCTTCATTGCCTTTCTCCAGAGGTGTAATTTTTCACAAAAGAGAGAGGAGGAGTCATTGGCTTGCACCCTATAAGGTCACATACATCATCCCCAAATTATCACCATTAAATGCAGACTGGAGGAAAGCACTTAGAGATCATTGAGTCCTTCTTGAAATGATTTGTAAGAGTCATGTGTCTCTGCAGCAAAACATAAAAAAGTGGGCAACCTCCTAATTTTATTCTTGAAATTCTATTTATTCTATTATCAACTGAAAATTGCTGGTATCATCACCTGCATTCTTTCATTTCTCAAAACTCATGCAGTTATTTTGTTTCTGGTCAGAGATGCATTCTGACAGAATATGAACTTGCTGTGGTTGGATGCTGGCATGCAGCCACAAGACTTAACAGGTACTTCACTGTCTATCACACCAGGAGGAGCATCAGGGGATGTGCTGATACTGCTGCTCCCAGGTCGGGAGCTCTGAGTTCTGTGCTCATTAATAGGAGATGTGACAGCAGTTTCCCAAAGCGGTAGTACTGCTTGGCAGGTACAGAGGCTAAACATGATTTACCCTCTCCTTTTAGCTACTGGAGGGAGGCAGAGATGAACAATAACTCAAGTAGCATGATGTTTTCTGTTGGAAGCTACTCTGGAGTACCTGGGCAAATGTGCTACTCGATGCTTTGGATGGGGCCAAGGGAGGGTTCTGTACAATTCATCTGCAGGTCAGTACAGCTCTGCTGCCCTGTAGCTTTAATTAAGGATTAAAATTGCACTATATGTTACAGTTTTTAACTATGTGACAGGTTTCTGTTCCTGATTATCCTCCACAAGCCATCCCAATGAAGACTGAGATTGTTTGTGTGGGAGCCCAAGAATTTCCTGTTACTTCCCCAGCTGCAGAACAAGCCTGCCTCTTTGACTCCTATTGCGGTTTTTTTCCCCCCTCCCACTGTGTCTGACATCGAGCTGCTTCTCAGCCCCACCTGTTCATCCTTGACATTCAATTGAAAACAGGCAACAGAGTTGATCTAGAGCTAAGAAGTGATGCAGAAGTCTGTATTCCCAGCAGAAAGAGAAGTTGTTGCAATAATCAAAAGAACAAGGAGCAGCGTAAAAATGCTAACAACATGGAAACGGTGATCACATGGACAATGTAACCAGGTAGATGGGAGAAGAAAGGGCACTTCCTATTGACTGTGGTGTCTGGTTTGCACTCAAACTGGTCCATAAACCTGAACATTGGACAGGTAGAGTGATGGCACCCATTAACCTTCACATTATTGTGAGGTAATGAACCACTCTTGGATTTCATCTCCTATGGAAACACTCAAGTTACTGCAGATTAAGTCTGAGTGCAGGGATGTGCAAGATCTGTATTGCACAATCTGGAGAGACTGAGTGTGACAACACAAGAAGAGTGTCACTAATTTATATAAATATGAGACACCCTTCACTATTTTTCTGATAAAAATCTGCTTTATTTTCAGAACTCTGGATAGGGAAAAATGGAATTTCCTGAACTGCAACAAGTTACTCTTTCATATCACAGCAATGTTAAATTTTCAAGATGGCATTTTTCATGCTTCTATAAGGTTTAGTGAAACTTGTATATACGTTGTATATACAGAACTACTACAAACCTAGAATATTTTTTCCCAAGTGCAAAGAAACCCACTTTTATAAAAGATCAAAATTATTCTTTTTTTTTATTATGACAATGTCTAGAAATGACAACCAGTAATCAGGACTCCACAAGAAATATCTGTAGATAGACTCTGTAAGTTAGATAGGGATTCTAGGTTTACATACACAGATGAATGGTATTAACAGCTGGATTAAGAATTAGTGCAGCCTAGTTTATACAGTAAGCAAGCTGTGAACACCTGTCTGCTACTCAGTCTCCTTTCTAAATTACACTCTTTCTCTCATGATCTCCCCTTTCTCCCACTTCTTAAACCTTAAAAAAAAAATACCCCAAATCACTCAACTGCCATATTTTGCAGTTAATCCCTGTAAATATTAAGATACTAACTACAAACTACAGTAAAAATTAGATGCAATGGTTTGATATGATTAATATTTTTAGTGGTCTTGTTAAGTTATGGGACATATGGAACCCCAGTGAATCTCTGTTCATAAGGTTAATAAAAAACGCCCTGTCTTCACTTCTAACAGCCTGATGTCTGAAAACTTACTAAAGTTTGTATCTTCTGCATCTCTGTGTGATAAAGAGGTGAATTGCTGAGCAGATGGTGAATAAATGACTCTCACTTTTGCTGCTTTCACACTTCCCAGAAGCAAAGCTGACAAATTGTATTTGGAGCCTGGAATGTGATTTCTTTATTTAAACTATATGCTTAGCACTAACAAGGGAGCACTCAGGAACATTAATTCAAACATGTAGAGTGTCTCACTCTGGGAACTGTGTTCAGCCTTTTTGAGAATTTATTATTTTCAGAAAATAATCTTCATTGTATCTGTGTGCTAAAAACATAGTCATGTTCTCTTCATTCTGGTGTCAAAAATTACTAAAGTCATTGCTTTTATCTATACATACGTGAATAAATAAATAGATGTATCTGTGTATTCTGTATGTAGCATATAAGTCTTGAAATAAATGGCATTTCTATGCTTGAAAATGTAGTCCCAAAACCTGCAATACATTAATCCACAAAAATAACCTAATCCTTCAGGGAAATGCATTCCAACTTCTTTTTTTTTCTTTATAATGTTCTGTTTCATACTGTGCATATTTGTACTGCCTCCATTCACAGTGAATTCAGTATTCTAATGCTTCAAACCATTAGCTTAATAATGTTATGTTCTGCCTCACTCCTCTTTACAGTGCTGTTGCTTTTACATTGTTTCATTCCTCTTTACTCCCTGATCACATTCCTCAAAGCACATTGCCCTGTCACCAAACCTTACTGCATCCATCACCTCTCTGTTTTCTATTTCCTATCTGCTACAGATAACATTTTCCTCACCTTTGCTACTTTTGTTACTAGCTGAGCTAATTGTTTAGCTTTCAAAAGTGCTTGGCATCATGTAAGGGAGACGACTGAATTAGGAACAAAACTCCTGTCACACTTCTCTTTGTGGTACGCCTCTCAGCATTGAATAATTCCTGCTGGAAAGGTATTGGGCCACATGGAAAAGAACCAAAACAAAACTTCTGCTGTGGATGTTTACTGGGCTTGCCAGCTCTCTCCGAAGGTAGGTATTGTAATGTGCTGTAATTCTGGTTGTAATCTTTTCTCCTCCATTCTGCTCAAACACAGATACTTCTGGATACAACTTCAGAAGCCCATGTATAGTTATTGCCTGCTAGAACATCTTGCTACCATCAAGGCTTGGGTTATTAACAGAGTTGCAAAATAGAATGACACAACGTGCTAATAATTAATCAAAACAATCTCTGTGGCCATGATTTTTTTTTTTTTTTCCAGAGAGGGAAAAACATTTTACTTTACAAATGACAGTTCCTTGTTCACTTTTTTATGAAACCATCACATAAAGTGATTGATGTTCAGACTTCTCAAAACATATTATATTCAAGTTTCTTTGTGATTTCCATAATTCAAAGTAATCTGGTTTTGATATATTATCTTTTGCTTTGTTTATTCTGTTCTAGTTTACTTAATCCTTTAAAATTCCCATAAGTGTAGTATTTTGAAAGCTATTCACTAAAAGCATATGTTGAAATTGATACTTACTTTACTTGGCCCTGTGGTAATTTAGCCTTATTTCTGCTATAAGGTAATGGTCAAAACCATCAAGAGATTATTTAAAGGTCAAAACAAGGCATAAGTAAAGCAAATTCCCACAATTGACCATAACAGGAAGTAAATAAAGCATTTGCAGCTGCTGCATGTATATACCTGGGAAATATAATACCAGGTATAGGGGACAAGTTGCATATACTCTCTCCTGAGCAAGAAAAAACCAAAAATCGTCATCAATGGCTTGGTTATAAGGATGATCAATTACAGTCTATTAAATCTTCTGTTAGGCTGGACAAAGGTAGACCTTCAAAGACCAAGGAGGAGGAAAACAATGTCTTCCACAGTCCAGATATTCCCAGAGAAATGCTACCCTTTCTGCTGTGCCACTCACCTTCCTTAAGGTCACTATGATGGTCTTTTCCTCTCTCTTTTAAAGGCTGGCAGAATGATGTTGCAGAGTATTGTCAAATACCCAGTTGTGGCTTTATAAGCAATTTATTTTTTATTGTTATCAGTGTCACATAACTAAGCAATCACTTTTTGTTTTCTTCTCCTGCCATGTCCCTCTCTTCCTCTCCCCCTTCCCTCCAGTTCACTTTTTGAGGCAATGGATCAGAATTTTGGATGATGTAAATCAATGTAAATATTCTGCTTTTAACTATTGCATAATAAACTCTGTTATGTGACTTCTTGTTAATTAGATCTAGGTGGCATGTACAATTATAGGACAGATACAGTATAGCACTGTTCATTGCTGTAACAGGCGATTATATGCAGTCTGTCACTCAAAAATTGGTACTTGTTAAGAGCATGTTAAGAGCTGATGTGAAAAATCTCTTGAATGGAAAACTTGGAAAATAGCTGAGATCTCTGGATCAACACGGTAAATTCACTTTATTAAACAGGTTGCCTACTGCTGTGTGCAAGTGCTACATAAAACTCTGCATTTTTAATGTACAAAAGGAGGAGGGCTGAATATTCTATTTATAAAATGTCCATAAGTGAGGAGAAGCAGGCTATTAAAGAAAGATTTCTGTGCTTTTTTGTGCTTTGATGTTCCACATATGCTGCACTCCATGATCGATGGTAATAGTCTCAATTTTGAAAAAAGAGTTTGTGCTCTAATAAACCCTACAAAGAGTCATCCTAGAAGAGAAAAATACATAGCTATTAGTTTTCACTAGCATGTACCTGTTAAGAATTATTGATTCTGGCAATTGGGAATGTTGCAGTTTATTAATAGAACCAATTTTTTTTGTTTGGTTGGTTGCTTTTTGTTTTTGTTTCAGGTATTTTTCAGTTTTGGCTTTTTTTTCAGGTTTTTGGCTTCTGGTCTTGTACTGGCATTTTACACGGGACCTTCTCCAATTAAATATGATATGTCAGCTCTTTTGGGCACAGTGGCATCTGGAAGAAGTTCAGCATGCTGCTTCTCATCCCTCTTGCCTTCCCTCCTCCTCAGCTGTCTTCTCATATACACTGCCAGGATAAGGGGTTAAGCAGTTTAAGTCACATCACCCCAGGACACTGCCCAGAATGCTTTAAGAAAGATAAAAGCTCTTCTTGTCTTACCCTGCTTCCAGTAACCAACCTGGACAATGAAATTTCCCTGGATGTTTCATTTCAATTGTATTTGTATGGGCACAGGCATGATACCACAGATGGGATATGTAATGGGTTCTTCTAAACTAGAGTATAAATAAGTTCTTTCTTCACTGCTTTTTGTGAATCAGAGTTAGGTTATTTTAGGTTAGAAATTTTAAAGAAGAGAAGAAATATCTCCTAAAAGATACGGTTGAAGAGAGAGACAATAAAACCTGCAGACATGTAAAGGCAGGGACATTATAACAATGATTATAGCAAAGTTTATCAATATATCACCTATGGAGATAAGGAGATTCTGTTGCTTAGTGTGCATAATTCAAAAAGTGAAGCAGAACTTCACTCAGTACATGTAGGGCAGTTTTCTCCCTCGGCACAGGGTTCCTGTATTAAAAGCACAGGTTTACAAATGTGTCTTGGATAATGTATATGAAAATAATGCTGCATAGAAGATCTCTCTACCATTAGAAACGTGAGAACATTGTAACATTTGATGAATTTAGTAGATGGTAAATTAAATTTGACCTTCAAGTGCAACACCGTGTAAAAGCCTGTGATTTTGCATGCAAGGCAGAGTTGTTTCACAGCCTGAATAGCCAAGAAAAATGATCACACTGGTGTAGCTTGTCTAACTCAGCAAGTATCTGAGAAGTACAAGTAAAAGGGGAAAGAAGACTGTAAGTTGTTGCAAAGTATTTATTCCTATTATAGGAATAAAATTAAATAAAGCACAATAACATCTGAGCTGCAGTATAAAAGAATCTGGTATGTCTAAGGATATAATGGAAACAGTAACAAGTCAGATGAATAATTTAGGGTCGGACTGGACATCACACTTAAAAACACAGTATATCATAGACAAGCAATCTTGCTTTGGCAGAGGACTGGACAAATGACTTTGTAGGTCTCTTCCATTACTAATTCTTTTCATTCAATGCTTTTTGTAGACCAATGTTAAGTACCTCTAAAAGGCACTAGAAAGATTAGACCTCCATTTATTTCTTGTCCTAAAAGCTAGTCTTCGATCACACAGCAGTGAGATACCTCTATTGTCGTTTTACTCTGGAATGAAAGAATATTTAAGTACAATGGATAAAATAAAGAGTTTTTAATCAATCAAGGTGAATTACTCCAGGAGTTTATGCCAACACAATAACACTCCATCTTTTAAGATGAGTAATGTTTTAGAGATGGTTATGGTTGCTAAGTTATAATTTGATTACAGAGCACCAACTGAAAGATAAGTCATCTATCCTGGCTTCAGGAAGAGTTAAAGAAGCAAAACTAGGGGTTAAGCCATTAATCCTTTATCAAAATTGTAGCCATCTCAAGATAACTATAAGTATACATGTATACTTTGCATACTTTGTGTACAAATATACTTTGTATACTGCTCTTTCAGGCAGTATACAAAATCACCTAAGGGGAACTCCATAAAAATGTGTTTTTAGAACACTTCACAAGGCTTTTTCCAGGAGACAGACTAATTAGGTACCTCTGACACCCTAAAATTCAGGTTAAGAGAATATATTTGCCTGTGTTCTGCAATCTCTCAAAATTTACTTTCATGATCTTTTATCACTCAGCCTTATGATTTATGTAAGATTTGTAAACTTTGTAAAATTTTGCATTTATTTTGCTGAAGGGTTATAGTGTATAAACAAGTTCAACAGATTTATAGTTAATGTAATATTTGGAAAACATTCAGGGATATTGTGTTTTATTTTTAATGTAGCAGATTTTGTTCTAGCTAAATTATTAACTAATGTGTTAAATGCTTTGTTATTTGATGTATTTTTTTTCTTCTTTAAACACAGGAATTTGAAAATTCTGAGGGCTTTTTTCTGCGGTTTTAAATATTTGCTCCTGTTTGTCTTCTTGATGAAGCCTTGTTTTTGAGTGTGAAGACAAATATAAGTGATAGCTTGACATTTTTTTTTATTAATGAGAATTAATTATACCCCTACTCCCCGAGGCAGGAGCCAAGTTTAGTACAAGCTTCATAAAAGCAATGAAGCAGAGTATACCTGCTCTGTCCAAATGCCTCCACAAGATTTAAAAGAGAACATAATTTTGGTTTGAAAAACAAAATGGTGAATTCCACACTTTACACATGTTCAGTCATCTGAGGATAAAGTGTTTAAATAGACAAATTATGTTCTCCTGCTCTGCAACCTGCAGCTGAAATAAACATCTTTTTCCTCATATTATGGGATGAATCCCCTGTTTTAAGATTCCTTCCAGTGTTAAGATTTGTCTTATTTATTGCCTTACAATACCTTACTACTTGAGGTAGGTGAAAAGGCTCTTAGGGACTCTGTCAATAATTTGTTTATAGAATCCAAGGGGAATTTTCTACTTAGGGTAATTATTGAGACAAAATTCAAGATGCCATCCCTGTCTGTTTGGTTTGATAGGAACTGTAAGGCAGAGAAAATTTAGCACATAGTAGATATGGTAAAAAACATGCCAGTTTTGAACAAAATTGTGTCTTTTGAGCTAAGAAAACCAAGAGCTTGAGACTGAAAGTATTTTATTTACATGTAGGTCACATAATGTAGAGGGTCAATTAATGTCAATTTATATGACTGCTGACCGGACTTTCATCTCTGTAGGCCATAGTATTAAACTGGAGAAAAAAAAAAAAAAAAAAAAGAAAGAAGACTGAAAACAAGAAAAAAATTCCTTTGGAGAGCATTTTAAGTCTGCAGTATGTTTTTGTGTCACGGCAGCTATGCTTCCAAAAAATTTTATTAGTATAATTTTATACACCTAATATTCTAAGGTCTTATTTCATCAAACCAAATATATTTTTTTTTCAAACCCTAATAGAGTCTTTCTGCAAGTTATCTAAAATCTGAATGTCATGGACTTTATATCAGTTCTTAAAAATTCTTTTGTGAGTCTCCAAAAATCCCTGACTCAAAATGTGTGTTACCTGCTATATACATACACATTTGTAAAACCAGAAGTTTTCTTAATAGAAGAAAATTAAAACAATACAGACTTGAAAGTATAATGGACTTTTATAATCAATAAGTAAAATAGGCAAACTGTGGCAATGTTTGTAAATTCCAGGTTGGTTTATTTTTCTATTATTTTTTAGGGAATCCCAATTTCAAAGACTGAGTTTATTATATTAATAATACATATTATTACAGCTACTGTAGGATGTCTCCTGGCATGGAATTATCCAGTATGATGACAGTCCAATAAAGAAATCTGAAGTACATATAGACTAATTTGACTTGAAGAATATTAAAAAAAAAAAGAAAAAGAAAAGCTTTTGCCTCATTTCTTTGGAAGGTGGAAACTAAACATAGCTTCCTTTCAGATATGACCAGCATTATTGCATGAAGAAGAGTGTTACCTACAGTCACTGGCAAAAAATAATTGACAACAGACTACTGCTTATAAACAGAGTAAATTTAGACGTAAGGAAGGACAATCATTACTCACAAAACAGAATACTGGCCATTTCCAGGAAAGAAAAGGTTTGATCTTCTAAGAAGTTATAAAAAGAGCACAGATCCTCCTAAAAGAGAAGCAAGTCTGGGGAAGAATATAAAGTTTTTAAGATTCTTGAGCAAATCAGTGACAGTCTCTGAGGGAGTGAGAACAAAGATAGTAGTCATTGCCAAAGGGTTTAAATTATTAACTTTTAACCTTGCTAAAGAATATGAAGGAAAGAAATCCTTGAAATCAGAAGAATTCTTTCTGGCAAGATTCAGGATCGAACTGGGCTGTACAAGCAGAGTAAAACATTGTTAGACTTTGGAGAAAGTCAGGAGAATAACTATCACTGTTCCTGTGATACTCTGTGCTCTGCCCGTTTGGAAACTTTCCCCATGCTGCTTCAGCTGTAATAAAACAGTATTTCAGATATTTTGGGACGTATTTTTTCTCCTTTCTGCATCCTGTTTACATGTAGATGCTAGCAGGACCCTTACCCTTCATGAATGAAATATTGCTGGTATTTAGGCTAACACTCGGCTCAGCTGCAAGCTGAAATCTGATCATATGGTATTTACTAATGTATTATTAATGGACAGCTGAATGGCTTCAATAATATTTCTTAGTATTTATCATTCCCTACAAGGGTAAAAAAGACAAGTCCCCATTAATCTGGGTTATTTTAAATGAGCTACACAAAAGAGCTAAGTGGGCCCCTTATTTCCCCCACATCATCCCACAGCAAGAAAATATGATGTGACAGGGATTTGTCTTGACTTATATCATATGAAGAATGGACCCAAAGTAGACATAAAGCTGCCTTTCTTTAATGTCTTCTGATTGTTTCACTGAATTTATATGGCTTTGGTGCATTAATAATCAGTCTTTGAGAATTCCCTGATATATCAGCTAGTTATCTCCAAGGGACTTTTGCTTGTCTGTAGTAACATTTGTGTGCTTGGCTTAGAGCACTAGTACTATTTTTTGATGTATTTACTAAGTGTGTGTCTGGACTATGTCATAATCCTCTGTAAAATATAAATTTAAAGTGTTGTTATTTCTATTATTACTTTACGTGAGCAGGGTAGAATAATCAGACTTGCCAGACTGACTGAAAGTTTGAATGTCCGAGAGACAAAATCTGACTACCTTACTTCTTTATGGTAGGCTTTGGTGTAAAGTGCTTGGTAATGCCATTGATACATTCATCACTTTTTAAAGTAATACAGGTGATGGAATAAACAATAGGAACTTCTTAGGCTGGATTCTGTTCTTTGTGCTGAATAGAAGCCCCACTAGAAGCTGCCCTAGAAACTAGAATCCCACAGTATAGGATCCTCTGCCCATCAAATTTTGTTGACACTACAATTTCACATTCAGATGGATTCCCAGAAGAATTAGAATGATTTAGGATTCATGTTCACACAGTGTCTTGATGGGTCACTATGCATCTGCATAGGTTTTCAAATCTCACTTCAGTCCATCTTTGGCTTTATCTACGCTTCAGCTTTTGATCATATGGCTATCAATTAAGAATAAGTAAAAAGAAATTTAGACTAGTCTCCAGTAAAATACTTTGATCTTAAAATTTCACAGGCTTATGGAAAGATTTTCAAAGACACTTAACCCCTTTGAAGATCTGTCCTGAAAGTAAAGAAGCAAACTGGAAACCCAAGCACAAAGCACAAAGTGAAAAGGCACACTTATAGAATCACAAGAAAAGTCAGAACTCACTTCTGAGTCATAAAATGTTAAGAACAAGGCAGGTTGCTCTGTCCCCCACACACACTTCCCAGCTCAATGAGATTAATAAAAGTCTAGCATGTACTCAGAGGGTGTAAGAAGAGTGGAACTTGTCATATATCATTGTGGTATTCTGTAAGCTACAGTTAACTGCAGACTACAAAGTGTGGCTAAGATGAAACAGGATGAAGTATTGAATTTCACCATTTAATACCCAGAAAGAGGTTTTCCATGGATTTCTAAAGTCAGCCCAGATTTACCAATACTTGTCTGCATAACCATTTCATTGCTCTGAATGATCCTGTGAAGGACATTTCATTCCTGGTGAGTCTGACCTGATTCTACAAAATTACGAGATCCATGGCAACAGGGCAGATGAGAATGAAGTGCCTGATTGCAGGAACCCTGAGAGAGTCTTAAGGCCATTTGGTGATGTGCCATCACTGGTATTGACTGAAAAATCCACTATATGCCAGGGTGTTTGAGGGCACTCCAGACTGATAACTGCTGTTTGTTGAGAAGTTAAATACTTTTCTTTTTTTAATTAAAAAGAAAAAGGAAATTTCCTACAGGACAGTAAGCTTGCTGTTTGCCCTGATCTATTTATTAAATATACAAGGTTGCAAAATTCAATAAAATCTCATTTTGAAGAAGAGACAATGAGCCGAATGGAAGGATCTTCAAAGAACAGTATGTAAATCTCTAAGTACAAATTTTGCACCTGAAAATAAATAAATAAACAAAAACCCAAACACGTAAATTAAATAAGAAGACTGTTACCAGTTTTGCTAGCAAAAGGTCAAAGTCTTCCAAATGAAAAGCACTGATGCATCAAGGACAAAGAAACAGACTGTCTTGCAAACTATGTGGATTTCTATGGGAGTTTATTTGTGCATATCCTGAGGGATCTACAGCACATTAAAACAACGCATTTGATCTTTGTATCCTAAATAGATGTTTCTGTTGCTAGGTGATGTAATATCTTTGTAACCCTAAGAACTCCAAGGACAATTGCATGCAGTGACATTTCCATTGCCAGCTGTAAGCTGCTGGAAAAGTATAATGGAAGAATTTTTTAAGTTGATGTTTGTTCTAGAAAACTTTTCAGTTCAATACACTTGAACTAATGCAGTAGATTTTCAATAGTATTTTTCTCATAAAAGCATAGCTATACTGTTTTCACTCTTGAATTACTAGTCTTATCAGATGGCCTTTGGAAAGATTCAGCATTTATTTTTAAACCAAACTCTCTATTTAATACCATATTGGAGGGAAAACAGTCTCTTGAGTTACAGAAATTACACTGGGAGGAGTTATTAAATTCTTAACTGTGCAGTGAGCCATCCACTACAGTACATTTAAGGTCCTGATTATTCTCCAGTGTGTGCGCTGGGAGGCAAAGAAAGTAGAAGGAAGAAGAAAATGTTACAGATGGAATCACAAAGACAGAAAATAAATGTTGGCAAGAGAGTAAAACTTAAACTTGTCTAACCACAGAATTAAATAAAAGTATATTGATTGGTTTTGAACTTTTTTCTTCACATAAAGAAAGACCAAATATCTTCAAAGCTACAGTACACTATTGAAGACATCAAGACCAACATCCATATTATAGTATCACAAGTGGGCAGAGTGCTGAGTGAAAAACACTAAAATGAGTCTAGCAAGTGGTCGTGCCTCATAGAGAACCTCACAAGAAAATAAACAAATCTACAAAATAATTTTAAAAATTGCATCAAGCAGCAGTTCCACAATGTTCCTGCAATCTACCAGAGGTCCACTGATGTTATAGGTCTGAAATGAAAAGGTCTTGTTAGGAATATGAGAGGAAAATGCCATAGTGTTAATGGTTGGATAGAGCTAACTTCACCTTTTTAATGTTATTATAATATTAAAAACAAAGAGAACATCAGTTCCTGACAAGAGAAACTTGTGCAATTCAAATAGAAGGAACACCACTTTTAGGATGCTTACTTAAAATTTTTCTGAGTTATGATGATTAAAAAACTTCAAAGGCCCTTGGTAGAAGTCTGACATTTCTGCAGGTTTTTCTGAGTCTGAGCTGGATCCAAGTGAAAAACAGAAAAACAAAAAGTAAGAGAGGAAGTTTTTGCTTCTAAATATGTAGAAAATTTTTGTTGATTTTGATCAATCTTCCTAGACTTTTTTATTTTACTAAGCTATTGATTGACTTACTGAAGAAAAATGTCCAGACTGAGATATTGTCTTTCATGCCACAGAGCTCTCAAGTGAAATATTTTAGATTTTTAAGCAAATGGCTTGTTCATGACCAAATTAGCAAATGGTTTGGTCATGATAAAATTATCAGATCTACAGTAAATTATAGAGATCAATGAGAAAATATCAAATGGCACTCAAGGCTCTGATGAAGCTGCTGACTTATTTTTATAATGCTACTATAACATAGAGTTTATTTTAACAGTTTATGACTACTACCAATAGCTGCTTACTTTATGATATTCATGAACTGTTTTCTTCTTTCTTGCAAAGAACGTTTCATAATGAATTGAAATGCTTGTCTCTTTGGAACAATAATAATTTGTTCACAACGTATTTAAAAATGTAAAAATCCAAAGTTTTCTTATATAAGTATAGGTTCAGCTATCTGTCCCAATTTCTTTATGTAATAATGGCAACAGATTTCCTTAGTTTGCTTTCTGTACTGCTTCTGAAAAAATTGTTATCATATGCTTCAGTAGATGTCTGGCTGTGTAGGACTGTACTCAAGACTTTCCACAAGGGAAAAGTATGGTTCAAAAAAAGTCCATATTTCCTACAGATGTTAGAACATGACCTAAAACATGAGCATGATTCCCATCTGTCCAATCTTGATATTTGGCATGGCAAACCCTGAAGTTTCAGACCCATGACTCTCTGGTTAAATGGTCATGAAGAAACCAAATAGCAATGCTAATACTAAGTGGAACATGAAATAATTGTGCACAATTCAATGACTTTGTAAGGTTTGTCAGTACACTGGAAGCCAATCTGTGATACAGAGCACGATTATTTAATGGATTTGTTTACAGTTTCTTGTGGCTTCCTGCACTCCATTGCCAACTGCATTCTGGTACAATTACATCCACTTGGGATAATTGCCCTTTCTCTGAGAAGTGCTCCTCCATTTTGGAAAAATGTCCCAGTTTTAGGAGGACAGGCAAAGTAAGATTAACATTGAAAGCAGAAAAACTGCTGTACTGGAAATAGAGAGGTGGCGGGAGGGAAAATAGATGTATTAGCTCCAGAGACTGTCTCTGAAATGGTCCTAAGAGGTGGTGGAAAGAATGAGAATTTCCTGGAAAATCAGCACTGGCTTTCTGCAGGATACAGTGTAAGGCTTCTGGTGACAACTGAATACTGTTTGATTGAAAAATAAGTCCAGACAAGAGAAATGCCTCTGCAGAGGAATCTAACTGTAGCTAGGAAGGGAAGAGTTGATTTATGGTTTTTTATATATTTTTAAATTGATGTGCATCATATCCTCTTGTTTAACAGTATCTTTAGATTAAAAGTTGCCTTGCTTCAATTAATAATATACACTAGTTTTAGAGACTTCTAGAAAGAATATACTAGAAGACTCCAGAAAATGCCTGAGCAAATTGTACCTTATATCTGTCACACAGTCCAGTGACTTATCACACCTTGAAATCAGTCTGATAAAGAAGCAGTCCAGACTTTGAAGTCTGCTAATAACCTGCAGGCAGAACCAACCTCAGGCTTTTTGAACAAGTATTCTTTTTGTTAACTTTTTGTCATGTGAAGATCCCTGTTTGTCTATCACCTCTTCCCAGGTGAAGCTGATGGTAGAGGAAATCTGCTGGATAATAGAAAATGGCTTTTCATATTTATGCAGCACACAGGTAGCACTCCTACCTGCTCTAATAGCAGCTCTGCTACATCTACATCTCAAATAATCACTGCCCTTGTGTAGTGCCAAGCTATTTCTTAGCACTATTTTGACAAATCAGTGCTGGAGGTACATGGATGCATTTGTCCTGCTCCACCTTATGTTGTATAATATTTGCACACAGGTGCAGGAGCTTTGCTGTCTGAGTTCAGCAGTTTTCAAATGAGAATTGCTCTTACTGGCAGGTAAACTGCAGAGGCAGATGTGCCAGAACCTGTGTTGCACAGCTCACAGAGAGGGTTGTGCACACCCATGGGACACCTTCGAGGAGGCTGGAAGCAGGCATCAGACAGACATGAAAAGGTGCCCTTGGTAGAACATAAACAGATGGATTTAGTAGTAGTAGTTCATCAACTGCACTGCGTAGCTATGTTTGCAAATCTATCACATAATGAGAAAACCCCTCCATTTTCTTCTGGCTGCTAAGTTTGTGTTACTAGTAACTCAAATACTCTCAGAAACAGGTGTTCTGTGTACAACACTGTAAGGCATGAAGGAAGCAGCAATAAGCTGAACTAAACTGACATTATATGGAGAAACATTTTCTGTGATCCAGTTTATTAATGTTTTTTCAAACATGCAGGGCAAATTCTTCATTTAATCACCACTACACTGTTAAAAACCCTCCAATTCTATTATTCCACCTCTTGTTCCTGCAAAATTTTAGTTTGGAGTTTGGCAAAAAGTTGTGACACAGACATTGTTTTCTTTAATATTATAATTTTTCAATTACTGTAATTTAGTTACAAGAAATGATTGCCTGAAATGGAATTTGGGACATTATTACAACACAAAATTTAGGTTTTCAAGATCTGCAAAAAAGCAAGTTTATAAAAGACTTGAAAAACATGCTTTCTAAATGTCATTTAATAATCAATAATAATTTTCAGTTTGCTTAGTTCTCTGTGATTCCTATTTATCCTTGACATATATTAAAAGAAATCTGAACTGTCATGCTCTAAGAATTTTCTGAACTAACTTCTTTCTTAATATAAAAGTGTTGCCATCTTCTTGGAGGGGAAAACCAGTACCTTCAGCCTGTCTCAAGAATGCACTTCTCATGTGTGGCCAAAAACAGATTTGGGAATTGGAGTTTCACTTAGTTGTTGGTGAACATTGTTCATCTTTGCTGCCAAGGCAAGGTAGGCTACTCTCTGACATCTATTTCACATCTATTTTCACTGATTCTTCCTTACTTTGATATGAGAAGTCTTTTAGAATTCTTGAAAACCTAGCAATTTATTTTTTTGTGGTTTATCATATTTGAGGCAGAAGCACAGAAAACGTTACAAGATCAAGCTTCCTTCTTCTGATGGGTATCTGAATTCTCTTATTTCACACGGTGCCATGTTTCACTTGAAGCTTAGGATAATAATCAAGTTTATCACGCATTGATCTTGGTTTCCACATATGAGTTATTGTGCATTAGTATGACAATTCTGTGCTTTTGATATAATCTGTCTCATAGCTATATTTCATTTTCCCTCCCAGAGAATCATAGGACGACAGCATTCCAAAAAAGTACCTTAAATATTTACAGGATGAGTTGAAATACCTTGTTATATTTTCTGGAAAATAACACAGACACAATTATACTCTTACATGCTGCCTTCTCAAACTCTACAATCCGTGTTTATGTTACTAAAAAAAGTATGCTGCCTTATACACACAGTGAAAATGACTGACACTGTTCAACATTTTTTGCATGTTTTGCTATCCAGTTAGTTAAAAGAAGCACTTCAGGTTTCTACCCATGAGTTTCTGAATAAACCAAATATTGAAACATCACCACTGTTTTGGATTCATAGCTTTGCGTTTTGAACATTCAGCAAGTTCAAAAATGAGTATTTTAAATGAAGTTCAGTACAATTCAACTTGAGTAACAAACCAGCATGCACATCTTCAACTCTCTGTTTTGAAAGAAAAGTCCAGGAAGTCCTGACCATAAACAGGAATATTTTACTGTTTAACATCTTTGTCACTGATCTGGATGAGGACGTCAAGTGTACTGAAAGAATTGTCATGCATTGAAATGGGTTACGCAGGGAAAAGTTGGTCACCATCCCTGGAAGTGCTCGAGAAATGACTGGACCTGGCACCTAGTTGATACAGTGAAGTTAGCTGAAGTTGATACAGTGATGTTCAATCAAAGGTTGGACTTGGTGATCTGAGACATCTTTTCCAGTCTTAATGATTTTGTGATTCTAAGTCCAGATAGCCTACATTAAATCTTCAGGGCAGCCAAAAACAGAAGTCTTAAGAGATATAGGAAAAAAAGTCCATCAGTGCCAACTGTAAGAATCCAGATCAGTACCTCAGGAATTACGTTTTGAATTTTTCCAAGTGTTTAATGCATAGTTTCCTATGAACAGTCCAGGGGAACATCATCACCCTTCATTCTCCGTGGGGTTCTTTCTAGAGTGTTCATGCTCTTTAGTTTGAAATAGTGTTTGATGCATGACTGAATAAACACATATTCCAGGAGTTGTACAAATAATTTTTTAGATAGGAAGAAATGCAGTGCAGTATTATTACTTTGCATGTAAATGACACCTGATTCTATCACAAATACTTCATGAATTTCCAATGCATTGATCATGTATTGCTGATAAACAAATGATCTAAACAAACACCTAACCTTTCTTCAGTCATCCCTTAATGATATAATAGCAAGTCAATATTTGTTACTTTCTAATTTCTTAGATTTCTGCTGGCTAGGTTCCACACTTTTCTAGGACAGTAATGGACTGATACTGGTATCTGTCATCAGCCCTTAATGCCAGAAATTACTGTTTATGGCATGGAATGCTACAAGGGGAAGATATTCCAATTATTTTTCCATTTTTTAGCAGCTAATGTTCTGAGTAAATGAACTGAGGTCAGTTCTCATGAAGTGATTTTGTTCAACAGAAACTACAGTCTTTGGCAGCAGGAAATACTTGGATGGATTAGAAAAAAAATTGAATGTTCCCCTCTACTAAAAACCTGGGCCAAAGGCCAAACTCCCCTTGACTGGAAAGTCAGCAGGTGCTTGGGATTTTATCCTAGTACAGAATTCTGACTTTTTGCTTTACTTTTTAACCCAGGTAGATTCCAAGCATCACCTCTAATTATGGGTGTATCATCAAGGTTGAAAAGAATGCTTGACTTCATAGCACAGCTATCACTGGCAGAAATAAATTCATTAATCCCTAGGTTCTCAAGTGTTTTTTTGTTTTATTTAAAGCCACCAAAAATACAAAACTTTTTCACAGCTTCAGTACTATGGATATTTTGGTGGTCAGTCCTTCAGATGCATATGTTAGATTTTCCACAGCATTTTAAACACAATTATTGCTTATTTAGCAAAGCAGCACAAATTACACAATAGAAACTGTTTCTGTAGAAACCCCTGCCTTGGAGAGCAGCTCTAAACAGGTTAGCTGGTTAGTTTTTGTGGAGGGGAACTTGTATATGTTTTGTTCCAGCCTTTGGATGCTACTTTGGATTTTCACTCCAGGCTCATCTTTTGTACCATCAGCCCTTTCTTGAACCAACACCCCATGTCCCACAGCCCTTGCTATCTGACTTTTCTGTCAGTCCCAAAAGTTTACTTTAACCCACAGTTTGTCATTTTGGTCCTCTTGTCCTCCTCTTGAAGTAAATCAATATTTCTCCAGCCTTAAACATGGGAGGCAGTAGTGTCCCTGTGGAAACTATTCTGCCCCAAATCCCTGCAGGAAAAAGAAACATCTCCCCAGTATTTCAGCCACTCTATTCTCCTAAGGCACTTTCAGATGAGAGATGGGCATTTATTTTGATGACTTCAAAGACTCCTTTGTCCCCAAGGAACATAATCTCAGCCATGCCGGCTTATTGCTGGTTCTGTGTACTCTGAGACATTAGGTGGCCTCACAAAACCCAGCTGCAATTCAAAAGCTGTTTGCTTGCAGCTACGTGTCCTCAGGTTTCCATGCCACACACAGCCATCACAATTCATGTCAAGCTGTTACATAATCCTGGACACTTCCCAGCTCTTCATTAGTGAAAACAAATGGAAAGAAATGTTCTCCTCCTCTTTCTTTCCAAAACAATGTGCCCTTTTGTTTCAAGTTCAGCTTGCAGAATGATTGTCAATGTTTTTGGTATGTCCAGGTTGGGATTTTGTCTCTTTCTCAGACTTCCACCAGTAGTTCAGCATAAAATATAGTGAAAGATTACTGTCCAGAGGCTTGCAACTTAACACAATATAATAATTGATCTCCAAGGGGTTTTATTAGGTTTTAATTTTTGATAACCTGTTCTTGTTATCTTACAAGTATATGTCCTTCAGTGTCTTTTCACAGCATCTAGAACCATTGGACTATCTTTTGAAACTCCTAGGGTTCAAATATTATCCCCATTTACACGTTCTGGCCATTGTGCTGTATTGTTTTAGAAATTTCTGTGAAGCTCTGTGTTTACAAGAGATTCAGCTTTTACCTTTCCAACAGGAAGGGTTACCTTCCTTTCTTTTAAACAGCTTTTGCAATGGACTTTGAATGTATTATGACCTTTTAAAATATTTTTTCCTTACTCTTCATAAAGATAAGTGCTCTGCTTCCTTTTTTCCTGACAATGAGATTGATTATTTTTGGTTTTCCCTGGGTCATTAATAATGCAATTATGAAATATGCTATGTGGGAAACAATAAATATAAGGGTAATATTCACTTGAAAAAAATCAGACTTAACCCTAGGCTATTCAATACACATCAGCTACGTTGTGAGTGGAAGCACAGAAGGCACGCTTTGGTGCATAACATATCATCTCCTTCCTTCCTAATGTGTTCTACAATTCTGGTGTTAGCAGAAAGAGAATATGCAGTCTTTGATGCTGCTGAGCCAGCCGGCTGCTTGACTTTTCCATCTTTTTTCTTCTGATGTTTGTATTAGGCCTGTGTTGCAGAACCAATGTGAGTTTTAAATACCCTTGCCTGCCCAATTTTTATTAGATTTATCAGACATTTGCATCTGGAATTGAAACCTAAAGTGATCTTATACAGCTAAGATATTGAACTTTCAAAATAAAGATTACAAACACATAGTCAAGAAGTAATGTGGCAATATACTTCACAAAATATTATTCTAAACAGAGGATAGAACACATGATCAAAAGCAATTTTTCAAATCTTAGATACCATATTGCAATCATTTCTAAATTGAAACATTCCAAAGCTGCTTGGTAAGAACCCATTAACCAGAAACTGTGTTTGCATATCAGCTGAATGCTTCTTTTATGATGAGGGGAAGGCAATGTATTTTAAAAAAGTATCAAGCTACACTACCCACTCTTGAAAATAAAGATTGACCAGGAATGCTGACAGACGTTTTGCCTCAGGACAGTCAAGTGCTGCTATACAACATCTCTATAAAATCACTGAAGTCATCATTTAAAGGACATTAAGAAAGGGAGCCAGCATACTGCTAAATGGTGTTGTATCCTGAGCAAATCACCATTTTAATTATGTTAAGTGTTGAAATGGTCAGTTTTAATTCAAGTCCAAACTAGTTAGTGTAAAAGTAAGAGCCTAATCATAGCTATTTTTAGAATGGAGACTGCAAGTTCTTTTGTCCAGCCACAGAAAGACTAAATACATCCTAAAGCAAGCCGCATACTTGCCTCCATCTAGGTTGATTCCATTGTTTAGAAGAAACACTGGGTTAGCATTTGTGCTTGACATCTTGCGGAGACCATACAGCAGAAAACTGCTCCAAGATCATTTGTTCTTAATGAAAGCAATTTGTTACTAGCTGAAGCAAAATGTTCTTTGTCCTCATGCCAAAAACGCCTTGTCTTTCCTCCATGTTTGCTGCACTTATGCACAATAATGGAAATATTATGAGATAGGCTTAGAACAGCAGCATAACAAGGAGGACACACTTCATTGTTCTAAAACAATAGGCATGAGTGTGTTGTTCTTTGTCACACTTTTATCTACCATTGAAGCTCATTGACACGATAGAGGTTCAGCATTTCTTAATTGCCTTTTTAATTTAGTCCACTTTTTTTCCCCCAGGGCTGATGCACTGATTCCTCTCATTCCTCCCTCATCTCCCTCTCAATAGACCTGCTTTTATGAGATACATATTAAAACATCTGCTTTTTTATTATGCTCACATGTTTATATGTAACTATATTTCTTTCCTCTGAATTTAATAAGCTCTTTGAGGCAAGTGTTAAGAATATTTAAGACAAATACAGATATCTTGTAGCAGAGTGTTTTTAAAAGGAGGTAGGACTGAAACTTAAGAAAAATAAAAAGAAAGAACTTAAGGGAAAAAGAGTAGGTACATAAATAAATACAGATAGCAAAATGGTTCTCAGCTAATCCCATTACCCCAGACAGCCTTAGGAGAGAAAATTGACATAATTTCATATACATGGCCTTTGTTCATACAGAGACAGCATTTTGCAGTGGCAACCTAGAAAAGAACAGAATTTGTGGACATAGGAATATTTAAAGAACAGATGAAGTGCCTTATTCCCTTTACTATGTGAGTTTTTGTGTGCTCCAACACAGTTCCTCAAAATTACAGAAAACTCTTCAGAAATCATTAAGTACCCATAGGACACATGAAAGTGTATATGAGGGACTTCAGCATGGTAGAATTATACTGATGTCTTTCCATTAAAAAGAAGGGGGGAAAAAATGGAAAAAAAGACATCATATGTTGTGGAATAGGAACTGCACAAGGATATTAAATATTCATGACTCTGATTCTTTGAACAAGTGTAGTTGAACTAGTGAGTACACAGATCACACACAAAATGTTACACATTACTGAAAAACTAAAATATATGGTGCTGTACATATCAGTCATACCAAAACGCATAACTGGTGTTGTAGTAGAGTATCCTTTTTTTCTGCCCACAATATGCTTAAGTCATAGAACCATAGGATCATTTGGTTGGAAAATACCTCCAAGATCAGAGTCCACCCTTTGACCAATCACTACCTTGTCAACTAGGCCCCAGAACTAAGGACCACATCCAGTCATTATTTGAACATCTTGGGCGGTCCATTCCAATGCTTGACAATCTTTTCCATGAAGAAGTTCTTCTTTACATCTAACCTGCACCTTTCATGGTGCAGCTTGAGGCTGTGTCCTCTTGTCCTGTTGCATGTTGCCTAGGAGAAGAGGCAAACCCCCTCCTCCTTCCAACCTTCTTTCAGGTAGTTATAGAGTGTGATCAGGCTTCCCTGGACCCTTCTTTTCTCCAGGCAAAACAACCCCAGCTCTGTCAGGAGCCACTCCTCATAGGACTTTTTCTCCAGACTCTTCATCAGCTTTGCTGCCCTTCTCTGGACACACTCCAGCACCATAATGTTCTAGTAGTGAGGGACCCAGAACTGGACACAGGATTTTTGGTGTGTCCTCACCAGTACTTGGAAAATATCACTGCTCTGGTCCTGCTGGTCATGCTATTTTTTATACAAGCATGGCCAAGATTCCACTGGCCTTCTTGGCCACCTGAGCACACTGGCTCAATTTCAGCTGGATGCTGACCAAAACCCCCAAGTCCTTTTCCTCTAGGACACTTTCCAGCTGCTCTGTCCCCAGTCTGTAATGGGTTTGTTATGACTGAAGAACAGGACCTGGCACTTGGTCTTATTGAACTGCATTCAACTGACTGTGGCCCATTGATCCAGCCTGTCCAGATCCCTCTCCAGAGCCTTCTTGCCCTCCTCCAGATCAACACCCCTGCCCAACTATGTGTCATTTGTGAACCTGCTGATGGTGTTCTTAATCCACTCGTACATCACTAAGGATATTAAACAGAAGTAACCCCAAAACTGAACCTTGGGGAACTCCAGTAGTGACTGTAGGCATATTTGCCAGGAATTGAAGGAATTCATCTAGATCTTGACAAATGAGCAAGAGTAGTACTGTGAACATCTCATTAAAACATCCCCAGTGTATCAGTCCTTTCCTTCTATGCAAACCATCTCACAATCTTCAGCACATTTTTCAGGTTACCTTGTTTAGAAATGCATTTCTGAGTTAGTAATGATTTTTAAATATCCATAAAATATGGAGTAAAAGGTTATAAAATCAACTGTTAAATTACATTTTAGGGTATGATGAAGTGCTTTGCATGTTCGTAATTGAACAAGAAGAAGAACTTTTGTTTTCCCTTGTTATTATACACCATGTGTCACATCTGATTACTCATCTCTCCTTCTTCTTCTGCAGTCATTTCCTCAAATATCTACACAAACATCTTTCATTTCCTTGACCCTGGCTGGCAACTTATTTAGAAAGTATAAATCATCAAGGCAGCACTGGACTAAAAGCCAGGTGCCTTTTTAATGCTACGGTTCTAGTCCTTACAACTTCAGGTGAATATGGCATAACTGAGGAAGGAACAGAGCAGTGTGAGTGGAGGTACAAACACCTTCCACAAAAAAAAAAAAAAAGAGGTAGTACTTCTTCAGAAAAGAGGCAGTTGAGGAGGAATATGAGAAAGTTAATGAAATCCTTTGCAGCATGGAGAAAGAGATAATAAATACATTGTGAAACTGTGTGCTCTGGGATGTTGTGAGGGCCAAAGGGATAATTAGTTTTGGAAAGAGATTTCAGAGCTACATGGAAGATATACACATAATTTACATCATTATATATACTGGTGGCTATTAAACATCAGGATAAACACGTATTGGTGATAAAATGTTGATTGCTGGAAACAGGTAAAGTGTGCCAGAAATGAGATTGTTCTTTTCTTGCCTTCATTATTGTATTGTTTTCTGAGACAATATTATGGCCAGTCAAGCCAGAAGGTTAGGTGGATCTTTGGCTTAACACCGTTTTGTCAGTCTTGTACTGCTACAAATCATGTATCTTTTTTCTCCACAGAGCCCCCATTTTTTACTTAATATCTGTGCCAGACCATGCTCACTCCTTTCCAAACTATTTGGCTCAATCCTTAATTACAACAGCTTTTCTATTTGGACCCTTTAGGAATACTGCTTCTACTGGGTTTTCTCTTTTTTTTTTTTTTTTTTTTTCGTTCTTCTGCTCTCCCTTCATCCATGCTGAAGTTAATTTATGCTCACTAAAATAATATCAGCATTTTAAAAATATGTGAACCAAGTTATGCAAACATGTGGATATGGCCCTGTTTGTGGTCCCCTGATGCCTGGCCTGCTTGTAACAGAAAAACAGGCAGAGTAAAATTTGCATCTCTTTCTTTTGCGGTTTTTTTTTACTTGGGTTTGTTTTGTTTTTTGGGGTTTTTTTTTGTTTTTAATTTTACTTTAGTCCACAGTAAGAAGAACTATATTTTTGTAGCCTTGCAGAAAAAGACATAACTTTTACACATGGGTTTAGATGTTTACAAGAGAATAACTGAGTTGCTAAAGGTTTATACCAGTCCTAGTTACACTCACAAAGAACAAAACCACTATTTTGACTGTGTGATATCTGTAAGGTATTTGAATAAAAATAGAGATAGGAAGGACTTTTGACTTTCAGCTTTTTTTTTTATTTGCAGTACTCTGTTTGCTTAGTCCAGGCAGAAATGTGAGTACTTATGCAAAGGTTTCTTGTGGTTTCAAAAGTGGAATTCAATATACTCTAATGCACATCTCTATTGGAGCTTCTGTCATAATAAGGTTGATTCACTTATTCAAACCAGCCTTATTCCCAACAGTACCTTCACAAGAAATAGATCCTAATCGCTGCCACTTCCCTCGGGACTTAAAAAGCTGAAGCAATACAAAAGTGTGTATAAGTTTTAGATAATGTAGTCACATTTTTCTAATCATACTTCTAATTTCACTGGCTTGTTACACAAAGCACTGATTGGGGAACAAGATCGTAAAAGCCTAAGAGATAATACTGAACCTCTCACACACCAGAATGTAATAATTGTAGAGTTACTTAAAGATCTGCCATAAAAACATGATAAATGCCCAAAGCCGCATTTGCAGGGTACTTGCAAAGAGGAACAAATAGTGCCCAAGGGTGGGGCATGGAGAAGCTTGTACAAACACAATGATTTCTATAACAATTAAAATTTTAATCAAGCCATCGATTCCCTTTCCCATCCTCCAATACACACAACATTTCTGTTCAAACAGGGAAAAGGCCACTTGCCGGGAGGCAGCATGCAAACATTTTCTCACACATATTTGAAATAAAACCTAAGAGTGTACTGTAGCTGGAAAAAAGATGCCATATGTTGAAGGCAATACTTTCATAGCTCTTCTTTTCACATGTGTCTTATAAGAATTGGAGTCACTTTCAAGTTTAAGCAAATCATTGCATCTGGATTTCTGAAGAATGCCTAAAAAATAGAATAAAATGCCATCTTTGATAGTTCTGTATGTATTTTTTCACACCAGTAGTGAAGGGCACTCTTACATATTGAGAAGGATGTTGGGGACTGCTTTTGTGTCTCATTGTCAGCATAAGACTGTGAAATATTTACCAGCTCTCAATTTTCCTCACTTTCTGAGGATGTGGCTGTGCGACGAGGAGTACATTAAAGGACATGATGGATCTAGCACGCAAAGTTATACAAGAACAAGGATGCACAGAACTATGTGGCATCTGGAGGATGTCCCTTGGGTTCCTTCTAGTGAGAAATCCCTGAGGAAATTGCAGGGCTCAGGAGCAATAGAGGGCAATGAACACTCCCCTCTTTCATCAATTCTCCCCTTCCAGGGAGAGCTAATCACCAGATTAGGAGGTTTAATGGCATTTGCACATGCTATAGAGGTATAGCTACTGCTGCACTGTACTGAAAATGTGCAGGCTGGTTCTGGGAGAGTCTGAGGAAAGACTGTGTCCATGAGGGCATGAAGCCAGGCTCCCAAGCCCAAACTCTCGCAGCAGCAGGATAGGATTAGAGTGTCAGCAGCCTTTTGCTACAGAAAGAAAAATTCTTCTGCTTTTCCATGTAGCAAAGCAAAGCCTGAAAATACAACCTGAGCATGTCTGTCTGGGGCTGCTGATACCATTAAAGTAATTATTAAAAGTCTCAGAGCCTGGGCAGATTACTTACAGCAATTGAAGGTGTTATCACTTAGGACAGACTTGTAGCAGTTCAGCCTGATGTCCATCAACCTGATGGACACAGGTGGGAACTTTGAAGTTAATGCAGAAGCTCTAATAATGCCTTTTTCCGGGGCTGGTACATTTCCAACAACTAAATCTTCTGGGTCTAATCAGCCAAAACTCTTAAATTAATCAGTGCAACTACATCAGAGGAGAGAGAGACTATAGCTGGGTTAAGTACCTTCTAAAAAGTCATGGTGTAAAGTCAAGCATTTGTAGGAGGCAGTTTGAACCAATCAGCTAGTCTGAATCAGGGGGCTTTAGGAGGTGTCACACTTCTGGTCTGCCTCTTCTGATGTGGGGCTTCTTCCGCAGAAGAGAAAAAAATCAAACAATTGGAGACAGAAACATAAGGTGTTGTATTCATGTCTTTTTATAGTGTCTGTCTACAAGTTAAATACCCCTTTTCTTAACATCCAGGCCATTATTTCTACATACAGTGGATAAAACAATTATTTATTTCCATATTTTTATTTAAAAACAGCTGTCATCCAGTTTCACTGGACAAAGGGACAAATTTTCTCCACCTGTGAACTCCTTGCAGTTAGCTGCCACTCTGTGAACAGCAAATATTTCCAAGAAGCAAGTAGGGCAGTCATGAGATGTACATGACATGGTCTGCTATGTCCTGTTACAGTCATGACACGACTCTGTTCGTGAACTTTTGCCTATGCAAATATTATATGGACTCCCTGATGTACACAAAACTTGCTATTGTGAAGTGAATAATAAAATTACGTGAGGGGGGTTTGTTTGTGGTTTAATGGTGATGGTAGTTTGGGTTTTTTTCCAGAAAGATTTGTCCCTCAAATCACAGAGCTTAAAGGCAGTTTGGTGTCTTTTCCTTGAATGAGTATTTGCTGTTTCAAAATGAGATTGACTGCTCAGACTGCTTGCTACAGTCTGGTGAGCTAAAAGACATATGTTTCAAAATCCAACCAGAGATTCACATATAATTATTAGACTGTAGGAGTTGGTTTAAAAAATAGATGACAAATACCACAATGCTTCTGATAGAATTGCAGGAGGTGACCAACCTTGAAACTCAATTCATGGTGTGTAATTGCCTTGGCAAGGCACAAAGTAGTAAGAATGTACATTTTCTTGTACCATATGGGAATGCCTTCAATTCTTGATTTTCCTCCATCTACACAAGCTGCAGACTGTATGGAATTGTTAGGTGAAGTTCCTTTGAAAAAGCAAAAAGAAACCGTTTCAATGTGCTTTTGTCTCCACATATAGCCTTTACAACCTATTTGCACATCACAAATGTCATAAAATCAAAATCTTCACAGATAAAGTGCTGGCCTGTCTCTTTCATAGTGCAATAAAAGAAATAATCAGCAATTTTAATGTGAGCCTTCATTACACCTGGGCAGCAGTTAGAGTAATTGCCACACATTTTTCAGACAATTGATTTCAGACATCACCTTCTGTATACAATGTAAAGGGAACAAACAGATTGCATCTATACAGATAGGATAAAGACTATTATTTCTGTAGCTTCAACAAGATTTGAAAAATGTATGATGCCTCTCATAGATAGATAAGGTGAGCAGCTGAACTCAAACCCAAGGTCTGTTTCTCTAAGAGGGCTGCTATGCAGAATTTTCACCAGCTGGGCTGAAGACATATCCCTAAGGATCTGTTCACATACAAATTCTCTAGGTGCAGTGAATTGCTGAGGCTGAAGAAGTCTTGTTATTTCCTGCCAAAAAGTGACGGATATACTCAAAACTCCAAAACCCTTTCCTGGAATTGCTGTTTCCCATTTGTGACTATGCATTTGTATAGATACTGTTAGGGGCTGCCAAATCCAGCTCCCTGACAGGGGTTGGGCTGCTACAGTTGCAAATGTCCAGTTCCAACCAGTAGCACGGCTCAGGTTGTATTGCCCACAGGCACAGACATTTAAACTCTCATACAACACATACACACATTGTGGATCCTCCAGCACCTGGGCTGACATTATCTGTCCTGTAGCCGTCCCTAGCTCCCGGTATTCCCACTTGCTGATATCTGGGCAAGCCAGCTCCTGAGTTCACAGACTGCAGCCACCAGTGCAGACCTGCACATGCACTGTGTCTAATCAGGCTTAGACACACAGATCACCCAGCAGCTGCCCTGGATCCTCAGCCACGGGCTCCCAGAAAGACGTGCACACACACACACACACACACACACACACACACACACACACACTCACACACAGATGTATGCAAAAATGTCTCGTAGTCAACATCCCAGACCCCATGGTCTCCTTGTCAGTCAGCCAGGATGCCCTGGACTCTCTGGCATCCATCTCCTCCAATTGTCTCTCACCTAGAGACGGGCTCATACACAACCACGGGCTGGCCCACAATGTGCATGCTTCCCAGCCACTCCATGTGCTGATGCACGGTTGTGAGCCCTGGTCCTGCTCCAGTGGCTGCACCCAGCCCCCATGCACATACTCGCCCCCACAAATATGCACACAGAACCCCAAACACAGGAAGAGAGGTAAGAATGGATTTTAGAGAGAATCCAGGACTGACTGCAGACACCACGCACAGAGCATGGCTGGACTTGTATATTGCCCCGCCAGCTGTTCACAGCCAACTTGTTCCTTCTATTTCTCTGCACTCAATTCTTCCCATCCTTCCCTTTCTTCACTAAACACCCCATAATGAGTGTTATGACATTTTCTTAAACACCCCTTAGTGAGTCTACTGAGTCTTAATGAGTGACTCCCAGTCTGTAGGTGCTCAGGGAGCCCCTTCCAGGGACTCTCAGTGGTGAGTCTCATCCCCCAGTACATGATGGCCTCCAAACATGGCCTAGGGTGGCCAGGGCAGGAGCTTGTGTCCCTGACTGGGTGATTGGGTTTCCCCCAAATGGCACTGTGCCTCTGCCCCTTTGTGCCTGGGCAGATGAACCTTTAATCACACACCCTAACAGGTACATTATCAGCCATCAGTGACTGTGTCATTAAGGAAACTGTCTCCCACATCTCGGGTGGGTGCTCTAGGAGAGTTTGAGGAGTGATGTGGACCCACTTACACCATCTCCTTGAGCACACAAAGAGCAGGGTTCCTAGCCCATGCTGAACCTCTCGCTGATTCAGGCTGTCTTTCTGCTTTATTAGGCCTGAACCTTAATCAATGTTAGGGACAGTGGAAACCCCTTCTAAAACCTCTACAAGCTGTCATTGCCTCAAGAAATCATTCGTGCCAGTCATGAATCTCTAGGAAACAGGTAAACATGACACTTGAAAAGAAATGAAGCTGAGTATTTTCCCCCTCACTTTATTCGGTGAACATTTCAGTTACACTTCAGTCCCTCTCCTAGAGACTCTCACCAGACTCTGAGCAGTTATTGAGAAACCCTCACCCCATGAGCTGAAACTGATTCTTTGCAAATCATTTAATATATCCCTACCTATTGCATCAGATGCAAAATACAAAGAACATTTGGCCTGCTGCCATAACAGTTGCTGGAGTGTCTTGTGAGGGACAGCCTGCCAGAAACCCCATCAAAATGAAAAATCACAAAATGGTTTGGGTTGAATGGTTGGGTCACCTTCCACCAGACAGAATTGCTCAAAGCTCCATTGAATCTGGCCTTGAACACTTTCAGGGATGGGGCATCCACATCTTCTCTGGGCAATCTGTTCCAGCATTTCACCACCCTTACCTTAGGTAAAAGGTATTTCATCCTTATATCTAATCTAAACCTACTCTCTTTGAAACCATTATTCCATGTGCTATGGCTACATGCCCTTGTTAAAAGTCCCAGGAGGAATGATGTTCATTGATAGGAAGAGTATAGATCAAATTGTGATGATGAAAATAGTGGCTATGTTGATCACCATTTTCATCCGCAAGGACTGAGCTCTACTCAGGCTAAGAGTGAGTTTTACCAAGATAGGACAAGTAGTTTCCCCTGCACCTCTACATGCACTTCAAGTTCTCTGACAATAGAGTCCCTGCATCAAATATTGAATTTGATCTGTCACCTGAAGGCAGGTTTTTTTTACTCAGCTTTCATTTTTTTGAATATAAACATGTCTGCATAACTATGTGATCATTATTGTGGTCCCAGTGCAGCCGGAGCATGTGTGACAATGATACACATTTTTCACTTCTCTCTCTTGGTATGTTAAGACCACTAAACCCAACTCCAGATATTCTTCAGGTAATGCTTACGAAATGAGAGGCAGTAACTAATGGGAGAGAAACAACAAAAGCCTGACTCTTGAGTCTTTGCTGTCACTGGCTCTGTAAACAGTCCAAATCCATTTCAGACCAAAACTAAACAACTAAGAAAATATTAAGGGTATTTGTAGTAATCAAATTGATGCTTGTGATACGAAGTAATGCTGAACAATGATCAGTGAGTACTTTGCCTCCAAGAATTACTAACATTCACAGCAGATCTGGGCACAGAAGTCAGGGACCATTTATTAAGTCACAGGACAATGAGACAGCCACTACAGTAGACAAAAATTTATTGGCAGTCACAGCTGAAATAAAATATGCATTTTTTGTTCGGGAAACCTTTTGTAAAATTTAAGAAGGATGTTACCAGTATAAACATGGCAGTTTTCACAGAGAATAAATATCCTAGTTCTCCAACAAGAAACAAAAAAATATCCTAAGACTGTCATTAGGAAATAATTGACAGAAGCATATGATTATTATATATGACTCCATATAAATGTCCTCCAATGTTGCTTTAAATATTTGGAGGTTGGACTACTTTTTTTTCCTAAATATGATATAGAAAACATAGGGAACAATAAAGTCTTGAGCAATGTAAATTGGCCTGTTTTGATCTGCATTTGAACATGGAATTTAACAAACCTGATTCACTCTCTCAGGACAGAATGCAAATTTAATTCATTAATTGCTTTTCGCTTTATTTACAGGTTAAAACTCCACTGAGACACATCATTTCACATTTAGGAGATCCTGGTTGCATGGCTATCAATCAGTGTTACAAATTAGTTAAGCATATAAAGATTCCTCTGACATTGTTTTTCCCAGCTTGCTGAAAATATTCAGCCACAATAAATAAATCAAAACATCCATGTTCTGCTCTGCACAGTGTGACTTACAGATGTCAGTGGCCTCCAAACAACCAGAACACCCAGTTAAAGACAAATTAGTCTTTCATCAAGTGTCAATGAATGTCTGGCACTTTCCAGTAGCTGTGTGCGCTCCACAGAGTCTGTACCTGAGTGAGAATGTTGAGAGGTCATCTTGACTTTCCCTTTAAAAACATAAAATTATTTTCTGTAGGGGCAGGCTTATTGGCAGCTGACATTCAGTTTTGCTTGGACTTCGTCAGGACAAATTCTACCCCCACCCATACTGAACTATGGTATTGATATTATGATCCACAAAAAGATGAATAAAAGCTAGTTCATCTGACTACAATAGAGTAGTAGTAACAGAAATGTAGGAGCAATGAAAAGATGGTAATCTCTTAGTGAAGGGTATATTTCAAAATACAGTCTGCAGCCTTTTAAATGTAATGATACTTAAGATTTAATTTGCAGGCAACTTGGACCTTTGTATAACTCACACTGACCTGCAACAGGACCTGAAATGTATCAGTGAGAGAAACACTTTGGACAAAATAAATAAGATTGAGAGGAATGGGAGAGATGGAGAATTTCTAATACATGTATAAACTGCACAGCTGCTGATCTGATCAGTTTTATTTTACAACAGTGCATGTGAATGTGTGATACACAAACATAGGTAAAAAGAGGTGAATAGAAATGTTACTGCAATCATGCAGTAGGCCACAGGCAGTCAGAGATATGAAAAAGCACACAACTGCACACAAGAAAGCTCAGGAAATAGTGAAAGAAGGAAAGCTTCCACAAGAGGTTCTGCTGGAAAGGGCACAGGAATCATCAGATGTGTAGCATTCTTATGTGTAATGATGAAGAATGAACTAGTGAAATTATGACTTGTCTTAAGAGAACAAATATGATGTTTTCATTCAATGGTTTGTAATAAAAGACTGGAACAGGAAACAGAAGAAATTAACATGCAAGAGGATTAAATAATTGAAAAGCACGATTTTTATTCACATGTAATTGCACTTTGGATTTCATTACCAAAAAAATTTATGAAGGCCAAAACATAAATGATTCAAAAAACAACTAGACAAACTTATGAAAAATATTTCCATAGGAAATACAAAGAGCAGAGTTCCAGATGCAGCTTTCAATTCTTGAAAACTCTAAGCTGTACCATTTCATTCATACCCTATTTTAACTCTAAAAACTTCCTGTTATGTACTGAGAGAGAGAGAGTTTTGGTTCAACCCTAAGATACAGGGTAGTATATACCTTATACACTAGGACTGCAGCAAGTAGTTTGAATATGTCATTCTAGATCCTGTAGGAAAATGCTATTAATATCATTAAAAACAGTACTACAGCATTTAAAAATTATCTCATAATTCAGTCCCATTGTACCAAAGGAGGGAGGAAGCCTCCACTTGAACCACAGATCTCCAGCTATTTTTTAACTATGGGCTGTATATTTTACTTAACCACGTACAAATATGGCAGGGAGAGTTATCTAAAAATTTAATCCCAAATAATTTGTCATTCTGGATTTGTAGTCTCACACTTCCAGTGTGAGAACAGAGCCTTAGGGATGAGAAAATAGCCTGCATATTTTCAATGTTATAGGCATCTAAAATGGGAGTAACAAGTCATACAAATGCTGAGGACACCAAAATTAGGTGCTTGAATTTATTTCAGTTTTAATAAATCAAAGTTCTTGCTAGCAGCTCTGAGACAGAATTTTAAAAAGTGTATTATTCCTTTCTCAACATAGACTCCATCCGTTTCTGAAATAAGAATGAATAAATTACAAGCAGAGGTCTTCTGGGGCAGCACTGACTGTTATACTAAAAGCACATTTTAACCAGACTTGTCAACAGGTTAAGATCAGCATTTTTTACAGGCATATCACTTCTCTTGCTATAAAGCTGGCATAATAATTTCCTTCACAGTTGGAAAAGTATTTAATATTTATTTCCCTGAACTAAACTATACCTATTTGAAATGAAACTCTAGGTGTCCTTAATAATATGACCTTTAAATTGCAGTTCCCTTTTGGCTACACAGGTAGTCTTAAATAGAAGATGAATTCTACTAGATTTCAGAAGATGAATAAAGATATGCTAATTGAAAGCTTTTCCCTTATTGTAACAGCTGTGTATTAGGAAATATTATCTCTCCCCATTCTCCAGCTAAGATCAGCATTCTTTTCAGTATCAGACAAGATCACTTGCATAAATACCACATTACTCTGTTGCACCAAGGTGTCTGAATACTACATAACTGAGTCCA
This sequence comes from Eopsaltria australis, assembly GCA_034509425.1. Taxonomy (NCBI): domain Eukaryota; kingdom Metazoa; phylum Chordata; class Aves; order Passeriformes; family Petroicidae; genus Eopsaltria; species Eopsaltria australis. Next base: position 149,762 of record JAVTVJ010000360.1, on the reverse strand, counting down.
GAGGAAATATTATAAGCTTGCTTTAGGACTGTATACATTTCAGATGTGGAAACAGTACCAGTAGATGGTGCTCAAGAACATATTGCTTAAACATATGCCTTGATGGAAAATAGGGAGAGGGAGCAATGGATAATGCCATTCTAAGTAACCTTCCAACAGAGCTGCAGAAGCAAGTAACCTTAGATATTCCAAAATGTAAATAGGTAACAATAAGGAGGGTACTGTGTGACAGAGGAGGGGAGATCCTGCATGAACAATTTTGTGGTACAAGGCTTCAGCTGTAAAATTTTCCTAACCTACTTTAACCGTGGTGTTTGGGTATGAGCTTTTTGTTCAAACTGCCTTTATACACAATGGAGAAAAATAAGCAATACTAGCAAAAGCCTCATTTGGGTTTGTAGGCTCCATCAAGCTATGTTGTATGTCACATCAAATACTTGAGAAAGTCTGCACTGGCTTTCCCCCCCAAAAAGACCACAGACACAGAACTGGTTTGTCATATTCTTCTTAAATCTTGACTGCTCTAATGCTTCTTGTGTTTGATAAGTAACAATCACTACAGCAAATCTGAAACCTCTTTGAGTGTAAAAGAAAACATGTAACACAAAGATGCCTAAGGATCCAGGAAGCTCAAAAGACCGTATTATCATCTTTCTGACTTCAGACTCCATTAATTCCAGCTGTTATTAGGATATATATGAGCTCCGATGTCCACATTCTTTTGAAAAAAAAAAAAAACAAACAAAAAAAACAGATGAACAGTAGATGGAAAATTCAAATAGTTCCTCACAACTTCAGTTTTGAACAAATGGAATGAACCTCTAAGTGGGTATTTGCTTTTTTTTTAAAGTTTATACATTTATATATAGGTATATAAAATATAAACACACAAACGTGTATATATGTATGCATACAAAGTTCCTTCATGTTATGAACAATACCACTTAAAAAAAATAAGAAATTGTAACCCAAACATTTGTAATAAGGAAATAGAATGGATTTTTTCACTTGATTAGTCTCTTTTGCCTGGCATTGCCACGGGAGATTTGACACCTGGAGCAAGATGTTAGCTTCACATTCTTTCCTGTTGTTATAAAGGGTAGGGAGGAGGATTGTGTTCAAAGGAAAATCACATTGGGAATCATTCATAGCTGGCCTCTTGTGGAATAGAAATTAAATTGAAACTCTCTGTCTGTCGGTATATTTGTCTCCTTTTTCAGAGAGCTTTCACTTGAGCCTTGTTGCAGCCTGATGAGATTCATGAAGGAAATCCCTAGAACAATGTTTACAGTGACCTATTTATGGTTTCTTCCTATACCTCTGAACTGAACGTTACAAGGTGCTTTTCCTGCCTTCCATTGACTTGAAACACAAAGGTGATTCTTGCCCCCATAATATTAAATATGTTTCATAAGGAATACTAGTACTGAGATTTCATTAAATGCACAGGTCTTTGTATTCCTTGCTTATTGTTCTGAATTGTTATCTGGTGGCCCCCATAGTAAATATGCAAACAGTATTGTAACCTTTGCAACTGAAAATCTCCCTCTTGATAGCTCCACCCTGTCAGAGTCTTCCAACAAAGCATTACTGATGGGAATTTAAAGATAGAAATTAATTACAAGCTCCAATTGTTTTACCACAGTGTGCTGCCATGTTTGTCACATCACTTTAAGCTTCAGTGCTTGCTGTCAGTTGTCTCTCAAGAAGTATTAGATTCTAGTAATTTTAAAAATATATAAAAAGGATGTATTTGGAGATGCATTTTTGGAAATTAGAATTCTGCTGATGGGTCATGGCCAGGGAACATCTATTCAGTTTTTCAAGTATTTGAATTAAAATAATTCCTTTGAAATGTGACACTATCAATGGACAATGAGACAGAAGCAGGAAAGGAAGAGACAAAGGCCAGCTGGCCTGTTGCAATGTGTGCTGGTATCACCATGTTATTCTTCTCTTTGAACATTCTGTGAAATTCAGGTCTGTTCTTTTCTAAATACATGGCTGTCAGAGACTTTAAATGCCCACAGTGCTGTGAAGCTATGTGTAAACACATGGCTTGTTTAGCCTCTGCTCGTCAGGTGGACCTCAGCACTGCCATTTATTCTGTCATAATTCATTTTTGTGTCACTTCTAGTAAGGGTACTTGAATTCTTATCCCAAACTAAAAAGTGATTTTTCAAGAAACAGCTTCATGGGGCTCCAGGTTAATTTCTGACCCAGCAATTTTCAGCTCAAAACTCCTCTAATATGTGCTTCAGAAGAAGAGACTGTTCCTCTCCATTGCCCCTTGCTATTTTCTTTTCCCCATTTTGCCTATGTTTCTTATTGCACAGATTCTACAGACTCAGCTGGGAGGCTAGAAGAGAAATTCTTTCTTCTTCCTTACAGTTAGTTGAATAGTATTCACTAAAACAAAATTTGGATTACTTTAAAACACTTTTGGGTTTGGTTTGTGAATCACTGATTATTTCTGACATTTTAAATACAGATTTTTTCATCCCTGTTTGGATGAACTTTCAATTTCAAGGTCCTTTCATTGTGACTATTTACTATTTTTGATAGTGAGTTGCAGTGGTTTTGACTCTGCTCCAGAATCTCATGTCTAACACTATGTTATGGACATAAGCACAGTATTATTATTGTTTACTTTGACTTCATGAAGCCTCATCTGGAGCACTACATCCAGCTTTGGTCCCTGCAGTGCAAGTGAGATAATGCAAATATGGCAAAAGGATCCTGAGATGGTTAAAGGGCTTGAGCACATGGCAGGGGAGGGGAGGGGAGGGGAGGGGAGGGAGAGGAGAGGAGAGGAGAGGAGAGGAGAGGAGAGGAGAGGAGAGGAGAGGAGAGGAGAGGAGAGGAGAGGAGAGGAGAGGAGAGGAGAGAAACGTCCTCTGCCTACAATGGATTTAGAGAGGGGAGAAAAGACAACCATCTCAGAGGCCCTTCACCCATGCAAGGACAAGAAACAAAGGAAATTCCCCAAAGGAAATTCTTGCTGGATATAAAGAAAAAGGTATTTTCTTACTGAGTATGGTTATGTCTAGAAACAGGCTCCTAGAGAGATTTTGGGCTTTCATTGCTGGAGATTTAAAAACCTTAACTAGACACAGAACTGATAAACCTGCTATAACTTCAAAGTTGTCCTTGCTTTCAGCAGAGGTAATCTTCATAATTCTCTTCCAACCTAAATAATTATGTCACTCTTATAACTACTCTATCCATTTTTTCCTCCTCAGGTTTCCCACTTCAATCCTTCCTAGCCTTCCTCTCTCCTTTTCCTTTATTTGCTTCCTTCTTTTTTCACTCTTTCAATTTTTCTTCTATAGTGCTACCTCACATTTTACTTTTCTGTTGCTTTTGTAATCTTTCTGCAACCCTCCAATTACCTGTAAAACCTCTATAACACACAGGAAAGAAAACCATTGGGAGACAAACATATAACAAAAATACAGGGAGATTGATTAAAAGGATGTACTGGTCTCTTATTCCCTTCAGTTATTGTTAGGTAACTCCTGCAATAGCCTTTGGGTCTGGCTACTTCTCTTCCAATTTTTCTTCTCTACTTAGCAGATGCCCTCTTCCTACCTTTGGTATCCTGAACCTCTCTGTCCCATAGTTCCAATGCTGTTATTATACCTTCCTCTCAGCTTTTGTCTCCCTCACTCTTTCCACTCATTGTATTTGCCCTTTCAGGTCCTTCTTTTAAAGGCTCTCATTTTAAGTTTTCTAGCTCATCAAGTCTTATCCAGTTTTGGATATTCCTTTTCACTCAGTAGTCAGAAATTCCAGTCATGATTTGCAGTTTCTAAACTAAATTTGCTGTACCAGATTTCCCTTATGAGTCATTGTTTTCATGACAATTCCAGAAATTTATGGCAAGTCCAAATGTGATCATTTTTCCACATGGAAAAAAGGAAGTGACCATATCACTTGCAGAAAAAAATTTTTGCAAAATTTCAGTGCATAACATAGAAGATCAGAGCTTGAAAAGGTGAAGCTTTTTCAATAAATAACTGTGAATTTGTTATCAATAGCAAAGCAACATATTTTCTTATTCTCAGAAACAGTCAGAGTATGTTTTTGGAAACCTCATGTAGTAAAGTTGCCTCAAGGCAGACACCTGGCAGGGGAAATTGGAGGAAGGATAGTTAACCTCTGTAGACTCTACAAATTATTGAAAAATGCATTAGAATATGAAAATATTCAATAGAGGAGAGACATTTCTAATTTGGCTTATAATACTTTGTTGTACAATTTTATTTTTGTTCAAACATAATGTGTTTTGAGACCTTATTCCTTCTCCCAGTTCCAACCAATTTCATACTGGACACCTGCCAATATAAAGTCTTGATAAATGTCTAAATACACACCCTCAATTTCCTTTTTCTTGGTATTCTGACACCATTTCAAACTCTATTTTTCATTTCCTCTTATCTCATATGATAACCACATTTTTCTTTTTTATCCAGTGGACTTAATTCCATCACCTGTCCTTTTTCTAATTAATTTGTGCAGTGACCTCAATTTTCCGTTTCATGGAATAAAACCATAGCATTATTAAGGTTGAAAAAGACCTCCAGGATAGAGGCCAGCCTTTGACTGAGCACCACAATGTAAATTGTAGCATGAAGTGCCATGTCCTGTGATTTCTTGAACACTTCCAGACATGGTGACTCCACCAACCACCCTGGGCAGCCTGTTCTAATGCTTAGCTGCCCCTTCAGTGGAAAAATTCTTTCTGATGTCCAATGTGAACCTCCTCTGGTACAGCTCATGGCCATGTCTTCCTGTCCTCTCACTGGTTTCCTGGGTGAAGAGGTTGATCTCCACCTGGCTGCAACCTCCTTTCAGGTAGTTTTGGAGAATGATAAGGTCACACCTGAGCCTCCTTTTTCCCAGACTAAACACCCCCAGCTGCCCCAGCCATCCCTCAAAAGACTCACAAGGGTACCTCCCAATATTTCTGCAGTTATTTTTCTTTTAGATAAAGTCCAATTATTAACTTTTACATTTTAAACAGCTTAAACTAGGTCTTACTGTTCAAGTTCTCGTTAGCAACCTGCCACTCTCTCTCTTTCTACTATCTTCTTGAAATTGGTGCTCTGGCAAAATAAAGCAAAAATGTATGTAACTATATTTCTTATGTGCTCTCATCTCTCTCTTCACAGCACTGAGGATTTCTCTTTACAACTTTTTTTTTTTTTCAGCCCTTTTCCCAAGTGCTTCAAAGCATTTCCTGGGAATTTGTTGTTCTGGCATCAAGCTGAGTTTTGTCTCTAAATTGAATTCAACCTCAAAATTCAAGACAAGGAATTTGCCTTCCTGCGTTTTGCTAGATTTACCAAATCCAGATTCTCTTCTTCTAAATCTACCCAAATATTGTCTCTATTTTACTATTCGCAAGGCATCCAAAGGACAAAAGTCATGAAGGTGCTCCAAAAGAAAAAAAAAAAAAAAAAAAAAAGAATGGGTAATACTATCACATTAGTTAAAAGTGTGGGTGAAGAACTATCTCAAGAATTATTGGTTTTATAGAGGCTTAGTGAAACAAATTATTCTGTTTCATTGTTTGTAAAATCTTATAAAAACAATCCAGAGTAAAATTTGAGCAAGATTTCATAATTGTTTTCCTCCAAATAGCCCTTTATACAAAATATCTACACAATGACAACTGATTTGCAGCACCTTTTCCCTCTGATATTAAAAAAAATCTCTTAAAAAGACTGACCCATGAGGTACAACCAGAAATGAATTAATGCCAGATGACACCTTTGGAAAAAAAGAATAGAAGCATAAATCCATGTCAAGTACAGCTAAAATCTGTGAAAACTTTAACAAGATACCAGTGCCTCTAATGAACCCCCCAGACTGCTCAATAAACAGGAATAGAGGAAAAATAAGTTAGAAAAAACAAGACAGTTTTTGATTCCCACAGCAGCTGAGAATATTAACTTAACAATGTCTCTTGGGGGCAGTTGTCTGCATGATATATCTTTTGTGGGTTGAAGAAAAACATGATTATTAGAGAAGGCCCTGGAAACAGGCATCAACTGTTCCATCCTACAACAGGGACTACAATATGTTTTTAATGTGTTTATTCAAAGCAATTGTTAATTCTTGCATCACTATTTCCATATAGGGATTTTTCAAGCTCTGTAATTTCCAGCTATTAATCTTTCATACTCTATCAAATATGGTAAATTCCAGGGTTACCAAAATATGCTTAATATCACTATATTTGTTATAACCTCTGCTTCCAGTTGGTGCAGAACCCCTCAAAGCGATGAAATTTGTTGTGCCTTCTGAAAGAATAACAGAAATACAAACCATCCAGGCAAAATACCCTGACTGACTTGAAATCATAAAACAATGCTACAGAAGCAGTTGATTTGAAAGGAAGAAAGAAGTCATGAGTATTGAATAACATTGTGATCTGCAATCCTGGTAGCTTTTTTGGTGTTATTTTCCTTTATGCACAAACTAAACTCCCTAATGCATACAATCAGAGCTATTAAGGCTTACTGTCTTCAGTTGTATTACTATCCACACTCCCAAAGGGAAGGATGTGCCTGTTTGAAGGGATGGGACAAGAATGGGGATCAGAGACTAATGCTGCTGGGTCTCAGAAGTCAATACACATGTAACCTGACTGTTGTATGCTAGGCCAAAACCTACACTAAACTGCAGGATGAGTAGGTATTGTTTTTATTTCATACATTTTAAAAAGATTTTTCTATATCTGTATATCTATATTTTATATGTTGATTTTTATTTTATATGCTTCCAAAGTCTAAACACTTCCCATCCATTTCAGTTGGTCAGTTGCTTTTGTTTTATTTCAAATGGTAACTGAGGACTCATGGAAACGTCATGTGTAGTAGTGAAATCTTAGTCTACAATGTGTGGTTAACCACATGCATAACTGTTTCTGCTAGACTATTGATTTTCTACAAGAAAAAATTAGTATTAGCTGAAATAATCTATGCAAATTTGGTCCATTAAATGCTCTTTATTACAGATCGGTGTACTCCTTATACACATAATTCCCTAAGTCTTTATCCTCTCAGTCACCACTTGTTGTCTAAACAAGAGAGAAATCTACTTCATTTGTGAGTCAGCTGTGTTTTCCCATTTACTCTGCAGGTTAAGACATTTTTTATATTGTCTTTATAAAATACAGAACCAGTTTAATTTCATGCAACACTATATGCACAACTCCAGACTGTTACAGTATTGCAATTCCATAATTCCTTTCAGAATTTTGTTCCCTTATAATGTCATATTTCTTTAGCATAGCTTTAATTAGGTGAATGATTTAAATGTCCTATCATGACAATCTAATGTATAAAAGCTATAATAAAATATATAAAATTGCAACACTCTGAATGTATTCCACAACAAAACCAGTTGCATTAGTAAAGAAATAGGTATTGGTATGTTTTTCTGAAAAGAAGGACTGTATATTGCAAAAAGCAAAGTAGTCCCCATTGGAGTATTAGAGAGTCTGGGATTTTATGTTTGGTTCTTATGACTAAAGCATTTATGGCATCATAAGAGCTGTTTAATGAATGTACTGCCTAGTAATACTCCACAGGGCATACTATATTCTCTTCCTGTTACTGCTTTTGTCTCTGCAGATAATTCTACAAGCTCACTGCTAAGAAAGCAGAACAGTTCCTGATCATGTATGAATATTAAGAATGGTTGATCATGGACAACATCAATGGCTTGAATGGTTCAAACTTACCCAGATATTTTACAGGTAATTACACACAAATGAGAATTAGTGACTGCTGGGGTTTTCTGCATTTTTTGAATTATGTTTGATAATAAGCTGGTGTCCATTGAAACATTATTACTTACTCCTATAGCATTGCTGGAGGTGATCTGATGCGTAGGCTCAGGTCCTTAGATTTTCCACAAGTTAGTAATTTATGATGATTAGTTCTTTTCAATCTCACAGGAATTGCTTTCTGCTTTTTTTTTTTTTTTTGATGGTTCAGTTGCTGAATCCAGTATTGCAAAACAGTGAAGAATCTTTTATACTTTCTTTCTTGATTTACATTTTATGCCTTGGACTTTAATTTCTTTTTAGCTCTAATATATTGCTTGGCAATTTAATGTTTTAAATCAAGCTAAGTTCTGGACTGATTTGCTATATGTGTGTTACCATCTAGGACAGAACAATGGAAACAGTTCTACAGAGTGAAACCAATCCTACTGAAGACTTCATATGTGGATGATATTCAATGTAGGACTTCTGTGTCAAGGTGAGGTTTTGATTTTTTTTAAATTTTATTTTCAAGCAAGCACTAATGTAATAAACTGACATAGCAGTGGGAGTATCCTAGATGTATTTCTTAAGCAGATATTCCCATTTGCCTCTCATCACATACATATCAAGTTCACGAAATTGGTTCATAACATGGAGGCAGAGGAAGCACAGGAAGCAGAAATGATTGAGGCATTTGCTTTGAAAATGCAAGCAGGATCCAAACTCTAACACTAAAGTAACTGCATCTGTGTGGGACTAATTCACATTATTAAAAAGTGTGTCCTGATATGATGTGAAAAAAAATTATCGAATGGCATATTTCAGTCACAGTATCTGGAGGAAGAGTTATATTTGCTCATCCAGGATCATATTGTAAACTACAGAGAAAGGTTCTAACTTTGGAAGCTAGGGCCCCCCTTGATGAGATTCAAAAGGGAACTCTGACTACATGGAGTGAATGGAGAGTCATTTATATTGAATACATCTGCCTTGCCCTCTTTTTCCTGTGGGAGCATTTCCCAGATCTTTTTCCTAGAAATTGAATGATGCAGAAAATTGCAGAGCTCTTTTTATAGAGATTTTGTTGTTAAAAGTAAATTCACCACTAGCTGTAAGGCACTTTTAATTTCCTTTGTGGTGTATAGGTGTGGTGGGTTGACCCTTTCTGAATGCCAGGTGCCCACTAAAGCCAGCCCATCGCTCCCATAGTCAGCTGGACCAGGGAGAAAAAATATAACATAAGGCTTGTGGGTCAAGATGAGGACAGGGACAGATCACTCACCAGTTACCATCATAAACAAAACAGACTCAACTTGGGCAAATTATTTCAATTTACTACCAAGAAAATCAGAGGAGAATAATGAGAAATAACACCAAATCATATAACACCTTTCACCCATCCTTCTCTTCTTCCCAGGCTTAATTTGACTCCTGAGTTCCCTACCTCCTCCCCACCAGTGGGGCAGGTAAATGGGAAATGGAGGCTGCAGTCAGTTCATCACACATTGCCTTTGCCACTCCTTCTTCCTTAGAGGGAGGACTCCTCACGCTCTTCCCCTGCTCTGGCTTCAGTTCCTGTTTCCCAGGGTTTTTTTTCCCTTCTTAAATACTTTATCCCAGAGGTGCTACCACTATTGCAGACAGGCTTGGCCTTGGCCAGTGATGTGTCCATCTTGGAGCTGGCTGGCACTGGAGGTCCTACCTCTTCTTTCTGTTACTTGGCCTAGTGGCTGCTAGGCACTACACGTGGCATACAAGGCTCATACAAGTGTATTGTCCCTTTTCCACCTAAAATGACTTCAAATAGCAGTCATCCTCCTCTAAAAATTTAGAAAGTGTTGACTCAGTTCCCACAATTAAACCATAGTAAACTTTTGTGTATTTCTGCTGCTAGTTATACTACTGGCTAACTTGTTAATGCAATTCTCACTGCCTTTTCTATTTCACATTTTTCTTTTTCCTTTTGTACTTTTGTGAAAGTGTTGCTCAGGACCCAAACATACTGTTTTCTTCCCCCTATCCTTAGCAGAAAAGTTTTTTCCCAATTCTCCTGCTAGACTATTCACTTTCTTTCATATTTTGTATTTATTTCAATTATTCTCCTATAACTTTCCTAATACAGTTTTACTCTTTCTTGTTTATTTGCTAGCCATTAAAGTGTTTCAAAAAAGATTTGCATAATATTTCAATACATGTAAAAGTGCAGAAGATTAGGCATGTAGAAAACAAGAAAGAGTTCTGTCTTAGCAAATCAGAAATTCAGAAAATCTTATTTGAAAGGTACATATTGAAGTTTCTATTGCAATCTTCCTGCTCACTTCAGACACCTGGACTGGGATGTCTCCAGCCTTCATGGATTGAGATTTTGTAGGCTGTATTGGAAAACTCTTGCAATATTTGATTACTCCCACAGTGAAAATTATTTTTCTCTTTAAAAAAAATGCAATTTGAACAAAATCTGGCTTTTTGTGGTCCTTGTCTTTTGCTTACCTCTGTTGATCTCTGTGAATAACCTGGCTCTGTCTTGTCTGTTGTGTCCAGTAGATTTGGGAAAGCTGCTTCTAAGTGCCATTGAAGCCATCTCTTCTTGAGGCTGAACCAGCACAGCTGCCTCAGCTGACCCTCACAGGCCTTGTACTCCATCCCCATCTTGTTCAGTGCTCTGGAAGTTAAAGGAAGCCCTACCTCTTTTTGCTGGTTAAGGCTTTCCATAATTTGTAGTCAGAAGATATTTTTGTTTCCAAACAAGGTCCCACTGGCTCCAGAGCAAGATGGTGGAACCTGCTGCCTCTTAAATACAAGGTGTTGTGCTGGGGATCATTTCTTCTCTCCTGATATCTGACCTTGGGATGCATGACCTGGAGATGCTGCTCACTGGAGATGCTTGCTGTGGGCAACATGTTGGGAGCTGGGAAGTAGAAGTCCCTTCTGTCTCTTCTGGGGCAAGGTATTCTGCAGACAATTCTAGAATGTGGATTATTACAGGAATATAACTTCAAAGCATACCAGTAAAATGTCAGATGGGAAAATGTCAAGATTTCTTTTTTAACATGTAAAAAAAACCCTATTATGTAGTTTGTTTAATAAACATGTCACTTATGAAAAGGCATTAGATAACAGATGTTTTATCTAGAACATGGTGGGAGCTTTCCTACAACGTCTTGTTTATTTAGATTTTTTCTTGTTCCCTAAGGCAGTAGAAACCTCTATAGTTTTTCATGAGTATTTACAGCATGGTCTCTTTATTCCAAAATCTATGTGCACAGAATACATTTATAGATAGCTTGGAAATAGGACTCCCATCCTTTTTTAATTTTCCTTTTCCTGTCTGAAATTCCCTTAGATTTTCTCATCATTCTTTGTCTCCTACAGTTTACGTTAAACATAATTTCTTATTTTTCACACTGCGTTAGAGAGTATAGTGCTGGCTCCTGAGTGTAAAACTTCTACCAGCAGTAAAGTGGAAAATTCTTCTTTTCTTGTGTAAGAGAAGTGAATATGAAGTGTCAACATAGTCGCAGCTGAGGTCATACCCGTGGCAGGCCACAGGGCACTCAGTGTAATTGGGAAAACAGCAGCAGCCGTGTTTCTGTTCCTTTGTAGATAGGAAGAACATTTTTTTTTTCTCCCCAGCAATAGCAGGGATTCATTTAGTGGTTTTGCTGTAACACAATAAATAATGCCTTCCTGCTCCAAAATTTGATCATTTAAAAAAATATATATTTTGGAATGGGCGGATACAAATATGTTCTTTAAAATTTACTGATTGAAAGACACTACCAGCAAACTTCTCTCATTGCCAAGGAAGAGCCAACATTTCCAGGTGTTAGTCAGCTACTCAGCACAGCTGAGTTTAGTTAGATGCTAAAATAGTCAGTTGTGTAATGAGGTATGTGTGGTGCTCTGGCCAAGGTTGGAAGAAAACCACTTTGGAGTTCTTGACATATACGTAATCTGTGATTGTTTCATTGATCTTTTTTATTTTTTCCTCCTCTTTTTTGATAGGTCTTTCAAGAGCACATAATTCATACAAAACACACACATACACATAAATATTGACATATAAATATTTGATTGTATACATCTAGAACAAAGGATTTGAAAAGCTATGTTGAAAAGTACTGTAAGAGTACCCCTAGAATGTTACTGTGGATATCATTCAATCAGAGAGACAGTACAGTGCTCATATACATAAAAGTATAAATACTAGAAGCAGTTACTGTGTGAACAATCTGCCAACAACACAAGGACTGAAATATATCCTATTAAACAGTTTCTTCATAAGCCTGTATAAATTATAGCCTCTTTGAGTACAGATTGATGACAGTAAATGTCTAAATTTGCTGTATAAACTCTCAGATGTCCACTCCATTTTCCTGAATGAGTGTTTCATAGACTGTTGAACTATTTTCTTCTGTGGTCCTCTTGTGACTCTTTGGTGCCTGAGGTAGAGAATTATACCTGTTTGTCCTTCTCTACAACAATATAACTTGCTGGAAGACTGCATTCCCCTAGCCACCCTTCCACCTCTTCCATACAGAACCACCCTTCCACCTTTTCACTCTCTCTCAGACAAATTACACCTACCTCAGAGGAGACTGTATTTAAGTGAAATACTCCCAAAGGCTTTTGGATTATGGTGAGCTCAAAGGAAATAGAGAATATTTGTCAAGCTTTACAGATTTCTCCCTGCATTTCTCATTGCTATTTTTCAGTCAGTGTTTTTCATGTTTTCAGGAGTTCACTGCTGCAAAGATGCTGATTGGTGGGTATTAGGCACAGAGCTCCTGCTTCCTGCTCTCTGTTCATCTCTCATCCTAGGAGGCTGATGAACAACACTGGCAGGTGTAGGAGCCCAGAATGAAAGAGGAGTTTATGAAGGTCACGTTGCCTTAGCAAAGGAAAGCTCTTTCATATGTAATAACACCCAAGGACCATGTATATGAGCCAGGATAAATTACAGCAGATCTTAATAATGAGGACAGAGTGGCAGAGTATCCATATCCCGTATAGGGAGGATCCTCTTGCCTAATGTTCTCTCCAGGAGACTGCAGCAAGACTGCCACACTATTAGTCAATTGTTCTTTGACTGTAAGGCACAGAATTTGGAAGTTCCAGCTTGAGCAACCTGTTCATGAGAGCATCATCAATTTGAACAAGTGAGCTAAAAGCCATCTCCAGCATGGAGTAGCTTTGCAACAGAAAAAAAATCACAAAAAACCTAAAGAAACAAAACAAACAAAACCCCAAAACAAACAAATAGAATCCCCCCAAAAAAACCCAAACAAAAAAACCACCAAACAGACAGGAAAAAAAGAGAAATAAACAAACAAACAAAAAAAAGCAAACCAAAAGAAAATAACTATGCACCAGCAAAAATTTGAAACCAAAGGTCCAAATGCTTTAATTCTGGAAAGGTATTTTACTCTGAGTCTGGACTCAGGTTCATATCCTGACATGTTGTGTGCATAAATCCAACTAATAAGTGGGGTACAATGTTTTCAGAGATAAAGACAGAAAAACCTTAGTATTTGAGCTAAAAACATGTATTTAAAAAATTAAAGAAAAATTTTGAAAACAACACAAATTTTTATTATTAAATCAGCAGAACAACAGGGCAACATCTTATTGATCGTTGTGAGATATCCTATAAAACACAATTTACAATAGCAAAGTTTGCATTTGGTGTTTAAGTTTCCCTGTAGTTGTTGATCAAGGATCACATCTCTTCGGGTGCCTGACAGGTAAGAGCTTTGCCAACAGAAGTCAGCAGTTTAGACCTGGCCATAATTACCTGATGGTATCCCCATTAAACAGAATTACCATCCCTATTAAACAGCAGTTATTGCTATCAGGTATCATTAGTCTTAAATTGCTTCCTTGGGACACATCTCAATTAAGCAAATTTCCATGTTAAGTGCATCCTGATTAACTGAAATGCACTGTACTGCTTTGTTTCTTCATGTACCCGCTCCAGTAGCCTTCATCCCTCATTTACAACTCTCTCAAAGTCTGGCTTTTCTAAGACTCATTAAAAAGTACACCCAAGTGAAGCCAGGACTGCAAAAGACCATAATTTTTGGTGTCTTGCCACATTTCATTAGTTTTATTTGAAATTCAAGTTCCATTCTTGCAAGGTGTTAATTTTTTTTCTTTTTCTTGGAATACTGTATTCATTTTAATTAGTATGCAGTTCTCCTGTTACAGGGCAATTTCCAGCTTCTGTAAAGGGTTGTCAATTACACATGCAAAAGAGTGATGTGATTTTACTATCTAACATATTTTTAGAGAAAGGTATAAAAACAATTTTATTGCTAAAATGATGTCAATTTTCTTTCTCTGGAATGTTTGTGCTTTCGAGCTCAGAGGCAGTGGTTTTAAAAACAACACAGTAATGAATCTCACCACTTTTATTTGTTGAAAGAGCAGTTTCATTACAACCAAGTAAGAGCTGAAAATAAAGCCAGATGTATTTAAAGTAGTTGTTAGTTCAGAGTTCAGATTATAATAGTCAGGGTAGTCCTGAGTGATGCTGGGGTAGGGAACCCAAACAAACCCTTAAATCACATCAAGCCTTTCAGTGAAATCCAAACCATTAATATGTTGAAGACAACTTCAAACCAGCATTCTTTCAAAAAACTATTACATGTTTTTAAAGTTGAAATGGTTTTCTTATATAAAAAGTTTTTATAAATACAAATTACACTGAAATAATAAGAATTAAAAAATTAAAGCACATTATTGAAAACAGATTCATTTTCCTTCTACTTATAAGAATAGCCTTCCAAAATAGTTGAAATTATTTTTTAACATTATATTAAATTTTGATTATAATTTCTGATAATCTGTCTTGCCACTGACTGCATACAGTTCAAAGGTACCATACCTGTACAATTTCTCAGATGTAGTTATGCAGGGAAAAAAAAAAGTCAATTCAATTCTTTCAGTGATTCTTTGGGATTCTGGGTGTCAACTCAGAAATGCTAAGTAATTTGATCTCGCCTTCTGAAGTTTTGCAATGGTGAGTGCACACAAAAGCACAAATTTATTTCCGAGGATATTTGGAAGTGCTATCTATTGAGCACCCCCTTCATCCTCGCTGAGAGGATGACAAGGCAGTAAATCAATATCTTCCGTGAGAAGATTTTTCAGAAGAGTGGTTTTCGTATTTTTGTTACTGTACTCTATTTTATCTGGGTATTTTCATAAATCTTCCTAGACATGCTTAATGCAGTCTAATATGATTTTAAAATGTTTTTCACCCTAAAAGTCAAGAGGTACCACTACAGATATCTCTTTTCCTTCTCAATAAAACAGATGTTAGGATGTCCATAAAAATAAATTCCTTTTTTGAAAGAAATGGAATTCAAAGTAAAACAGACACTTCTGGTCTTAAAATTCAAGTGATGGAGAACTCATTGCAAAACTAGCTAAAATGTGCAAATGGTCTCCTGCTTCTGGGAGAAAGCAAAGACATGAACATGCTTTTGCTCAGAATTTATTTCTCTTCCATTTCATGTCCCTGTGTTTTCTTCACTAAACTGAAAAAGTTGTTATTGACTATATTTAAATACTCTACAAACACTTCCTGATTTCTGTCATATAAAATAATCTGCTTGACCTCCTTTAGTCTTAAAAGTCTTAAGGAACTGAGGAGCTAACCTTGGTTTTTCAGCTGCTGCCTCAGCCAACCATCACTTATCTCTCTAGATCTGGCCAGGATCTTGTACAAAAAGCCTGCATTGCCTGTGATTGTTGAACTTTCACCTCATGTGCCCCTCTTGCCCACTGCTGCCACATTTAAGGCAAAACTTTCAACCAAGCCATAACTAACCTCCCACTGGGGTTGTGACATTATTTTCAGCATGAGTTATCTAAGAAATAGCCTACTTTGTCTCTAGATGTGGTCAACAAAAGTATGTTATTTGCTTGCTCTCAGTTCATGTGCCCATTAAAATGTACAACATTTTGCAAACTTGGGCAGTATTGACTTTTTTCTTCTTCAAATTTTTTTGTTTTTTGAGGTTACCGAAGAAAAATAGATGGTGCATAGCAAATAAATATATTGGACATAGTAGACCTTTCTCTAATAAATCATGTCATGATAAATGACTTGAAAATACTTGCAAGGGATCATCCAGACAGGATCCACTTGTGTCATGTTGAAGATGTGCATCTTTATAACTTATTTATCAAAATGACATGAGGTAACTTACATTTAGCTACTACCTGTGTGAGAAAAAAGTTTAATCAAGAAATAGCATTGGCTTATTCTTTTTTCAAAATACATTACTTACATTTCAATCTTTAATTATTCATTAATGATTTTCAGATTGAACATTCTGTTAATTCTGACAGCTGGAACACAGATGAATATTTACCTAAGTTTCCTCTTTCATTTTTATTTAGGAAATTATATTGTATTGTATTTAGAAAGTTCATGGATATTTTGATGGTAGCAACCTGAAATCCCTAATAACCATCACAGAATCACAGAATAGGTAAAGCTGGAAGGGACCACTGTGGATCATCTGGTCCAACCTCCCTGCTCAAGCAGGGTCACCCTAGAGCACACGGCACAGGATGGTGTCCAGACAGTTCATTAAGATCTCCAGTGAGGGAGACTCCACATCATCCCTGAGCAACCTGTTTCAGTGGTCAGTCTCTGCACAGTAAAGAAGTTCTTCCTCAAATTCAGATGAAGGTTCTTGGGCACCAGTTTCTGCCCATTGCCTCTTGTCCTATTCTTTGGCACCACCGAGCAGAGCCTGAGTCCAATGTCTTGGCATCCTCCCTTCAGATATCCCTGGAATAAAATTCTCTTTGGGTGGTAACTTCTTTCCAGACAAAATTTTCTGCTTTGAGCTGGCAGTTTCATTCATAATTTATCCATTAAGATAAGGATCCACAAACATTAATTGTCCTGTTTTCCTGAGTTAGCCGCAGTGTAGAATATAATACCTTTCCTGACAGAGTTTTATTCTCCTTAAATACAACTTAACAATTCTCAGTAGTTTCAGTTATATTGAATACTGTAAGGTTATTCTGTATTTTGTGTAATAAGAGAATGGATTTTTTTCCTTGTGTCTGCCCTGTATTCATACGAGACTTAGTGGATTTTGAGTCTAATTTATAGCTCTCAGATTTTATTCATTTTCTTACTACTCTTTTTATTATGTTGGGTTTTTAAAGCCTTCTAGTAAGGCAAAAATATTTTAATTGTGACATCAATCCCCATGGAAAGAAGAAAAGCTCTGTATAAAAATGATGGGTAATTCAGACTGTTTTGATTGCCTGTCTTCTACTGCCATGGAGGAGAATCCTAGAAGAGTCCCTGGGCGTTTACTTCTTTGCAACATCTTTGAGTATTTCGGATTTGTATGAAACTTGTAAACTATGCCATTGTGTGCATATTCATCTCTCTGTGGGTTTTTGACAAAATTCTTCATCACAAATTCTGCTTTGGTTCAGTGGATCATGTTGTGCTACAGGCTGTGATACTGTCATCAGTTAAAACAAGTTATTTAAGGCACATCACACACTTAGTTATCACAATGCACCTCAATTTTATCTTTTAAAAGCAAAACTTAGGACTTGGCATTTAATTACATGTACAAACACAGGAATTTTTACTTTCAATTCTTGGACAACTAGTCTTACACTAATACCCAATGGTTTTTTGGCTCCAACTTCTATTAAGTCTGCAGTTATAGGAAGTAATTGGAAAAATGTTATAATCAGAAAAAAACATAGCATTCTGTAAAAGAGGAAGAATGGAACACAGTTAAATGACCTTTAGTGGTAGCTGGCAATCTTGTTTCTGTACCCCAGGAAAGGGACTGGAGCTGAGCAATGGTGAAACATCAGACTTCAAGGCAAAGGAAGAAAGACTCCTCCTGTAGCTTACACCTTTAGTCCTTCTATTTTTGTGCACAGTACACACATTTTCTTGGGTAAAAGCTTTTCTGCTTGAATAAAAGAGAAGAATGGATGTACTATGTAAAGAGTAGTGGAAGTTATTGTAAAAGGTACAAAAAAAGCCCATATTTCGCTCTTTCCCCAGACAAATGAAAATCCAGAGATTTCCTATAAATAGAGACATAATTCTATTGATTGTTAAGAGAGTACACAGATATCAGTGAGTTGGTACTGAAAATTTTTGTATGAATTACACCATTAATCTTAGAGAAAACACTTGAAAAGCTGGCTAGCACTTGAATTAAATTTTGAGAGCAAAATATATATATGATCAAGAATAGAGGCTAGATAAAAACAGAAACTTATATTTCCACATTGAAGGTTGGAAGTTGTTATGTGTCATTTTAGGACTGTATAAACCTTAAATGTTTTTTACAAAATTTATTAGACATTTACATAAGTTGGCTTCTTAATGAAGAAAATACCAGGAAAAGCTCCTTTGATCTGTGAAAAAGTGGGTTAGACAGACAATGGCTTTTTGCTCTGCCCTCAAATATCCATGTCCTGTGATGAGCACCATGTTGATTACCATGTCTAATATGTATTTGCATTCTGGTGCCAGTGCTATCACAGCTGCCTGGGGGATCTGTATCCACTGTGCAGGGACATCTGCCTGATGTTCATGTCTATCACCTTCTTTTACAAGTACTAGGAAAGATTGTTTTTTCTTTCTTCACATTGCAGTCAGATATAGTTGGGCAATGATGTGGTATATCCAAGAAAAATGGAAAGAAAGGGGCAAGTTTGGGAAGCAAAGGTGCTGATGAAAATTGAGTGTATTCTGGCATGTGTTAGGTTACAAATGTCATTTTAGAGTTTAATTTGTTCAACTCTAAAGAGGGGGGGGGGAAATATTATACCTTTCCTCATTTTTAGGGTGATATCTGTACCAGTGGATGACTTTACCCCTTGAAAATTTGCTCCAATTTCTAACTAGGCTGCTGTAAACAGCTAAATCACTTCTTTATATTTGTGTCTATTGTTTGTCAGTTTTAGTTTCTTTGACTGAACTTGTATAAATATTTAATTGAGTCTTGACAATGTGGAGGGGAATAAAAAAAATTGCCGTATGCTTCATTTTTTCTGGAACAAGTCAATACTTTATCTTGCAGGTTTTGTTTAGAAAATTATGGGAGACATATTTTTTGTTAATATTATTATCCTTAATGAGTCTTGTACTTCTGGCCACTGTAGTAGTCAAGTTCACACAGACTAAATTCCACTTAAACCTTCACATCTAAAAGTTTATTATTTGGCTGACTCAAAGATATCTCCCTGGTCATTGTTGGTATCTTTTGAGAGAGAAAAAATAAGTTTCATTAAAGAAAAGCCTGACAAGGTCTTAAGAACAGCTCAGTGCAGGATCCACTGCAGATCAACTGTATGGATGCAGAGCGTCAAAGAGATGAGTGATTTCCCCAGAGAGTAAAATTAACTGCATACATACTGGGATGTAAGTAAAATATAAGCAGTCTGAATCTGGTGTTATTTGCTCAGTTAATAGACATGGCAATCAATGTTGTTCACATAGTTCCTGAAAAAAAACCCAAGATCATTGCAAAAATGCCACTTAACAATGTGTTATTTTTGTCTAATCTTACGTAGTTTTCTTTAGACAAATATAAGTCTTGTGACTGGAAAAGACAAAAGAATATAAATGAGAGCTGCCAAACAGACTGGCATTTCAAGAAGGTAACATTCACATTTTGTATGTGCTATGGCATCTCTCCATAGATTTCTTAACTTCAGTTAGCTGCCAACATGTGGGACTTAATTCTGGACCCAGCTCCTTTTTACACTTGCATCAGTGGCAGAGAGATCAGACAACAGACTTTTACATAGTTTCTGCTCCTGATTTTTCACCACAAAAGAAATTGTGGTGAAAAATTTGAAACTTATCAGTATTTAGAAGAAATTAATCTGCAGAAGGACAAACAATTCACTTTTGGACTGTTGTTGTGCTGTATTTTGCTCAAGTAATTACAAGTGATTATAATATTTTTGTAGTACATCAGATACAAATCCAATTTTTCCTTTCCATAAAGGAATAAATTTGAAGCTTACCTGGAATTTTAAGAATTTCACTTCCTTTAAATCTCTGCTTTACTACTGAAGAACTACATTAGTCTTGTCAGGATACTGAGCACTGTAAGCAAAAAGCTCATTAGTAATGTTTAACAACAATTTTATTGAGTGTAATAATTTATAGATAGGACCTACTAGATATATATGTCATTAGATAGGTAGTTATACCACTTCTTTCCATATAAACTTTCTGCAATATATAGGCATATTTTTATTTATTTATTTATCTATTTATTTTATTTTTACTTATTGGCTTTTCAAATGAGAAAAATCACAGATTGAATATTAAATTTTCTACTTTTCTCTCCCAATTTGCCCACTCCAAAAAAATCTTAAAACTGGATGGATTTGACGAAAAAGTTGGGAGTTCTGAATTTGAAACAGTTAATCTGTTGTCCTACAGTAAAATGACTATGATCATGGGTCTGGTATATATTTGAGATGTATTTTGCTCTCTTTACTTATTTTGCATATTAAATTTGCTTTGAAGCTGATCTCATATAAGTTAATGGGGCTTGTTGTAGAAATAGACACTGCTTTATGGAAAGTGATTCAAATTTCATGGTTATTGAGGAGAATGAAAAATTCATTAGTCATGGAAAAGAAACTGAAATACTGGCACAGATTAGAAACTTGGTAAGACAGAAAGCTAAAACTGGAAAAGAAAAAAAAAAGCTTAACACCCCAACAACAACAACAACCACAACAACAAATCAAAGGAAAAACTGGAAAATGTTGGTAAAAGAATTTCCTGTGGGACAGACTAGAAGGCAGTACTTGTGAATAAGAAAAACCCTCTAAATTTTGTGTCATAAAATATATCTCATTGCTTGGACAGATACCTCAACAACAGTGAAGATCACACAGTCAAAATATTAGCTTACTGTGGGACAGTAGTTCAACAACTCAGCAAAAATTGTGAGACATGAATAGTGTGCATGAAAACTACTGAGAAGCACAATCTTATAAATCTCTGATGCATTATTATTTGTAATTGTGTATTCAGTAATACTCACTTAAATTTAGATTACTATAAGTATTTAATCATTGTCCAAAATACCTTTTAAGAATCTGGGATAATATCTCCATAGAGATAACACAATAGTAGAAATAACTGTTCAGAGATAACATAGAAAGCAGTAGCTGTAATAGAGAATTTTTTATAATCTCTCACCTGGTAAGTTTAAACAAAGGGAGGTGAAAGGCAAAGGCTGTTGCTAATTCACTGTGTGAACACAATGTCTGTTACACTGAGGTAACTTACAGTGGGTTCATGTCCGCTGATGTGAGAATCTTGATTCAGAGGCTGACTGAGCAACTGATCTAGTGGAAAGTGTGTCTTCAAGGTCCCTTCCAACCACAACCACTCTATGTTTCTATGATTCTACAGATACAGACCGAGCCATTGCAGGAACTCCAGGACACCTGAGACCAGCAGAAGTCACATAGGTCTGCTGTGAGACCCAGGAATCCCTGGACTGGCAGCTGGAAACTAAGCAAGGTGTCTTAAGGTATCCAAATTGGCAATAAATGTTCATGGGTCCATACTATATGTAACTGAGTGCAGTAATTTTTCATTAGGAAATGGCCCCTTCTGGTCTGAAAATCAAGTGGAACTGCATCTGTAAGAAGACATTTAAGTGAAAAACATACCCCAACATATGGTTTACAGTTAAAATGCATATCTTTATTAAGGGAAGAGAGTTTTTTCTTCTGATGCAACTAATCACTTAGACAAGCCAATTAACTTTTTAAAATTTCGTCAACTGAAAAAGAAATTACTTGCTTTATGTGTTAATCAGAAGAAAAATAAGACATGAAGAACGCTTTTAGATTTTTGGCATGAGTAAATCATTATGTTAATCTGGGCTTGACCTTTATTTCAAAACTCAAGGAAATACTTTGAGATCATAACTTTCTAGGTGATTGTGAAATGTGCATAAATATTAGCCCAGTCATCTGGAGTCTGACATTTACTTGTTGACAAATAAAAAATAATTTTAAAAGGCAAGCTAGGATGTCCATTTTCTTCCTACTTATTTAATTTTTAATTCCAGACACATGGAGACATATATATGAGAAATTAAAAAGCAGAAAGGAGTAGGTTTTGCAAAAAATTGTTATAGCTAAATATTGCTGACATATGAAGTACATATTTTAAAGACTTAACAGATGTAGTTTTGGGGGTTTTTTTCCACATAAGCTTATGTTGAAAGTTTGAAATAATGGAGAATCAAGGGGCCATAATAATTCCAAAAGTGGAATTTTAATAGGTAACTAATTGTATCATGGAACTTGTCACACTTAGAAAGTGATTCTCAAACCTTTTTGTCTAAAATGAAATCCAAAAGTGCTGAACAACAGAGAGCTCTCCCTTGAGCACTCTTTTCTTGTTACATTTCTGAAGGTATAATGTTTCTTAAAAGTCAGCAAAATAACCTCCGGTTTCAGGTGACAGAAGAGGAAACTCCTGTCCCTGCTTTGTTACCTGACTAGCATTCAAACTTCAAACCAGTATTTTTATTGATCTATTTATTTTTGAGATAAGCATGCATTTCCTAAGTCTTTTGGAGTGAGTTTATAGTTTCCCATCAGTTCAAAATATTTTTTGGAGGAAAAACGAGTATTCGTGTTTTTTAATTGGGTACTAGTCTCCAGATTGTTACAAAATGAGGAAAATGTTTAATACTGGATTTTTTCTTTATTAATGAGACAGTACAATATTGATAGGACAAGTAATGTGTTTCACATTTTAAATACTGTGTGAGTAGGCCCTCTGGGAAATCTCTACTTATTTACAGTTGAAATGATCTGCAAATAAACTCACTAGGAAACTTCAATATATTAAATAGAGAGAGAACACTGAAATGGCAGCCTCAGACAATGTAGATTTTTTAATTTAATCTCTCAGGTCTGTAAAACAATTAGAAAAACAGTGATGTGGGTCTCACTTTATACTAATGGGAACAGCTACACTACCATCACTGAGATATTTTGGATTTACAGGAGCTGTGGTTCTGGGTTATTTATTTACTAGTATTGCAAATCTGAGATAACTACATCTAAGGAAAAAAACCCAACCCTATAAATTCTCTAATAGGTGATCAGGGAAATGAGATGAATTAATATGCACTAAAGGCAGGATTTTCTATATTTAAGATTGCTTATGAAGACTTAATATTCAAGAACAAGTTTCTAATAATTTTGCAAGAGTTTAATTTCCTGAATCAGGTATTCCCTGATACATTTTTATTTAAATACAAGAAAATGCCCAGACAAAACAAACAAACAAGCAAACAAAAAACCCCATCGCTGCAGTTTGGGGGACAGAAGGGGGGAAGACCATATATTTGGGAAATAAGCAGTGGATAGAAACAGTAATTGGACAGGGTAACAATGGTAGGGAACAATTAGAGTGTGAAAGCAACAGATACAGAGCTCAAGATCAGGATGGTTTAGGCAGTAATTGAATTGCTACACTAAAAACTAATAAGAAAATAATATCATTTGATTCTGAAAACTGAGTCAAACACACTAATTTTTAAATAAAGAAAACATTCCTTTGTATTTGTACCTACAACAGAATGTAAACTCCAATGCAGGGAAGGAGCTGTGTTGAACTAAAACTGAGACATGATTCTCAGTGGCTCTCCACCCTGTGAAGCAGCTCAAGAAGTGATGATGGTTTTGTAGTGCAGTTACTGGCAGCAGAGCAGTAGTGAATCTTGGCAACCTCAATTTCCAGAGGCAAAGAAACTTTGCTGAACTTGCTTTCCTTCTACACATGCATGGAATTTCTTTAACTTAACCAGTTGTAAGTAGTCACAGTTGTTCTCCATTCCTCTCAGAATGAAGTTTTGTGGTATCAGTTAATCCATCACAATAAGCAATTAGCATAAATTGCACAGTAGGTCCTCAGTGCAAAGTGCACCATCCCCTTCAGGTTTGCAGGTGCAAGATATGTGTGCTGAAGCCACCACCACTAAGCCATCAATAAATGTGATTTTGGGACATGGGGCAGACTGTGTCACACAAGCTGATGGTAGGAAGGCAAGAGAGGAGCAAGGACTAATGTCCTACTTTGAGAACTAGGAGGAGGTGGAGTGGGAACATCACAAACAGAAGAGGAACGTGGTGTGGAAGGCCTGATTTGTATGGTGATAACAATACTTAAAATGGGAATTTGACAAACTTTAAGGGTAAGAAAGGGAAAAATAAGATTTTTCCATAAAATAAAAATGGATTGTCATATCAACAAAGCTTGTTTGAAGTCGCATATTGGTGTAGAAACATATAGGTCTTTCCATACCCAAGTTACAACATGACTGAGGGAAAGTTTGAGGAGTTATTAGAAACATGAGACTTCTTCAGAAGAGAAAAATCTTCAGCTAATAGTTCCTAAACACTTTATTTCCAGAAAGTGGGAAGTTATGTCAGCACTATCATTCAGTCTATGCTCAGTTCTTAGGCTCTTTGCCTCAGTGTGTTTTCTTTCTTCTTGTGGGAGGAAATGTGTTAAGGTGTATGCCACTGCAGTTTTTCTTAAGCTTTACAACATTTTTGGAGCTTCTTCAACAGCATTTGTGATTTGCTGATGCCAAACTTCCTGTGTCAATTTTAATCTCTTTTTCTCTCCACACTTTGATATTTGGGACTTCAAAGCTGGGTAGGGTTAGGTAAGTCCTCTTTAAGTCAAGGGTATTCTTTTTCTTACCTTAAGGGAAAATCCTGATGTCTTGTTCCAGAGCAGTCCTTACTGATCTTCTACATGCAGGAGTGATATATGAGGTGCCCTCTATCCATTTTGCACAAGGTTAGCTTAGATGTTTTCAGAAATGTTTTCTACTGAAAAAAAAAAAAAAAAAAAAGACATCTGCCTTTCTGTTTCACATAATAGTATTAATTATGTAATTATAGTTCATTAACATGCACATGCACATGGTGTTTTGTTCTGTTCTGTGGCCTGACATATATAGACCTCACTACTGGTTGAAAGATCATTTAAAAATAAACCATCATTGAACAAAAATCCAGAAATGTGTGACAGACTCTATTCAGAGCAAAATACTCAAAATTTGTCTTGGCTGGGGTTTAGCTGCTCTTTAATAGGCTATTAGCTCCAATTTGCTACTGCTTTATTTGTGTCAATATACTCTGATCTGAGCATTTTTGTGAACTGTTTTGCTCTGAATATAACTAGGAAAATATTCCAAAAATGCCACTCAGCAGTGAGATGCAAGTAGAACTGCTGTGTGCCTAGCAAGACTTGTATGTCATTAATTACAAGATCTTCTCTCCCTCTGAGTGAAAGCTTTCAGGTAAATCACTGTAAGTGAGAAAAAGGAAAATCTCTAGAACTTGTGGAAAACCATGTTGATGCTGAGTGTTCTCATCAGAAATTTTCAAATTATTGACAATTGTGCTAATAATTTTTTTTTATCCCAGTCAACTTTTTGTAGCTTTTATATGTTTGAACATTTGGTCTTTGATATACTATATGCAATAGTTTTCCACTTTTATCAAAATTAGTTTTTAAAAATTGTTTTCATACATTCTTTACCAATCCTCCCCAACTGAAGTCGACAGCCTCCCCCCCTCCTTTTTTCTGTCTGCTCTTTCCGGTGCTTATACCTTACTTCTCACCTGATTTTAAAATTATGCCTGGGACATAAGTGAGTCAGAGCAGAATTTAATTTTGTCAGCTCCTAGTTTGAGAAGAAGGAAAAAATAATAATTATTTTCTCTCAGGATTGCTTTCACTCAGGATGTACCATTATGGTGAACAGAGCTGATTACTGGCAAATCTGTGTCACAAAAAGTAGTCTGACTTTTCCTCAGGAAGAACTAAACTTAAATCTCAGGCTCCAGCTTCCTAGAAAAGTTCTTTAACTGTGAAGATATTCTGAGAAAGTGGGCACAAAAGACCAAAGTTAACTGGCTCCTTCATTTACTTGGGATCTTTATATCTGTAGATGTTTCCTTACAGACTTAAAGGTGTGTAAGATAACTCAGCATCTCCTAGAGGTCCACTAACTACACAATTGCAGTACTAAATTAGCTGCACTGGATTATGAATTTGGAATACAATTGTAGTAGTGAAACTGTAATTTTGAGCATTTCATATCATTTACTTCCTATATAGCCTCTTACAACTCATAAAATAGTAGGCAAAATTATTTGTAGAAATTTGGCATCTAAATAAGACACTGTATCTAAATATGGATCTGAAATTTGCTGGCAGACACAGCTATTTTTGTTAAGTGACAGTGTCTGAATCATGGGCACAGAATCATAATCATTTAGGTTGGAAAGGCGCTGAGAAAGAAATCCAGTCCATTCCCACCCCCAAAACGGGGGTGATTATGAACTCTGACTTGCCTGTGCACTGCCCCAGTTGAGATCTCTGTTTCAGAAGACTGGAAATACATTTTGCTCTAGGGAAGCACCCACTGTTCTGAGCAGCCAGGAGACCCTGTCTTCCTGCCTCTCAGAATTCTACACCAAAGTCTCAAAAGAAAGTATAGGCATTTTCTATCCCATCCAAGAACTGCTGGTGATTTTACCACAACAAATTTTAAGGAAAATGAAAGTTTCTCGTGACATCTTCCTAATATGCAATCTGAAGAGGAAAAAAAGGATCCAAAGATAAACAATGTTCCTTTGTGAACAATTAATTAAATTTAAATTGCTTGATGCCTGTCTGACAAACTTACAAGTCCTTGAGATTGGAAACAGAATTTCTGAAAGAGCCTCCCCACTCAATGCTCTTTTAGCTTTGTATAGGCATTATGAAAAGAAAAAGAAAAGTCAGAAAAGCAAGGCAAGGTATGCGTTCTATTTTTTGACTGTTCTGTACCAAAGGATAAGTGTAATAAAGGCTGCAGGTAGCTTTAGGCAAAACAAGTTTGCAAGGATTTTGAAACATTTTTTTTCTGAATATGAAAGCTCAGGGACTCTATAATCTTTATAAAGAATTTTACAAAAGTGAGGACTTTAGCCAGCTACAGGAAAAATTTTTATAATACATAAAATGAGAGGGAAAAAAATAAAATTTATATTCTTGTGTTACTCAGTAAGAAATATCCACACACAATTTCTATATTCACCCTAGAAATATGTCTCTGGTTATTAGTAAGATATTACATAAGTGTGCATTATGTGAATTTACATTACAATTTAAGATAGTTTAGTAATTAACTTCTTAGAAAGACAGCTTCTGAATTAATTAGGGAATGTTTTATATAGAAGTTTGGAAATACTTCTCCATTGACCATTGTGTTCTGAAATACTACATTATTATTATCTTTCAGCATTAACACTGACAAATGTTCCTGCAATTAATTAGACATTCAACTTTTTCTCTTTCTTACCTGAGGCATAAGATTATATCAGATTACTTTAATCCACTGATCTATTTCAAGCTGAAATGTTATCTGTCTTTGCCAGCATATCTCTGGTGGCCTCCATATGCACAGACTTAATCAAATCACTTTTGTGTTTCTGTACTCAGAACCTGTTCTGACCGATCTTAGTCCTCTGAAATTGGTGTCCTCCTGTGTTATCTGATGATCACTCCAAATTAGACTTCCCTATCTTCCTTTCTAACAAAAAAATTAATTATTCTTTTAATTCAGGAGTGGGAGTGTTAGTGTAGGTCACTTTTACTTGAAGAACCAATAGCAACAATTTATATATTATTTCCCTTAAATGTTCTTGTGAACATAAATTGTTCTTAACTTCAGGAAGAGCCAGTAAGTATAAAACGTTAAAGGCAACATTATTATCTGCTAAATAAGCAGATATATGCTTCTATCTGCCTATATGAAATTCTGCTGTTTGAAGACACTGAAATAAGTACGTTAATGATATTGCACTCCAATTATTTATGACTGATATATTCCATCATTTAGAACAGTTGTGAATATTTCTTGTTTTAATCAACACATTAATTCTCAAAGAAGAAATCTACATGGATAGGATAGGTAATTCTGCTATCATATATCTCAGAATTCAATGTTTTTATTTCCAGACTGATTATGAAGAAATATTAAAGACAATATATCTGTTTCCCTTGTCTCTGGAATTTTTTAGCAAGTCACATACAGAATTTAAATAAATTACATTATATTTTCAAGCAGCATATAGGAAAAAAAACCACCCCAACTTCTTAAGGGTTGTTTGGCTGGTCAGCTTTTTCAAAAGAACACTTGTTGATTTTTTTTTTTTTTTTTGGACAGTTATAGGCAAAAGTTACTCCCCTCTTTCTTTCTCTTGACTCCTGCTTAATTAAGGCAGCTTCCTCAGGAAGCAATCATCTACTAGACAAGAATTGAAAGGAAAATCTGAAAAAGTCTCAGAGGGTTAGGTGGAGGTAAAAACATGTAGCAAAAAGCACAGTTCTTTCACTGTTAAGCTGAACACTGGATTTCCCTGCTCATTACAGCACCCTGAAAAAAAAAGAATCACAGAGCCAAAAGCCTTAAATGAAAGGCACAGACAGCTTTTCATTATTGCTCCCTCAAAACAGCCCTTCTACATAATGCTTGGAAAAGTACTTCAAATGGTGTCAAAACTGTAACAGATCTGCACAAAGTACTGTAACAGAAGGCACTTTACCTGTGTGTTGCCCAACTCAACAGATACAAATTACAGATGTTCTCATGGCAGTACACTGTGGGATACTCTGTGGGGTCTACAGCCTCAGGAGGGTTTAACTCCTTCCTATGCTTCTAAGCAGTATCAATGTGCAAAGAATGTCTTTCCATTTCCTTCAGAACATATCACTGATGAAGAAAACATCCAGTGCTACTTCCTATCCTTACCCTTTAGTGGCAGCTAGTGCAGAAAAAAATCAAAAAACTGCACTCTCATGGCTGGAAAAATGCAGCTTCACATAGATTCTCTCCTGGAAGTCTCTATTTACTACAAAATGGGATGCAGTAAGATGAGTCAGAGACGAGGGGCTAAAAAGAGCTGGCTATCACACAAGGAGTAGAGCGATGTGGGATTCAGCAGTTCGTGGGTAAGAGAGGCAATCATTGTGACTCTTTCAAGCATTGTATGCAACAAAATGCAAGAACTTGAAGAGAATTTGAAATATGAAGATGTATGGGCTTATCTTGGTTGGTTTTTTCTGTTAGGTTTCTTTGTTTCGAAGGGTAGCTGTCAGAAATTATTTTGCAAGCATTTGCTGCCAAATTACTATGAGGTTATCACAAGCTTCTCAAGATAGGAAATTTACTAATTTGAGTTCAATATCAGAAACTCTTCAAAGTGAAGAGATATTACATTTGTAATGTCACCAGTTAGATTTTTCTGCTCATCTGCACCTTATTTCTACAGGACTGTTACTGATTGAATATGAAAAATCTTACTGTGAAAGGATCTTGTTGGGTTTAAATTGGTGTTTGGCTTAGTAAGTAAATCTAGAGGACTTATCAGAATCCTTCAGGAGATATGTTAGAATTCTTACCCTGTTGTTTGTCCTGATTTCATCGTCTTGAGATGTAAGCTTCCAAAACACTGCCAAGATTCTCTCTCATGAATATTAGTTTAGTGAGGAAGAAGGAAGGACATGATAGCCATCAAACTGTCAGTTTGTAGGTAGAGGGTGAAAAATGATATATCCAAAACCTATGGGACTGCAATTCGATGCAGCATACTGTTAAAAATAACTCTGTAGTAGTAAAAAGTTGCCCAACTATTTCAGATCATAACTACTTCAGGAGTTGATGCTGTGCTGTGTTGAACATATTTACACTGTGCATTGCATGCATGGATAAATAGAGGTATTACCAGATCAATGTAAAAAGTTAACCAGAAAAACAAGTTTAATAGACACAGAGTAACCTGTAGTGACACAAAACTTTTCTATAATATTATTATGCAGATCCAGCTTTATACAGTATTTGCAAGTGAACTAATAATAACACTTCCATGATTTATTTTGGATAAATCCATATATATCTCAAAAACACTCTCAGCAGAGCATCGTTATTACTTTATTAAATACTACTTTTGCCTACTTGAGCTTAACAAACAAATCTAATGGTATGAAAGAATTTAATTTCAGAGCTGAATGATAATTTTTCAGGCATGGTTAATTCACATAATTCAAAGTTAATTATGTTTGCAATATTAGAGAGTGCGGTAATTTTGTTCTGTTCAGCTGCAGCTCTTATTAAATCTTATGTTTTGATTAGGAAAGCCAGGCTTTAAGAGTGTACAACAAATTGTAAAAAATGGCAAGGTATGGGGAAATGTTTTCAGGCACGTGTTTTTGTTAATATCCACATCCCTCTTGTGTTATATCACTTTGCCAATCCAAAACTGTCTGAGATCTACATAAATATTTATTTACACTTCATCCTATATGTGATTTCTTTCACTTTTTTAAAGCATTTGTGAATGTTAAACTAGATGTCCCCAATCCACTTGATGTACTAATGTCCAGTGGGTTCTTCATCTGTATGTCTTGTACCAAGCAGTATTTCCCCTACTGTATTCCTCAGTGGAAAAGAAAGCCTCAACACAAGAGAGATTTACAGAATCAATTAGGAAGTGTTAGAGACTTGCTGGCAGGGGATCAATTTATTCCACATTTAGATTTGTGGCATTGATAAGATATTACTAAACTTGTTTTCAATGAATACATTTAAATAGCATTTAAAGGTGTGATAGTTTTTAGTATTGATGTCCTTATTGAAAAGGCTAGATATGCTTCTATATTTGCTCACATGAAAAACAAAACTATAGTGAACTGTATGTTCTCAGACTTGAGCACTTGAAAGGAAGAGGCAAAGAGCTGCATATGCCAGGAACTAACAGAAAATAATCTTTATTGAACAGTCTTAATTAATCACAGAATCCCTTTTTCCCTGCATAAGGCCAGGTCCTATGACAAAAGTAAAATGGAACCCCATTATTCATTAGCTCAGGATTTACCACACCCTGATGGAGTTTTAACTACATGAGTATTCCTCGTGTGAGGGAAGGAGGGAAGCTTCTGTAAAATCTTGAATGTGTAGCCTTAATTCTTGTACTTTGTAACTTTTGCTGTTCTTTAAGTAAAGTATTTCTGTGACATTTTCAACTCATATTTGGTCTTGGAGTTCATTGCATGGAGTGTGTCATCGCTGCTGTCAGGTTGCAGGAAGCTGAGAAATAAACCAGGCCTTTGAAGCTAGCAATTTTAATAAAGTGCTAACAGCCAGTGAATATCTGTGGACAGTGAGGATATAAGTCACTTAATGACTGTTAAAATTCCAGGCTAAAAGATTTCCACAGACCTGAGAATCCCTGCTGCATGGCGGATTGTTATTGGGATGAAAGCCATTTTCTCTCCTTGTGCCAAATTTAATCACATAGAATCTTGTTCTCTTCTGTTAAATCTTCTTTCTCATGCTTTTGACAAAGTAAATGTAATATTTGATTATACTTGGAAAGAAGGTTAGCAGGAAGAACAGCAACTTCTGAGGAATGGTGAGATCATTTATGTGTAATTACAGCACAGTGTCAGGCCCTGGGTTGGCTCTGAATGGATTTACTAATGCAGTCATCATCTTGTTGTTCACAGTCAGCAGCCACGCTGCTGCAGTGCAACCAGAGTAATAATAAAGTCACATATATTTTTGCAGAGGTAAGATAGTTTGCTAGAATGTCTGACATTTCACTGCTGGTGACTGGAATAAAATGTCAATGCAGTGAACTCTGATGGGATTCTGAATACTAATATCTACAAATAGAACTTATTACTTTTCTTTGGCTTTATATGTGTGTGTATATATATATATATGTATGTGTGTATGTACATGTTACTGGAAATAAATATGAAGGAATCATTAGTGGAAAAGGAATAGTCTGATTAAAGCAAATGATAATATCTTCCCACCTAATGTCTTTTCGTAAAAGATCTCTGGAACAGACCTTGCTCTTTCATGGTTTTTTCAGAAATTTGGGGTCTGTCTTTCAGAAAAATTTCTCCTTTCCAATAATTAAGTGTTTTGGAATTTTGAATGTTTTCAAATTTTGAATGTCTTTGAACATCCACTAATAAAACATGACATTTCAAGGACAGTCTGTGTGCACTGCAGTGAGGGGTTTTTCATACTGGTGGAAACATAATTTAAGGAATTCATCACCTTCTCAGAACTGCTGCATTTGTGTAATGTACATTAGACATGGAGAACACTAGAACAGAAATAGATAATACTTGCCACAAGGGTACTTTCTGAGAAGCTGGAAGAGGAGTTAACTGGAAATGGGGAAATCTGGAGTCAGAAATTGGGTGCAGGGAAGAATTATTTTTAGTAAGAAATCCTGGCACTGTAATAATGTTTGTGTGCTTCTCAGGTGTGATCCACCAAATTAGGGGATTATGGATTCCCCCATCATCATACTAGACACAATGTGTCATTTCAAATTAATGAAGTTCATATCGACTGGGAAGTCTCTAGTGAAGAAAGTTATCCAGGTCCTTTCCTTATCACTACAATATATCCTCTTTTTTTCTTAAAAATAAGTCAATAAGCGAACAAGCAAGACAAACAAGAGTACCAGCTTTCTGTTTCCACAATTCATGCTTGGATATAAAAGCAAAATTATAACCTCTGCCACCAAGAGATGTTTTCAAATCTGAGAAGATGAAATGTTTCTCCAGTAGAATGCTGTGGTGGTTGATAAAGTGTTTCACACTGCATGAGCCTGCTCAGCCCCCTGCATAGCTGGGGCTGTGCCTTCCAGTTTCACTGCTGGGTTTTCACTGACAGATTTCATGCCACCATTTCCCTGGCAGTATTAGAAGAGGCAACTTGGATTGTGCCCATGTTATTACATTACTAGAAAACTTAAAAATATTTTTTCTTCTCCTGTACTCCTCATGTAGCTACTCAAGGATGCTCAGAAAATCCAGTCTGTCGAGAAAGCTGGTTGCTGCAAGAGGTTTTGTAGTTTGTATTGCTGAGTTACTCAGTGACTTACCTGTGAGCTTGAGGACACTGCTCTGATTCACATATGTCCCCAGTGATAATCTGCTTGGTATGTTTGACAACATAAAAGTTTGGATGAATTCTGTCAGCTGAAGTTCAGCTCAAAACTCTGCTTTGCTTCTTACGCTCCAAACCTTCAGAAGCTCTAGTTTATCATCTGGTGACATGTAATAGCTGAAACACGTGGGAACAGACTTGGCAAGATAATTTCTGAAGCCAAGTGCTTTTCACATTACACACTATAAGAAAAATACACATCCAAGTAGAAATAGTAAATGTCAAATGATTCCCTACTGCAATTTTCTGGCCACTATTGAGTGCTCCTTAGGATTTAGTCAAAATGTGTTATGAAGTCTAATGCACCGCAGCACACAGGGCCTAGGACTGGAGTGATTTGTGGGTCATTGAATCCACTGTCCTGTTGATGAAGACAAGTGGCACCCCAGTTTAAAATCGCCCAAATATTATCCTGAAATCTACTAAGAACATGCTCTGGAACATGACTCTTCTCACAACTATAAATGTCTCAAACTGAAGTGCACTTTACACATTTTTATTTTGTATCCAATTTTGTATTTTGTATCCGATGTATATCCTGCAGAGAATAATTTTTTTCTCGGTAGTGACTAGATGCCACAACTAAAATAAAACATCTGTCATACTAGAGACATAAATAGAGAGAGAGAGAGAGAGAGAGAGAGAAGGCAGGTCTAATGAAAGAACATCTCTAAACGGACAAAAGCTAGGAAAAAAGGAACATGATTATTTCCTATTTTACAGATGGCTCTGCGGCTCAGTTAAATATTGAGCCAGATTTTCAAGCATTTAGCAACCTAAAATGCAGATGGTGCCTTTGTGTTTTCAAAGCACCTGTCTGTACATTAATACAGCTGTGTGTTAACTGGCTTTAAAAAACAGGGTTGGAGTTGGTTGTCCAGCTTATGCAGGAAATCTGCAGTAAAACTAGGAATCAAGCTCTAAATCAGGTATTTCAACAGTCATCTTATCTTTCTATAAAAGTGCGTGAAATGGCTCTTCAGATGACACACAGCCTATGAATGTGAGTTTCTGCAATTAAAGCTAATATTCAGACAGACTGGAGAGCTGGATCATTTTCTCAGATCTTTCCTCCTGCAATCCTGAGCCACTTCCTCAAAGTTCCCTGCAGACTGCATTCTTTTCCCAGCCTTGACTAATCCTTTTAAGTTTGCCTTCCTCTTAGATCCAGAAAATGGAAAGTGGAGGTACATTTGTCTGAATTCTGCAGGGCTAGTTTTGTTGTAAGTAATTTTTAAAAGGTCTAATTGTATTTCTTACTAAAAGCATACAATGCAAAATTATAATTCCAAGTGTACATTTAAAAATTAAACATGGCACATCATTTATAAATGGATTGCTTTGAAAACAGGGAAATACTGCCTTGGAAAAGGGCAGACAAAGCTCTATCACACATTCTTTTTGGTTTGGTCTGATTCCTCTCCAAGTTTTAAACACAAATGCTTTCATGTGATGTCTTCCTTTCCCACCACTGTATAAGTACATGCAAGGTCATTCTATTGTACCTGCTTTCTTTTTGGCTGTTTTTTTTCTCATTTTCTGCTGTGGAAGAGATCAGGAAAGTGTTCAGAGGAGCAGGCCAACCTCTCAAGTGTCCACTAACTCAGGTCTGATTGCTAGCATGGAAAACTGCAGATGGGATGGATACACTGAAAGTACCTGCAGTGCAATTACTATAAATGTTTTATTGCTGGACAAATTTTTAGATAGCCAGTCTGAGAAATGTGTGTTAGAAGAATGAGGCATAATTTTAAAGGCAGGAATAAAACATACATCTTCACTAATTTATCTCAAATGCAGAGGAACAATTATAGAAGCAATCCTCTGGGGACCTCACAACATTTGTTATAGACAAAGTGCCTTTCCACTGAAGCACCATATTGTGTCCTGACTCTGCATTCAGCTGTGTCAGCAGGTTATGTTTAAAATCCACTTTAAAGTGAACTTGGGGTCTAGGTATGTTTTCCTCTTAATTAACCTGCATAATCTGTTTTTGTTCATAATTCATCCCTTCATTTGCATTTTAATTAGGGAGTGTGCAAAATGTCAAGTCTAATTGGCTCTGGAAGACGTGGTACAACAAAGCCCTGGACTAAATCTAGCTGTGGGCAGTGCACTGAACAGCTGGCTTGCAGTTCAGGTCAGGACTTCAGTACAGGTAAGGGGTTTCATTCACCCAGTTTTCTGTGACTAAATGTATCAACACTAATTTCACAAGAAGTAAAACTGGAGTACCTGCAGACCCCTTGTTCCTGCATTTTAATGACATGTAGCCTGTTTCCTCTTGCCTCTATGCAGTCCACATGCAGCTCTCTTACCCTGATAGACTTAAATCCTGGTATCTCTTTGGTTTCTGAATCTTCCCTTTCTCTGCCAGTTCTCTCCAGTAATCTTACAGCAGCTGTAGAAGGAGAGAAAAAACTCAGACTGGACTCCCTGAAATATTTGAATGACATTGTCACTTACCAGCTGGCTGAGAAATGGTGTTTTGGAGTCCTCATAGGGGCTCTGATCTTCATTGACCCATTCAAACTTGCCACTTGTCATTCTCTCAAGAAAGTACCTGGCCCCAGTAAGGCATGCTACCCTTGCCTTCACTGGAGATATCCACAAGAAGGGTCACAGGTTCTTCCCTCCCAGGGCAGGGTGGTAAGCAGTGCGCAGAGATGAGTGCTGCTGTGAGCTGAGAGGAAGCCATCAGGCTGTCAGTTCTCCAAGCTGTGTGTCTGAGACACATCTAGTGGTCACCAAGCTGTACATGGACTCCACTTTGTGAAATATATTTTATTGTGAAAGTCTTCAGAGAAGATTTTAATTCCAAATACTTCCTATTGTAAATTATTAAGGAGGACTACTTTTGTTCATGTGAATCTGTGACATTATCTGGTTTCTCATAAATTTTTATTTTTTTCTTCTCAGTTTACTCCCTTGTCTTCACATTTCTTTCTAAAAACTCCCCACAAAGGTTTTTATAAGTATATACCATCTGAAATAATTGTTTATAGGTTTGAGGATATGTTGAAGTGTTTTCATTTCCAGGTGTGGGAAGAATAGGGGGCTTGGTAGATAGATGAGAAGCCTTTGAAAGTAGGAGTGGAAAATATACTATAGATTTGTTTCTGCTAGAATTCTTTTCAGGTGTTTGAAATGAAACATTCTGGGTGTAGCTGGAAAAAAGAGTAATACTCAGAGACAGCTCTTCTGTAGTTAAAAAAGTTCATTGAAGGTTTCTCAGACTGAAAACCCAGCATGGCTCTTACAGTTCTGTTTTACACGGGTTTTTTTCTTCAGTGCATGTCATTATGTGATAGCCCAAAATTAGCAATGAAATTAGGACACTCACATTATTTATAAGAATTTAGCATTCTGCCTCATGAAAAATACAATTTTTTTTATTTTACTTTTTTCTTTGTTTTTGTTGATTTTGATTAAGAGACATATTTAAATCCCCCCATTTAGCTTTTTTCTTATTTCTGGAATTACTTTCCAAGTGTGAATATAAAGGGATGAAATTGAGTCTCCTTATTACTCATTCATGCCTAATACATTCTTACAAAATTCCCTTGCATGTTCATGCAGTGCAGCTGGCATTTTTGACAATTTTTTTGATGATTTTCATGTTAATATATTAGGCTTGAATAAAAGCTTAATAAATATAAGGTTTCATTAACAAATATCAGATGTAAAAAAAGAGTTTCAAGGTAGATTTTCAAGAAACTTGGTGACAGGCATAGGTGTGAAAAAAGTTAATTTACAGTTGAACAACATCATAGAAAACTAGACTGGGTAAAAAAGGTTGCTTTAAAAATTTAAATAACTTATATTAACATAAGCAAGTATGTCTGAGATATAATTTGTCAGAGGCAGAGGTGGTACCTATGTGACTGCTAACAGCTATCTCGTTCAGATAAGACACCACTGAGATTTAGCATTCAAACATATTAAATAAGCTTCTTGACAAAGTAATCCAAAACACAAACCTTAAGTCTGTGAAGGATCATAGGGAGGATGTGTCACTTGCAGAAATCATTAAGAAAGTGTGTTTATTGTGTAAGGCTGTGGAAGGCTGGAGGTTGTCTGCAATTGCTGCTTCACCAAAGTCCATCAAGATGCAAAAAACCAAACCAAAACCAAACCAAGGTGTCAGCGAGAAGAAAGTCCTCTCTGTGAAATGTAAAAGACAGCTCCTGAAGCTGCCTGGTGTACATCCTGTGAGAAATACCGATCAGTATTTTGCACAAAATGCAACTTAATTGCCTTTGTCTATTATTCTGCTTACTTAGCATTCATCTAAAAAAAGAATAAAAAAAAAATAATGAAAAAAAAATAGAGCCAGAACCATTCTGCCAACAGAAGTTGCTGTCCAGAGACCAGACTGGACACTTTGGCTGCGTGTCTTGAGTGATTGGAGATAGACACAGCTCTTGCTATCAGAGGCTGGCACTGCCAGAAGACAGACTGGAATAAGGCTGCCATTATTATATTTTTAATACCATATTGGATGTCACTTAAATACAAAACAGTTAATTTTTATAAACACATGTTTTATTTGAATAAAAATAAATCTTTTCTTTTTGGCTACATATAACCTTTTGTGACTGTAAGCATTGTCTGGAGCTGGAGACTCAAGATGTTCCAATGTACATAGATTGAAAAAGGTTCTAAAAAGAACCTTTGAAAGGAAATGTAGAGCCTTATATTTCGTAGAAACCTTCTTGCTGTTCCAAAGCCCTATAGGTCAGTATGCTGATAAAATCTAGACATACAGTTGAGCTAGAATAAAGTATTTATTTCAACATCAGAAAGGAGAATTAACAGAACTTGAACAGGATTTAATTTAGCATATGCTCTTTCAGTTCCTGTATTTCAAGGATGTCAGCTGAGAACTGGCAGGCAGTTCTGTGTTGTACCAAGAAGGTACTAAACTCTCCAGTTGCAGACCCATCCTTGCTAATCCATGCCAACAGTTCTGAAATACATTCTATGTAACCTGGGCCCTTTGCCCTTTCACTGTCACTTAGACCATTATTCAATGGAAAATTATAAGTTACTGAGACAAACTCTGATCTTTGTTGTGTCAATCCAAATCTAGTGCTGTTCCAATGAGGGAGATAGCTTAAAGGAATTATTTTGGACTTAACCTTGGCCAGTATCTTTAGGGTTTTGTATGTAGATAGACAAGAAATTAAATTCTACAATCCAGAATGGAACTAAAATTAATAAACTTCATTTAAAAGGAAATGGAAGCTATATACTGAGCAATATTTGTGTCCTGGGTTTTAGGGGGATGATGTTTTCATTGATATAAGTCCATGTGCTGCACTAAATGAGAACAAATGCAGAACAAACTCGATCTTTTCCTGAAGATACTGTGATGCAGAAAGTCTTGTCATTGGCTTAAAGTAAATTCATATAAAGCCAAGAAGTTATTGATATCATAATTAAAATCTTACTACTGGCATGAAAAATAGTTATAACTATTATTATAATTATTACCATTGCTGATATTATTCTTATATTACAGGGAAAGAAAATACAAGAAATAACTTTATTATATGGAGGAAATTGTTGGAATGACAGTGCAGTTTAAACTCGTGCCTCTGGCTACCTGCCCCTTTTTCTGCCCTAAAATTTGCAGTTCTGTACTAGAGATGAGTTGTTTTCAGCCCTGGGTCTTCACTGTCATCTCCTGTCCTTTGTCTTATCATCTCCTGTCTCTTCTCTTCACTTCTACATTGCACCTTGTGTCCCCATTTTCAAGGTCTCGGCTGTAATGCCAGGCCTGTGCCCCTCTGCACAAAGCCAAATCCCCCCATTTCTCAGATAGGGATATAAATACTTCAACATGTGTAGAATAACTTCTTGTTACCACATTCTAGAAAATGTACACTCTGCAAAGATAAGCAAAGGTAAATCAAATTAGGCATAACCACTTGCTCTATAGAAATGATAAACAACCTCTATTTACAGACCAGAAAGCAAAAAGAAAGTTTCTGGCCAGCCAGTACAGGATGAGACTGAGCAAGCTGGCAGCCCTCAACCCTGAGACAGTGTAAAGCTGATAAAATTGCAGTGGTACCTTATGAGGTACAGAAATGGTTCATGCACTGGGCTACAAGTCTACAAGCTAAAGTGCAGCAGTTCTGCAGGTTTAGTAGGTCCAACAGCATTAGCAGTAGCTGGCTGTTTTCTATTATTTTTTTCCATTAGAGACCACCCAACATTATAATATACATTTCAACATCTTTTAAACAAACTCTTTGTCAAAGTCCATGTGCTATACAATTTCATAAGTGTTTGCAATTCACAGTAGATATAAAAGTATGTTTTCCCATAACAAATTACTGGAAATAATGTAATAGACTTTTTTGGTAGTACCCAGGGCAGTTTAAAAGTGTGGAAAGTTTGATATTAACATTTCTTATGCTGTCTTCACTAGAGGAAGTTCCCTTTGAAACCCACTTGGTAACCAGACTTTTCTTTGAGGTCTACTATAAAAATATCTTTCTATTGCACAATTTTCAGCCGCTAGAGCACATATCAAGTATCTTGATTTTAGTTACCATATTGACATCTGCTTTGCACTGGTATTAACATAATAAAGATCTTATGGATTGGAAAAATTTGGTTTTTTTTCAAGGTTTTAAAGCAAGTCAATTTTATGTTTTCACACTCCCTTGCTCACATACTGGTGAGAAGCAGCCTGTGCATGTCCACGTGGCCTGACCAAGGTCACTTGTGCACAATACAGAAGATGAGCACCAGCTGTCAAGTCCTCTGCATCTCCAGAACCCCTCTCAACCAGCAATGACAGACTTTGGACAGACAGACCTTTCTTCTCCTTCAGGAGCCATCAGCTGTTTTGGGCTAGATCTCGGCTTCAGATCTTACTTATTTCAGGCACCACAAATCTTAAGGCGCATCACTGTCCACTGTCTGTTCCTCCTATCTTGGCATATGTGTGGAACACATGTCTCCTGTCTCCTTCTCTTGGCAGCAAACAGGAAGGAGCGGTGCCTGCCATGCGCTGCAGCCTTGCTGCCACCCTGCTAGAGCCAGGGTGCTGGCTCCTTTGCTGATGAGTTGTCTGCTTTTCAGGCTGCAGCCTTTTTGTTTTGACATCAAGAACATGTTCCTCGGTTTTGCTGACAAAAACAGTGTCCTGGGAACAGTGTCCCTTATTATATGGCCATTCTTTTAAATAATTCTGCTTTCCTGCCCATGCTTACACACACACATTTCCATTCAGACTTCCTTCTTTCTTCTATCTCCAGTCTCAGTATTTCTTACGAATCTCTGCTGTGTAAGTAAAACAAAACTCCAATTTTCCTGGGTAAACTCTTTTTTTCCCCAAAAATATCTTAGATTTATGAAATCAGTTACAACTCCTTTTTATAGCTGGGTGACAGCTTCTCAAAGGTCTTCACAGGTAAAATAAAACCAGAAGATAGCACAAAGGAAATGCATGCTATAGCCAGCACAGGCAAGTTGCACATAATTGAGTATCATCGTAAAACCACATCAATTAATGTCCTACAAAAACCTAACCTTGCCTACAGGAAAAATGTTAATTCAAATATTGTATGGTGGCTGTTTGGTAGCATTCCTATTGTCACTTTCTTCTTCTTTTCTCAGTGATTACATCCATTTGTTGGGTCTTGACTTAAATTAGATTGTGACAGGTCTTAGGGCAAGGACATGTCATTCTATACATTTGAGCAATGTCTGACACAGTGTCACCTCACTTTTGACAGGTTTCCCAGGAATTGCTGTAATAGCAATAATAACAAATAACATCAATAATAACATTTGACATAATAGGATTACAACATATATGCCTTAATGCACATTTTTTGCTTTAATTCCTTCAGACCTGGTTAATAAGGGTTTTTTTACTTTTAAAGAGCTTAAAACTTTAAGCAATTTCGGCAACAAGAGTGAATATTTTTCCTAATGTTATTAGTTCTGATATTACCCCTTTGCCATATTTAACCATTCAGAAAAATCTGTCTGTAAATGGCCACACTTTTATTTTTGGTAGTTATTTATTTTTCTATTGATTACTCAGTCCAGGAGACTTGTGGGAAACTTGTTTCAGCTCACTAAACAAGAGAACTTCTCTGTGATAATCTTCTGTTCAGTTTTTCATGGTTTGGTACGTTCCTATGTATGACACAGTTCAGATTCCCAGCTGAGGAAATATACATTTCAAGTTTATCCATGTTAGACACTCTTGTGTGACTCTTGAGCAATAGGATTTAAATGTAACTGTGCCAAAAGCCTTTTATGTGAAAACAGTGTTAGAATTCAGACCATATGAAGACACAGTTTAGAGGCTATTGCACTGAGAAAACAGGCTGAAAGATCTCATATAAATCCAGAGCACGAAAGAAAGAAAATAACAGGTCCACTTCCATCCCCTTGAGAATATAAGACCACTACTGAATGCTTGCACACAGCTAGTATTGCTTTAGTTTTGTACAGATATGTAATCAGCAAGTACAAGAATGGCTTCATATGGGCTCTTTGCTCACCCTTCTCTTTTTTTAGGAAAAGCTAAATACATATTACTGTAATGTGTAGCTGTGCCCTTGCAGCATACAACTGACTTTCATAAATCCTTCAAATTTTTTATCTATTTATAAAGGACTTTTATATTAATCCTTTAGGTTCTTGGATTGCTGTTCAATTGGAAGCTTTTTCATTCTGTATTAATTAAACTCAGTAGGATGGAAGAGAGACACTTCTGCTGAGCAAAAGTGATCTAAGACTGCTGTGCACTTGTAAAACACTGCAGATCCTGAGATAGTTTAAATCATTTGAACATGTCAGGGGGCAAACGAGGGTGACTATCATCAAAGTACAGGGATAAACAGCAAAATAATTAAATAAGTAAAGCTATTTGAAACACCTATTTGCTGTAGATTAGTGTAACAAATGTTCAGCAAATGGCAAGTTTAAATCAAAAACATAAGAGCAGAAGTGCTAAAATCCCTTCCAGGTGTTCTCTGCTGCTCAGCCAGTACACAACAGCTGGAAAACACTCTGAACAAAACACCTCCCAAACCCCCACCAGCTTTAGCCCCCTAGCTGTTTTCCTACTCTGAATTGGACTCACCATTTACAGATATTATTCAAAGAAATAGACATTTTCTCCCACTGCTTGCCACCTCTTTCCCGCTTACTGTAATACTTCAAAGCAGTTAGTCTAAAAATGTCCCATGTGCTTTGACCTGCCTAGTACATTTTTCTGTCTCCAAGTAACAGTTCTGCACATTTTGGGGCCATTCACTGCTTTTTTTTTTTTTTCCCCAGAATGACAGAGCAGATATCTGATCTTTTTGTATCTCCTGAAATTCCAGCCTTCTGATGGGTATAAAAGATGCTTTTATGATTTTTTATCACACAGATTTGCTTCAGACAGCTTCAAGTCCACACAAGCTTGAGGGAATACATACAGCTTCTAGATCCCACTTAGACTAACAGGAAAATATTAAACCAAAGTTGCATATGTTTTTTATAATAGAAATACGTTCAAATTCAGGGAATATTAAATTAAAACACAATTAATCCATAATTCTTCTGATCTAGTGGAAATGTGATCATTTTTATCTGAGATAGAGTTAATGTTCTTCACAGAGGCTAGTACAGGGCTATGTGATCATGACAACATGCTCAATATGTAAAGTGGTGGGAAGAAGTAGGAATGGGGGGACATTTGGAGTGAGGACATTTGTCTTCCCAAGTCACCACTGCATGTGATGGGCCCCTGGTCTCCTGGAGGTGGCTGAACACCTGCCTGCCCATGGGAAGTGGCCAATCAATTCCTTGTCTTGCTTTGCTTGTTTGTGCAGCTTTTGCCTCCCCTGTTAAACTGTCTTTATCTCAACCCATGAGCTCTCCACTTTTTGCCCTTCCCATTCTCTCCCTGATCCTGCTGGTGGAACAGTGAGCAAGTGCCTGTGTGGGGCTTGGCTGCTGGCTGGGGTTAAACCACAATACTTTGTCATGTAAATAGGTATGGGACAAGCATTGCAGGAAAACTTCAAACCATTTATATTTTTCTCTGAAGTGATCCAAATATTAGGGAAATATTTGAGGTATTTGCCTAAGTGTGGTACCTTTGGTCTTCTGGGATTGAAACAGACAGTTCTAAAATTCTTCAGGGTATTGTTCTCATGCTATTCTAATCTCTTTTTAAGATCAGCACCAAATATAAGTCCCAAAGTAATATAGAATTTACGTGCAGACTTAATGTGTTTTAAGTCTATTAAATCAGTGGGATATTCAAATACTGGACTGTAAATCCGGTGCGTGAGCCCTCAATTAACCTCTGACCATGTTTTGGAAGTAAAAGTCATCAGTTTGCTTTTCTGCATACTCCTCAAGTACACCTCTAGTTCTGTTTCTTTCTATCCAGTCCTGGAAATTCTGAAAGATGCAACTGAGCAGAGCCTTTGGCCTGAAGGTTCTTTTCATGTTCATCTACTTCAGTTTTAGACTTTTGTAACAAACAGGATTTCTCCAATTCCTCTGAGGAATGGATTATGTTACAATCTCTCCTAGGCACATTTTCCTTATGCTAAATTTATCTCTTTCCTGCATTTATTTATTTTTTTGCTACAGTAAACACAATTATCTTATGAACCCATAGAGGAGTGACTGCAGAGTTTTTACCTAGTGAAATTCTGTGTAATGTGTACTGAGATTGTGAGTTCAACTGCACTGGGAAACACTATGCTGCAGCAAATTTTTGTTTGGTTTTGTTTTCTTATTCTGGTTCTTGCTTTAAGACATATTTTTCTTTCTCCTTTGTTTGTGAACAATGCACTTCACTACCAGTGTTGA
Source organism: Eopsaltria australis (assembly GCA_034509425.1). Classification (NCBI taxonomy): domain Eukaryota; kingdom Metazoa; phylum Chordata; class Aves; order Passeriformes; family Petroicidae; genus Eopsaltria; species Eopsaltria australis. The sequence continues at coordinate 106,028 of JAVTVJ010000360.1, read as the reverse complement.
CAAGCAAATTTTCAACAACTGCAGGAAGGATAAATAGGGAAAAAAAGCAGCAAACAGCTACCTTCCTGCTGCTGTCAGTTATGAGTTATCGATTTCCAAGAAAATAATTAAATGATGACAGAAATATGTGCAAACAGAAAAAGAGCTTCTCCCCCTTTCCTCGCCCACAAAATATATTCTGTAGCATTTCTCCAGCACACAATCTCAGCACTTAGGGCCTGAAAGAAAATAACATGCTTCTCCAAAGAAAATCAAGGTTTTAGTATAGCATGGTCAAATTAAAATGTCTGGACAATTACACTTTTTCATAGCAAAGCATGAACCATTTAATAGACAGATTTCTTTGTACTCAATACCCTGGGGTACTCTGATCCTCTGCTGAAGTCTCTGGTCTCATCTGCTGTAATTGCATGTGTCACAGCCTTCTTTTAGCTTATTATGTATATTGCTTGGGTTGCTACAAGGAATTTGTGCTGTAGGAATTGAGACTAAATCTCTTCACCCAGTTTTAGATTTTAGTTCATACCAATGCTGCCAGAGCAGTAGCAAGTAGAAGAGGCAACTGGACCTCTTTTCTTAACTGTGCATCTGGATATACACAGAGACCCCTGGAAAACTAGGTTGTGTTTATGCTAGGTAAGATTTGAATTTTACTATATAGACATTCCAATCTTTCCTATGCCCAGAAGGGTTTTAGATCTTTAGTCATGGACTAAAAATTGCAATGCTGAAAGTGACAAGGATTCAACCTCTGCAAATGTCTTTTCAGCTTAAGGAGTCATCTTCATTTGTATTTATTTCAAGTCTCTCAGAAGTCATACCGTACCAGGATCTTGTATATTCATAATGAATACAACAAAAACATATTTCCCCCATGCCTGAGTGCAGTCATTCATGCTGACAGAAAGAATTTACTGATAAAGGAAAGAGAAGTGGAATGATTACTTTGAACAGAAGAGGTAGCCTCCTTTGGTTACTTCATGCTGCTTATGCTCTGTCTTATGTTACACTTCAAGCATACTGAGGGAGACAGCTCCTAGTATTTCCAAGGTGCTGATGCTCTCCATTTAGTAAAACCTATAATAATACAGAATCCAGGTACTTTCAAACTGCTTAAGTTACCCAGCTCTAAGTGAGCAATGTTTAAAAATCATAGAAAGGTACTGTTCATCCCACAGGCTTCATAGATAATCCTCAAAGTGGTAAAAGTAATCCAAAAGTCTGTCCTGATAAATTTTTTTTTTTTTTTCTTAACAGAGCTCAAATAATTTACTTTTTAAAAAGCTAACTTGGTCATGTCACATCTAATACTTACATACATTCAATTTGAGATTTTTGAAGCCCAAGAGAAAAACCTCACATCACTACCTAACCTGTTTAGTGACTAAGCTCTTACCAAAAATTGTCTCTGACTACAAAAAGCTGTGCTTTTGCAAAGGCCCATCTGCTGTCTTTAAAAGGCAGAGCATCTGGGCTCCCATCTTTTGCTACTCATCACCCCCGAGCTGGATGTTGCTCCATGTAGGTCCCATGAGAAGGGCCCAATCTGGTAGTTTGCATGCACATGTCTAATACGTACGGATAGCTACAAACTTCATATAAGCCACATCATTCTTGGCCATATTTAATTAGAAATTATGCTAGCTGGACAGAATAAGGGCGTGCTGCTGCTCTTCTTCTATTTTAATTGGAGTTTAATTAGGCAAATTACCTGACTTCAAAAGAGCAAAGCACTGGAGCAACTCATGAGTATCATTATTATCATTATTAGTAGTACTGCATTTTGTTATTTTTTTGTAGTGGCAATTTTTTTTCTCTGTTAGTAATATTGCCCTGTTAATGTAAGTCTGTTTTTCAGTTAACATATATATTTCAGTCTCTCTTTTGTTAAACTTGATTAGTCTTGCTTACACTGAACACTGTAAGTGACAAATCTGTAATAAAACTCTTACAGATATATCTTCCAGTAGCTTGAGTTCTAAGATTTTTGAGAATAAACCCAAGCAGCTTATCCTAGTCTAGATGCAAGTGGCAACAGAAGATTTGGAAAGGTTTTTCCTTTCAACCAGAGCATAAGACAAAACAGGCACAGCCTGACACATGAATGAGCAACTTGTGCCCTTTTATGTGTTTTCAAATCCAGATTATGATTGTTATATTGATACTGGCAAAGTATTCAGAGCTGATCTGGTTTGCAGAGGATCCAGGTGATTAGGAACCACCAGCTATAAATTCTGTGCTATAAATTCTATGCCACATTACTAATAAAATGGTGCTGATTCCACTTAGAAAAATTCTGTGCTACTCTTATCAAAATATTAGATGCTATGCTAACAATAAAATTCTGTTTAAAAAATAAAGCTTTAATGGTAGCTACGACTTAATGTTGTCATCATTCTGCTCATGGTCCCTAAAAGATCCTGTCTGTCCCCATTGTGTCAAGTGACTCATCTGTCTTCTGCATGTTTATAAGAAGGAGTTTAAGATTCTGAAATGCTTGAAATATTACAAATATACTTTTCAAAATGTTCCTGTTGTTCCTAAGCTCTATTTGAGAATAGATAAGGAGGTGTATTGGTAGTTGTTATGTGTGTAGTACTCTGAAAAACAATATTAAATAAAAAGGAAATTGAATCAACAGCAAAAACAAACCCTTTGACTTTAGCAGATTTAATTTTATGCTTTTCTTCATCATTAACAAAATAGCCTTTTCTTTCTGGCTGCCTTCTAAGCAGGTTCCAGAATCTGTCTCTCTGCTGCTATTTTTGTGACAAAAGACTTTCTGAATTGTATAATTCTTGAGTTCCATGTCAATCACCTTCTCTATTTCAATTTTAAACATAAATGTTAATGAGCTAATTGCACTCTTCAAAAGATCTTTTATTGAAAATAAATGTTCAGTAGTAGGTGTGCTACTTTCTGTGTTTTATAAATAGGCTTTAGAACTTAATCTAGACAGTTCCAGTTGCTATTTGCATATATAAATCTACCTGTTTTCTAGTACATTATTACTTAATATGTTCTTTTATTGCAAGTGTGTATTGTCAGTTAAAATACTAATTAAGACATTAGCACTTAAACATTCTTTGCATAAATCAATAGCTAAAATTTCCAAATATATTAAATATCATTTCAGATGATAATCAAAATAAGCTCTGACATTAATTCATCCTTAATCTTAAAGAATTTTTGGAATTTGGGGTAAATGTTATTGATATATCTATTTTATTTCATGTTTGGATAGACTTCCTTCTGTTAATCTTGCAGTTTATGTCAGACTAAGACAAGCTCATCATGCCAAACATCCAGCATGCAGATGTAGCTTTCCAAGTAAAAGCAGAGCAAGTGCCTGCACAAGTACTTCTTAAAGATGCAGTTATCGTTTATCAAAAATACAAGTTTTGCTTATCATCAGTAACTGCCCGAAGAAAAGCGACACTCAGCACAAAGCTGCTTTACTGCATTACACAAGTAAGCTCTCTGTTTTGAGGGGTCTATGCAGAAACTGAGGCTTGTTGTAAAGAAATAAAGTCAGGTCTCAGTTATGTTCAGGATGCATGAACATCTGCATTGCCAGTGAGCACACCTGTCCTCAAAAGCTCTTGTGAAATGCCACACACTTTTTGAAAACTGACTTCTGCAGAGTAACCAGCACACAGTGGATGTGAAGGGCAGGGGAAGCAGAAGGAGAGACCTCATGAACACTTTTGGGTTTTAAGCACTGAAGGAAAGGAACAGTATCTACATCTAATTCTCTTTTTTTGAGCTTGTGCTATAACAAGGTTTCTAGGTTACCAGGAAATTTTCCCAAATTCTGCCATCCACATTGCTTTGGTTCTATCACCGACCTTCTGTCAGTTACTGGTGCTGTGCAGCATTGCAAAACACATACATTGGAAAATGTTCCTAAATGTGAAACAATAGCCCACACAGTTATTAACCTCAGCCTGCTCAATGGGAATACAAAATATTCTTTCCAATTCACCCATTAATCCCAACTCTTTCAAGTCAAGCATTGGTCTACTTATCAGTTGAACAAACAGAATGGATTCTTTTTTTTAAGTTTTTGTTCTAATCTTTGCTGTTCTATGAGGGAACTTAGTGATGCAACAGTGATAAACTATCTCTGCAAGATGATCATGCATATGATCAATCAGACTCAGCATGCTTATACCATGCTGTAGACATGGGTCATTAGCATGCTACTCTCAATGTCTAGTGAAGGAGTTACCAGATCCTCTGCTGCTATGTATCATTATCATTCCTTTATAATTTACTAGTAATGCCTAATTACTCTTGCATAGAAGAAATATTTCTAAATCACACTATTTTAGACTTGATAATATTTTATCTTTGCTAGTATTTCATTTAATTACCCAGTTATTCCCCCCTAATACCTCCTGTCCCCTTTGCCTGATCATACACACACACACACAAAAAAACAAAAAAAAAAAAGGAAAAATTAAAAAAAAAGTGAATTGTGTTTTTAAAGCACAGTAGGGGCAGAAGTCTTGAGGGAGGGATGTGTCAGCAGGTGCTGTACACACACACTCAGCAGGGCGTAGATAACCTGCTTGTACATAATTGGCAGATGCAACTTGGTACAGATAGAAGTGAACTGAATTAGGGTCTGGCTGAACAACCTGCAGCTTTAGGAGTATTCTGCAGGTTTTAGAGGCCCACTAGGGTTTAGGAGTTGAACAGGAACAGACTTGTCTCTTTTGCATCACCTCTCTTCTGGTCTATTTCTGCCAGAACTTACAAAACTAGTCATACAATGTTAGCAGCGAGGTTATGACACATAGATTATATGATATGGACACTGGGATGCCCTTTCTCCTCCAGAAGCTGCTTTCACAGACTCCAGGCAAACAAGAGTCAGAGTAGCTGTTCTCTTGTTCACTTGTTACAAACCTTCACCACTCCCTCTATCAAAGTGCAAAAGTTCCCTAATTTGTCATTTCCCACTTAACAGTATCTTCAAACATAACACTAGCTACCAATGAAAAATGTGAGACCACATCCATCTCTGTGAACTCATGAGGGAAGCACCACACTGCTGAGATGTAGTTGCTGTTCAATCACCATCACATTTTTACCCTTGGGGCTTTTTTTCCAACATGTTATTTGAAATCTTGCCTGGTTACAAACAACCACAGAGCTTGAATCAGGACTACCTGTGACACAGAACTTTTTTATTTTTTGGGTCTCTCTTACATGACCAAGATTATAAAACACATAACTTTTTACACCGAAGTGTTAGCCTGAAACCAAACTAGGAGAATTTTTTTAGTTGAAGAACAAAAGCTGAGACATCTTTTACTTTCAGGTTGTGCCTCTATTTAGCATCAACATCATTGTTATGCTCCTTGGATGCCGTGAAATTGATACACCAGTCTAGTTATACATTGAAACATTAGTACACTTAGCAATTTTATTCTTCTAAATATTTGGCACTTTTTCTCATATATGAAGCAGAAGTAAATGAGATACTCCCAGCAAAAGCAAAACCACTCTATAAAACATAAAAACAGATTCATTGAAGATCTGTGTCACTTATGTTCAGCTGAGATCCTTGATGCATTTTTGTTTATTTTGGCAGTATGTGTATTATTATTCTTAATTTTAAGAGCTTGATTATTGTTATGTCTTGTACTATGAATATTACTGTTATCCTTGATAATGACCTATTGTTTTTTCATCCTTGCTTAAGCTTAGCAAACTTCATCCTAGGGGCCTTTATGATGTGTGTTATGATGTGAAAGAAAAACAAAAAGAACCTACTGATTAAGCAAGACATTTACAGTGACCGGTAACTCCTTTAGGTTCTTCAATCCAGTGTTAATGTTGCATTAAATTTGTGCTTGCTTGAAAACGAAATGAGTTTTTTCCGAAGCTAGTTTTTGTTGGATATGTTTTGCACTTAATTTTTAGAAGCCAAGGAATTTTCAGGCTCAATCTGTGGGTCTCTGATTTGTGTCTTCTGCTCCAATGGATTTAAAAATTTGTCCTGATGTTTCACTGTTTTCAACAGATGAACTTACCCAATGAAAACTCTACTGACCTTTCTTAACGAACATCTATACCAGTGGTACATTGTACCCAGCTGTTAGTAACATGGGCTTAGTTCTCTGTCTTCTTCTGGGGGTTTTTTCCCGATATTTTATGGCTATAAATTTTAGCTGTTACTAACATTAGCAGATTTAATAGAAGGTGTAAAGGCACAAACAAACTGCAGATGTAACAGTTTATTTCACAGTGCAAATCTCAAATGTGTTGTCTAAGATCACTAGGCTTTATGCAAGGTATGGTATACTGTACTAATAATTATGTATGACATTCTTGTGTATACAACTAAAATATCCCGTAAATTTTTCCATTCTTTAGTATGAATCAAAGTCTGAAAGTGTCTCAAAGCACCATGAGGATGACCTAACACAAACTCCGCATCCCCAACCATAGAAAATGTGTAGGTATATGTGTTTTAGAAGGATAATACACTTACAATTGATTAAAATTGTTTTTCCACAGGATCTGGGGTACAATTTTTCCTGCTCTGTGTTTAATATTCTGATTATTTTCATCTCTATTAAACTGGTATGAATTCATCAGCTGTTACATTTCCTGTTTATCTCTCACATGGAACACCAATAAGTTAAAGTTGGCAAATGTTATTGTATTCTGTAGGCATCCATTCTCTAGGAGTTATTTTGCATGTTTTCTTCATTCCTTTTGTCAACACAAAGGCTTGATCTTATGCTTAGACAAAATGTTTTAGTCACCCAGTCCATAAGATATCTATGCTTTGAAGCATACAGATATTTTCGCTTGACATTAATGCCACTCCAGTTCTCCAGTGCTCTCTGTTGCTGCTGTGGCAGATATCACAGAAGTTGAATGAGAGCTGTGAAATGCAGTCACTGAACTATGGTGGACTTACTGGCTCAAGTCAAGCTTCATCTGTGATCAAAATAAAGATGCTGGACTATGAATGGCAATGCTGAGCTGCAGGAGTGCGTTTGTTTTTGTGGCTTTGACAGAGTGGTAACTTGCATAGGATTAGGTTGTTAGGTAGAAAATTCCTGCAAAAGATTAGCCAAAGGTCACCTGTGAGCAGCTGGGCGCCTTTGTAGCCTGGGCCTTAAATGGAAAGGTAAAATGTAAGCACTATCACATATGGGTCGTAACTACCCTGATGGGGATCTCAGATATTGTGTGCTGAGAAAGGGAACTGAAGCTCTGTACTGAATCGCTGTACCTTTAAATATTTAACCAGGCTCCTTTACAGATGAGTGACAATATTCATTGGAAAAGTAAAACTGAATCCTCCATAGCCACAGAATAATAATTTGAAGTATTTTTTTGTGTGAAGATTGGAGACACTGAATGCACTTTTTTCTCTTTCCTACCAAAGCTGCAAGAAAAAATCTGTGTAAGTATTTAGACTCCTCCTCATAGTCTTCTAATTAGTTTTGGCCAGTCTTTACATGAATACAGTAACACTTTGTATGGATTAAAGCACAGCTCTCAGGCTTATTACAAATAAGAGGAAAATAAAAACAGAGAAAAGTCTTTGGCTAAACTGAAGGAGTAAAAGGTGTATTTTCAGGATTTGAAGGAAAAGAGGAACTGGGCTATGTTTTCATGTAAGTTATTTCATATAAATTTTCTTGTAATAACTGTGAAGATCTTAGTAAATACTCTAATATATGTATAATGATATTTACCTACATAAAGTTCATCGGTCCTGAAGAACTGCAAACTATTTTTCCTCTCTGATAGTTAATTACCACGGTCAAGGATAAGTATTCTCAGAGTTTTTTCAAGCCAGTAAATGCATTAAAAGCATTCTTTTAATGCTGGTAGGCTTATCTATCTGTCTTTGGCTTCAAGGAATTCTCTGCTGACAGTGGAAGTTAAGATCTTAGGTAGAGAAGCAAAAGCCTGATTTAAGCTCATGAGGTTTTGGTGAAAGCTAGGAACTTAATATCTTCTGTGATGTATAGAGTGTTATAACGCTATCTACCAAAGTAAAATTGAAACCACTGTGTAAATATTTTTGCCCCTAGCCTGTAAAAGTGCCTTCTTTGTAATTGAAGACTTAAAATTATTTGAGGAATTGCTGGAATATGCTGATAAACATATATATCTTTCAGAACTCTGAATTCCCACACAAATAAAACCAGACAACCTGCAACTTTGGATCAGAATGCCACTATAATTTAAATCATACTATTAGAAATGTTGAATGTATTTTTGCAAAACAAGACCAAATACTTCCCACCACATGAAACATGTTTTCATTAATAAAGTTGGTATAGCAGATATAATTTCTGTTGTGCAAGTGTAAAAGGGAATGCTACTACATCTTTATTCATGGAGTTGTTTTGTGAGCATTCAGTAACACAAAATCCAGATGGGAATTAAGGGAGTTCTGTTACAAAGGTAAAGCTGCCTTCAGCTTGCTTGACATCAGTGGACCACTCAGGTAGTCCTTGCACACAGTTCTTGAGTAACCCATCTGCAAAGTGAAATCTTCAAAACGTTCACCTTGGCAAGTTCAGAGATCTGTAAGTGAGGAAAGACTAAGTGCCATGTAAACTCTGCTGGTTTTCGTTATATATTTCCATTAAGCTAACTACCATGACTTCAGCAAGACTCCATCTAAATGAAGAAAGAAATCATAATTTAGGCAATGGCACATTCTAGTGTGTTTATGAAATTCTTTTATGGGGATGGTATTGGACTATATAAATGACAGAGAACTGAGTTTGGGTTTTTTGTTTTGACATAGACTTGACAGAAGAAAGTTGGTTTTTTCTTTTGTGTGACAGTATCTCCTGTGCTGAGATCTCTGAAAAGCATAGTGATGAAATTTCTGGGCTAGGTTCTTTATCAGATTGAAGACTAGAGTATGAAACAGCTACATTGTGATTGTTCTATATTTTCAAAACACTATTGTGAAGGTTCGTTTATTGTCTACAATAGATTTTTTGCCACATGTTCACAAAATTCTTTTTACTTTCTTGTCAGTGTATTCTCTAGTGATTGTTTTTGCTATGAACCTATTTTTTAACTAGAGTTCAAGCATTTTGTAGTTTGGGGGCTAATTGAGCTTGTACCTGACACATTCCAGTGAAATCCTAAACATTCAGCAAAATAACATTCACTTGAAACTTTGAAGGTGTCCTGTTTTCCATGATACCTAACTGGCATTTTTTCTCTAGCTTGCAAAGGATAAAACAAAAATTTCTTTTCCTCAGCAGACAAAAATTCTAAGACCTTCATCTAATGCCCTTTTGAAAGCCATTCTGAATTAAATCTGTGGAAGAAGGGACTGAATCACCTCCTCCAGGTTCATACTGCTTCAACTCTCTTAAGTTGTGCTTCAATAGAATAATATGAAAGTTCTCCAGTGGTGATTGTGGTTATAAAGTTAGTTTGACCTGTATAAACATTTGAAAATTCCTAATTGTACTGAAATTTCCAGAAAGAACTGAGGAGGACTAAATGTCATCCACAACATCCTGGGTTAACAGCATTTATGTGACATGCTGGGTACAGAATTTTGATATAGTTAGCTGAAGCAAAGATATTGGACACAATGATTAAGTATACATAAACTAACCTGAACACTATTTTAAACTGAGATAATGGTCTTGCTTTTATGGCCAACCTGGCTAAAAATCAAAGTACTCATTTAGCCCTGTAAGAGTATCAAAATAGGATTTGATGTAAATTACAGTGAAATTTGGTGGGCATGTATGAAATGCATATTATTCCTGTAAAAGATTTCTAGGCTGAGCCTCAATAAATGATAATAAATTTATGGTCTCAAAATGCCTTGGAAGAAAGTAATGCAAATTTTTTAGATTGCCGAAGCTTCATTTACAGACACACGCATAATCTCACAGAATAATTTCTTGTAACATTTCTAACTATATGATGTTCAAATAGTTTACATTCTCCAGCAACCCTTCTTCACTTTCTGAAACAGAACCACAGTGATTGAACCAATAAAAGCATTTATGTTAGCATTGTCATGAATCTTATTGCAAGATGTTTTCTAGTGTCTCAGGAAAAAATGTGTTTATCAGACAGAAAAAATAAAATCTTTTGCAAGAAGACTTAAATAGTAGAAGGTGCTGTAGAAATGTTGATTATCTTCCCTTCCTGGCTGCATGACTCTGTAAAGTGCCCTCTCACTGTACCTGGCAAGAGGCAAGTGCTAAACAAATCTTGTCTCCACAAGTGACTTCTGAAAAAACCATGTGTTAAATACCCACTTCTTCTGGGCAGCTGGAGATATTAGCTGTTCTTCCACCTGACAAAGCACTCATGGTGCTTTATAATATTTTGAGGGATATTTAAAGGGATGTTCAACACTAGGTAATAACCATAATGGAGCCACAATCTAGTTCTCTCATAAGATTATTTAAGCATTGTGATGTTAAAGCTAAGGTGTAGTATGCTGTACTTCAGGTTCATTAGCCAGGACCAAGCCAGTGATATGAGCTACCCAGTAAGAGGTATTGACATGGACTGCAAATATCTCTTCTTCCCTTGGGCATTTTTTCTTCCCAAAAGTTAAGAGCTCAGTCTGTTACAATCAAGGCAATGCAGTACTTTTCATCTGATAAGTGAGTGAAGAGGTAACAGGTTCTTTCAGAAGCCAGTGAAACATTACTTGGTAATTTCTGCTCTTCTATTGAAGCTTTTTACCTCAGTTCCCACACTTGATTGATCACCTTCACAATCTGTTTGTGAGGAGACTCATTTCTGTATGCCATGTTCTGCTTCATCTTGGCAGAAAAAGCATACATTTAACCAAACTTGATAACATGTAAAAGCCTTATTTGCAAAAATAACTTCCTAGCTTTGACAAAACAAAAAATCTGTGTCTAACTTCTAGGGAAAATGTGAGTATCCTGCATTACAGTTTTTCTCCATAGTCTGAATAGGGCAGGGGGGCAGAGGTGGGACAGGGAAATTTTACAGAGCTTCTGTATGCTCAGCTTTTTATGAAATGGAAACCAGGGCACTTCAGAAAGACAGCAAGAGATGGACAGCAGTCATCCACAGCGATTTGTAGCATAGGCTGGGTTTTTAACCAGGTCCAGAAGGTAGGAAGTGCTTTCAAATCCAGATATTTATTAGTGGTGCTAGAGATTAAAATGTAACCAGACTATATAACCTACGTAACCCGTTTGCATTTGGATGCATGCAGCTCTGAGGCTCCCACCTGTATTGTTATTGTACATCTGGGCTGGGAGGAGGTTGTACCTGAATATGAGTGATATTGAGAGGCAGGAGGCTACAACTTGGGTACAGCTTGATGCTTCCCCAGCTACATGGTTTCACAAGACATAATATTTAACCAGGTAGCTTTGCTTTTTTCTATTGTGCACCCATTAAAAAAAGAAGTGACCTCAGATCCCTAGTGAAGAGGTAGGGAGATGCTCAGCCTGAAACACTTGCCCTGGTTATACATTGGGAAAAGGTAGTGTTATCTAAAGTAGAAAATGTGGAGAGTTTGCCATGGCAAGTTGAAGAAAAGAAACTTACTTATTTTCATAGAAACTGGAAAGGAGGGGAAAATAATTCTATTTTTAGAACAAGCAAGAAGCTAGAACTTGAAATTTAGCCTTGTGTATAATATAAAATTAGAAGCAGGTCAATTTATTGACTAAAGTAAACTTGTAACTTTATTTCTCTTTCATGACAGTTTGAAGCCTTCTAATTTCTTGACTCCCAAAGCCTTCAATGTCCCTGCCATATTATCAGATATTCATTGGCCCAAAAATGCAATAATATTTCATTTAAAGGATGCTACAAGCAGTGGTTGGAATTTTATACAGTCATTAATATGTTTAAATATGCTTTGGAATGATCTTATTTATTGTAGAAAGCTTCACATTGTATTTTCATAAGCTTTTCTATTCTAGCAGGTTGGTCATCTTGTGTTTAATATTGTTATTTAGCTGTCAAAATATTTTTGTTTCACATAATAAAGGAGAAAAAGCTCATTCACAGTTCTCCTGTGTATGAAGTATCATAAAGAGCAGGGTTATCTTTAATATGTGATGCTGCTCTCAGACTTCAAATACAATCCATTTCATCTTGTTGGCTCTAGTATCAGCCCTGGAAAAGTACCTTTTATTCTCATTACATAAATTTACAAGCTTATAATTTCTCATAAGGCTTTTTAAAATTCTCTTCAACATGGATTATATTTTTGACAACATTTAAGCTTGTTAACATGACTCTCTCAGGTAACTCTTCATATTCTGTAGTGCGAAAAGATTTTTTTTAAATTTCCTATGCAGATACACATTATTTTTGTTATCTATATGTCATATTAGTTACAGGTCTGCTCTTTTCTACAAGAAAGATCCAAAAGTACTACTAGTGGAAATCTAGCAGAAAAATTATACCAAGCGAAAAATTAAAATGCAAACATTTGAAGAGATGCCCGGGAGAAAGACTAGGATTTTTAGTAACATCACTAAATTTCAGAGCAGTATGTTTTAACTCTTTGGCAATTTTCAGATACTCATGGATTGGCATCAACTCACAAAACAAGCTGAGGTATTGCCCTACATCTAAGCAAAAATCACGAAAGCTAGAGCATAGCAAAGATGTGCAGACGCCTGGGCAGGCTCCTGCTTGCTTTTGGCTGGGTTTACCTTTCCTAGACCAATGCCAGACAGAGACCCTGCAGAGCCATTCAGGTGTGTCTGCTTTGTCACCCCTGAGTACCCGTATCACCCAAGTTTTTAAGTCACAGGGCTATCCCAGTTCACACTAATCAGGCCCTGTCTGTACCTGAATTGTGGTGGTACAAGAAGACCTGACTCCAAGGTGGTGCAATGAGGGGCTTGAACTTTGAGGATGAAGAAGGAAAAACAACAACAAAAAATGAGCCTATGCATGGAATTTCAGATAGGGCTGGGAGTTAAAATGGATCTGAGTGGGATAAAAGCTAAATCATTTGAGGTTTGGATCGGAATTGATCTTTTCATAAGTGAGGAAAGCACAAACACATTCTTTAACAATACAGAATCTGGACCTGACATCTGAGTCCACAGGGAGTGAATGGGTGATAAGCAGAGCAGGTTAGCCCAAGGAAACCATGTGGAAGCTGTGTATGTTGGGATATGTTTGGATCACACAAACTAATAATCCTGTAGCCTGGCCATCCTGTAAATACAACACAAAGCCACGATGTAGTCTTGGTGTAGATTGCGTGATATAAAGGCACGTGAACCTTGCACCAATCATAATTTCAAAACTATTTTGAAGTGTAAATGTATATGTAAAGAACAAATATGCTTACTGAATTAAATCATTTTTTCTCCCCCCACAACACAGTAACTCTGTGTGTTCTATAATCAGCTGAGGAGGCAGCTAAAGCTATAATCATGTTTCCCTTCAGCAATAACACAGTATGGTATTTTCTGTCCAGCTCTTGTAATTTTTCTCTAGAAGTTCATGCAAAACCATAGTGTTTTACCACATTTTGTAAACATTTTATTTGGGGACTTGCAGCACGTACATGTAAAAAAGATAAACATTTCAGAGAAGTACACATCTCATGCTAACATTAATCTTCCTAACCCATGAGCTACCCTTTGTTAAGTACCCCAACCTAGTAAAATGAAAAAAATTACCATCTGTACGCTTCCCACTGATAAAGTGAAGAAAGCAGAAGCTGCCTTCTGAGAATACAAAGAAAAAATTGGGTCAAGGACACAGGGGAGGGAGCAGACAGTCATACTTTTGTCCAAGCTGAAGACAGAAGCTCCAGATTTCCTTTATGTGATATGCTGTCATGCCTAGTGGAAACTTATTTACAACTTGCTAATGCATTGCAGTTATAGAATAAGTAGAAAATTGTGTAAGTACTGGCATTATTTCAATTAAAAAATGCACATAATGATCACTTGGGAACAAAATAGCATGGTCTTGGATCATTTTCGTTGTAAGTATGAACTTTGGAGTATTTTTGGGGGTGGGGGGTAGATACTTTAGGAGAAATCAAGCACAACAGTGAGTAATTACAATTCACTGATTAAAACAGAAGAGCTTCAAGAAATCATGATTTATTCAAAAGGGTGTAAGTCACATTATTTGTATTTTCAAAGTTTCTGGACTGTAAAGGGAGTATTAATCTGTATTTCACTCAATGTGTGCTCCCAGTTTTTTTCATGATTTCTTTCGTATGATCAATGACATTTCAAACTGTATGTAAATGTGTTTGAAAATTCCAGACTACAGAGGGGTTGTAGGAGATATGTCCTGTAAAATAAGAGGCACCATTATTTAATATGGTTATGCATATTGAAGGTGTTCATCACTGCTGCAATGGTTTGATTACCAGCTTTACTGTATTCAGCAAACACAAATATAATGTCACAAATCATTAAGGGATTGGATAAAAATGACACTACTGTTTTATGTGCAGCTTTTAGGTAGAGATCATCGATTATGAGGATATAAAATATCACACTGGTTGTGTGAAATCATGTAGGGCAAAAAGAGTACTGAAGGATTTGTGGAAGTGAAAGGAGTCTGCTTTTGACCTGGATTCTGCAATATCATGGAAAATCAGTGTTAGCAAAGTTGACATTAATGACTATATGGCTGCTACAGCCTGGCTGTCTGTCTTTCACGCTGCTTTTTCCCATCTTCTGTGCAACCATTTCCCCAGGGCACGTTCTAAAACCCACATTCCATTTCATCACAGCTCTCCTTGGAGCCTTCTTTGGAGGAAGAGAAAGTCTGAAACTAGGAAACATTCTTATATGCAAGTACGTGCGCATTCAACTTCTCATTTAATCCTTTTTTGAGTTTTACTCTGCCAATACAGACTTTTGTTTTAAGAAAGATCCTTCTCAGGCATTGCATTACTTGAATCCCTTAATAGTGGCCCACATCATAATTTCATGAAAACCAGATAGGACATTCTGAGGTTCTGACTAGTTTTTTGGTAAGCCTTTGTTACAGTTTTTGATGTGACACCAAGATTGTCCCCTCTAGTTCTCCTACAAAATCTCTGTTGCTCAGTTGGTTGTGCCTCCTGAAACATTTGTACCAACTGATTACTTTCCATTCTCTTTCCTTCTATTTTTTCAGCTGTTTGGTTTCTTTATGGCAGGGAAAGCTGAGGTCTTATTTTACTTGAGTTTTGTGGTGAGGGAAAACAGATAATCATCATTCTCGCTGACACAACTCCTTTCTTTTCCATTCATGATGCATTCTCCACTGTCAAAATTGAATTAGTTTCATTGATTTATCTTGTTTACCATGTCTTCTGTTACTGGTTGACTATAATTTTGTCCACCATTGTACCAATTGCACTAATTGTTTGTACTGTTACAGAAGATATTGTGAGAACAGAATAAATGAATTAGTCCATGACTCCATTACAGATGCAACATTGTATCAGTTTTTTGAAATATTAATAGACTTTTATGAGACAAGGAGGGCTGGAGCCTGTAAAAACCTCCAGCAGATGAAAATTTGAATAATCATGGCCATATGGAATTCTGCCACCTTATCCTTGTAGCAATGCCATAGTCATGACTGCTCTCAGTTTTTAACATTTGCAATGAACTTTTTAATTAGCAGTAACAGAGGAATCCTCTAGTTCATTTGTTAGTTAGAAGCACAGCTTCTGGCTAGTTGAAAATAATTGATTTATATTTCAAAGCAGCACATTGAAAACATTATTACACAAAGATGATCTAGTCAAATAATCTCATTACAAGGATGATATTGCAAAATTTATCCTTAATAGGTTGTACAAAAGCTAAAAGTTAAGGGGTTATTTTTACTTTATGAAATTCACTCCAATACTTTTATTCAAACCTGCTTTGCTGACAATATTTTTTAATATAAAAGGAGTTCTGCAGCTTTTTAAAGCTGAATGTTTCAAGAGACATGGTTTTGAAAGAAGGGCATACTTGTGCTTTTACACTTGCAAAAGTAAGTCTGTAGCTAGTAAAGTTTTTACCATCATTCAAATTGGTTTTGTCATCAGTTATTTTTTAATAGACCATTTTTGCAATTATTGTCACCCAGACCTACAATGGTCTCATTTAACTGCTCTTCAGGCTTGTGTAGTTTGGGCAACCAAAGATTTCACACATCCTGTGCTTTAATTAAATATATTTCCCCCAGACCTCAGGGATCTGACCTTGTCTTTCGAAAAGGTTGTTTTGTTCTCTTCTCACAGCTTCCCCAACACATTGGGTGCCTGCTCAATAGTCACAACCAACACAGCCCTTGGAGCTCAGGTTCAGACAGGCTTCTTCCTGACCATCTCTTGGATCTTAGTGCCTGAGAGCCAGTAAGGCTCCCAGTGCTGGGGAGAGTAGCTGACAACTGCATAGGCATGGGATGTCCTTTTTTGCCCACTTCTGCAATTTGACTAAGCAAAGGCATGCATTTTTTCCTAGAGGACAGGGTTTTTTCCTAGAGACCAAGATCCAGGTATGAAAATTCATTGTGTACCTGTCAGGTACATGAGGTGAAGATTTGCTGGTGAAATTAAGAGGGTTTTAAAATGAGGAGGTTGTGATAAGGCCTAATTGGATAATGTTCTGTTCTGGTTTTTATCACGATGCTTGATTTAGTCAATTACTCTTTAATTAGATTGTTTTACTGAAATAATGATGATTTTCATATGTTGTATCATAAGGTAATTGTGCTGTCAAGATTTGTTCTCTAAAGGAGCATTGAAATGCCAAGTTTGATTTTAAATAGGTCTAGAAAAATAATTTAAACTCTAGTTATAAACATGAAAACAGCTTAGTTAAAAAAAAGTTGTGTAGGTTACTTCATACCTTACAGAGAGTATGGGCATAACTGGCAGAGCAATTAAGTGCAATTAAGGACTACTTCCAAGCACTTCTTTTTTCTAAGGTAAATTCAGAAATACCCAGGGGATGTAGCATAATCAGTGCAGCAGCACTATAGCCTTTTATATGATAAGGAAGGGACTTTAGCATGCAAAACTTCATGATTAATACTGAAATAAGATTAGTAACGTAGCCAGCTAAGGAGCCGGCTGTCACTAATCGACGACATTTAGCATCTCTTTAGCCCTTTTCGCTGTTCCTATGAGGACTCTTACTATTGGGAAGTTGGAACAGCTCTTCGATCACTTATTTTTATAGGTTTGTGTAGCTGACATTAAAAACATGCTTAGAACTTCTTTTTCTTTTCTGTGAGTGTTTGTATTATAGAAATTCAGAAAACTGGAAAAAACCTTACATTGGAATGGCCACTCCAGACCCTGGAGTCTGGATATATGAAAAAGCATAGTCAGAGTTTAGTGAAATTTCAGAAATCAAACATATCAAACATTTTGTTTAAAGCTCATTGCAGTGAAAAATTGTTGCATTCACTCACTTTTCACTCCCTTTTTCAGGCAAATTCAGATTTAAGGCTATTTGATGTAATTCAAATGCCTTTTTCTGTGCACAAAATTCAATTCAGATTTAATTATACCCCTCACCTGAGGCTTGTTATGGATATATACAAATGTTTGTACCAGGGAAGTAAAACAAAACTGTGTTAAACAATCAGTGGTCCTGGGCTTCCAAAGTTGTCAAATGTTTTCTATTTTTACTGAAATTATGCCAAGACTGAGTTTGTTTACTCTCATTTTGGACAAGACCCTTCCTTTAATCAACAAAGGTTAAAAAATATTTTTTCTCTTTTTTTAATTCATTATGTCTGACTACACACCACATTTATTTTTAATCTATTGCTCTCTTGAATTGAAAACTTATAAAAGTGCTGGCCTGAGGTCCTTGTAATACAGATTTTCTGCTTTATTTACAAAGCAAATAGAATAGGTGCTCTTCTTCCCATGACCCTGTCAACAGCACTTACAAGTTTTATTTTTTTTATCCAGAAAATATGCACTTACAAATCAATGTTTCTTGCTTTTTTTTTTTTTTTTTTTTTTTGCTCTTTATGTTCTCTCTCAAATCTTTTAACCAAGAGAATAATTAGCAATATATCATCCTCAGTGATTGCTGTTACATTTAAATGCTTGTAAACTGGTGATAAGTTTTACTTCCTCTGGTCTGAATAAAAGAGATTGCATTTTGAAGGGCCTTCAGTCCTCTCACATTTAGGTCACTCATTTTGAATTTTTGGTTTCATTTTTTATTGTTTGGATTGGTGCACAATTATTCTGATTTACAAAATCTATGAATTAGTAGAAAAATATTACATGTCATAATTTGTATTTTGCAACAAAAAGAAAACTTTAAAAAGAAGCCATTTTTTATTTTTGCACTTCCCCCACCCGGACTTTTCTGTTTTCACAGGTATTATAGAGCTGAAATTCATGGACTTTTAAAATGACCCTACAGAGTTTATTGTCATGACACAGTAGAAAGTTATCTCCATGGCCACTGATTCTAATAATGTCAAATGCAACCTTCATAAGCTTAGTAAATAATTTAAGAATTCCTTACCTCTCCAATGCTACCTGAAGCATTGCTATAGGGCTTCATCCTTCGGATTATTGGAAATCTTTTTACGTGAATCTACTTAAATATATCTATAGACATCTTGTTCCTGTTAACATTGCTTTTTAGCAGTTCTTTTCTTGGATATTTGCCTTTTATTGCCTTTTAGGTGAATAACCTTATACTATCAGCTTGTATTTTTCTATGCTAAGATGAGCAACTCTTGCATGCTCCTTACTGTAGTTCCTTTTATCTCACTCAACTTGCACTTTTATTGTACCCCATTGCAGATGAAAGATGGTTTTTTCAAGAACACATAACCAAAACTTTGCGCAGTATTCCATCCAAAGTATCTGGATTTCCTCTTGTCGTTTGTCATCACTGTGTCATTGGTGGCATGTGAATTTCTGAGAAATAACTAGCAGATCATTTTCTTTCATCATCATTTCCAACTGATAGATTTCCTACTTAACTGCACCACTTTTCATCTTTCTAGTGCTCACTGTTTTCTTGCTCTTCCTGTCTGTTGTTCTGAGTCTACTGAGTTCTGACATTACCTCTTAGCAGTGTGTCAACAGCAATTTCTCTGTGCCAACCTCATTTATGAAAGCACTGTATAAAGTGGTCTGAAAGTCAGTTTCAGAGCAATATCAGCATTGCTATTACTCCAACCTACCTCCAGAATCTGTTTAACTCCCTTCCAAACTCCCAAATATTAAGTCTTATTCTAATAATTGGTTTGTTGGTTGGCTTTATTTTTGGTTTGTTGGTTGTGTTTTTTGCTGCCTAGACACATTCTGAGCTCTCTATATACCTGTTATTTTCCTCCTCCCTTTTCTTTTTCCAGCAAGATTAATGGACACTCCTGGCTGCTGTGAGGCTCTGCAGTGATTCCATTTCCTCTGCCTCCTTTGAGCACACCACAGCCCATGCTCTGTGTCCCAGCATGGGTACATGACCCTCAGTTCCGGGGGCCTAGTACAGACTAACCTGTTATCTTCAGGGTTGTATGAACCCCTGCTGAATCCAAGGCTTTAATGTGGCCCTTGTTCATAAAAGACCTTTACTGGTATAAATAGGTGAGTTACTCATAGCCTCAGAAAGTGAGAACAAATACTGCATAGAAGCTTGTACTTGTAAGCAGCTGTCCAGCTCTGGAATAAACTCATAGATACAGCAGCTCAGTATCCAAGTTTTTGGGTTTTATATTAATGGGGACATCTTTTGTTTAATTTTACCACCATCTCCAAGTCTGATCTATATACAATACCCAGCAAAACAGACCTCAGTCTGCTATCTATATTTTAGCCCGTGTAGAAAAGTCTAGGAAGTTAAAATATACATATATTGGAAGTAAAGCACCTTAACTCTGTGAGGGACTGAACAAGATCTAATAACATCAGAGAAAGCTGTGCTTTGATGAGTTTGGAATTTGGATCTTAGAGAAAATTAAGTTACAGAATCAATAGAGATGGATTATTTTCAATAGAAAACATGGATTTATGTTGTTGCTCATGCTATTTACAGGAATGCTTATTATCTTGTTTAGGCCTTTTTTTCTTTTTTTTTAGCATCCAATTGTTTTAGCATCAACTTATACTCTGATGGGTAGAATTAAGGCAGTATATCATTGTATCTGTAAACTCTGTACCTCTGCCTTCCAGTGATGGTCTGGGACATACAACCTCTCATTTGCACACTTTAAGAGCAGGAAAAAAAATTGAAGTCTTTATCAGGCCTGTTTTCTGGAGTCATTAGTGACAGGCAGTGGAAAGTGGAAAAGGAGGAGACAAAAGGTGATTATGCACCTCCCATGCAGTGTGGTTCTTCTGCAAAAAGTACATGAGACAGAAATTCAGTAATTTGTGGAGGCAACCGGGTGGGTATGTGTGGTTGGGAGGGATAGGGAAGACTTCTGTGAACCTAAATAGAGCCACAAATGGCTTTTTATTTAGCTTTTCCCAAGTCCCTCTCAGATTTTGTGAAAGAAGGAAAATACAGCCTTATGTTACTGGTAGTTTCTAGATAAATAACTATCCTCTCTCTTGGGGGTAGATGACCAGACTCCTTAGTGTAATACCTCTCCTTCTAGAGGTGGGAAGCAGAAGTCTGGCTTCTTTAAGAGCCTCAAGATAGGCCCTGAAGAAGGAAGTCACCAGTTTTTACAGATGGAGTTTATCCCATGAATCAACAAAACTGGACTCAAATTCTCATGTCTGTATTTGGAGCCTATCATCCCTGAACTGATGAAAAGCTTTGCATCTTTATTTATTCCATATAGATTAGAGTCAAAATTTGCTCCTATAATGTAATAGATGTTTTAAAAACTTTTGACAAAATTGAAAATAAAGATTTTTGCTTTAGCTCTGTTTAAAAATACTGCAAATGAAACAATGAAAGTATACGAACTTCATTTGATATTTGACACTTTTCTGATTTCTTGATGACTTACTTGTTAAGATAATGAAGCACATTTTTTCAGGTAAATGCCTTGTTCTCTTTAAGAATTATAAAAAAAAATACCTTTATGGATTGTATTTTATAGATATCTATAGGAATTTCATCACTTAAGTCACTCACAATACTTTCATCACTTAAGTCACTCACTGAATACAGTAATAATAATTACTCGGCACTGGTGAGGCCACACCTCAAATCCTGTGCTCAGTTTAGGGCCCTTTACAGGAAAGACATTGAAATGCTTGAATGAGTTCAGAGAAGGGCAAGGGAGCAGGTGAAGAGTCTGGAGCACAGGTTGTGCTGGGGCTGTGTAGCCTGGAGAAAAGGGGCTCAGAGGGGACCTTATCACTCTCCATAACTTCCTGAAAAGGGGTTGTAGAAGGGTGGGTGTTGGTGTCTTCTCCCTGGTAACAAGTGACAGGACAAGAATAAATGACTCAAGTTGTGCCTGGAGAGGTTTAGATTGTGCTCTAGGAAAAAAATTCTTCATGAAAAGAGTTGCCAGGCACTGAAACAGGCTACTAAGAGATGGTGCAGTCACCATCCCTGAAGGTATTTAAAAGACTTGTGCATGTGGCACTTGGGGATATGGTTTAATGGTGAATTTCAGAGTGATGGGTTAATGGTTGATCTCAATGATCTTAAAAGTCTTTTCCAAACTATATGATTCTATGATTCTCTAATTTCCTTTTCAGGATGATATATCCAGGGATAATCTGGATTACTGGCTAACCATGTTGTAGAGATAACACTGTGCAGTACTCGTGTAATTTTTTGTTTGTGTTGTGGATGGAATACAATTTTCTTTGTAAGACAAAGTGAAAATCCAGTATAAAGATATTGGCAAAAAAAGTCATCCATAAAATGTGAATAAAATATAGCCAGTGTTCTGACACACTCTAATTTATGTTTTTTAATAGTGTTATATGTTTATTCATGCAAACACAAATGAGACTGAAAATATATGCTGAATCACACACTACTGAATATTTGTGCATGTACTGAAATACCACCTTTCCGCATGTTGCTTTCCATGTTTCCAAAGATTTCTTTTCACACTGTAACATCAGATCCAGAGCATTATCTGAAGGGCATGAGCTTTCCGAATGGTTTGTTGATTTGTCACCTAAGCAGATAACTGAGCTGCAAGCAAAGCTCAAGCTTTGCAGAAACACCTTGGATATTTGCTACCTAGTGAGATTTAAGGATCTATCTCTGCAAGATACATCTCAAAGTTCCCTAGCAAAATATATCAACTTTCCCTTTAGCTTATGCCTCAGCAGAAGTGGCAGTTTGTGAAAGTAACTTTTAGAGATTTTTGGTTTTTTCCCTTATATATTACACTCGTACTTTTCTGTTTGAATACTGCCTAGACTGTCACTAATAAAAGCCTATCTACCTGGAAAACCACATTTTTAATATGTGTAATTTATATTTGAAATCAAAACTTTTGTAAAATGAGATTCTATCGCTGGAGCAAATTCTTCTGGGTGCCGTTATTAACAGGACTTTACGCATGTCTGTCTAAAGAGAAGGAAAAATTTTGTGTCAAGGTTGATTATGAGATTACACTGGTTTGATGATGACAGCAGCATGAAGTTGATGGCCATAAGTAAAGCAGCACTGTATGAACCCTAATGGTTTTTAATTGCTGCTGCATTACCAGAGAGAAACAATTTTTAATTTTTTTCTAGTGCAAAGCATTCACAAGTCTCCCTGGACTCACTGGGATGTTGATGTGTTACTCTTTTCAAGAGCTCTCAGCCTACCATGAAATGGTCCCCTTTGTTATCCCTTGGTCACAGATCCTCTTTAGTTCACTAGGACTTCATTGGAATCTAATGCTTTATTCAGACCAGCAGGTAAGAAAAAGACTAGACTCATATTAACCAAAGAGCTAGGAGATGGAATAGGTGCCATATTCACCAACAAGATAGTGGGAGAAACAAAGCTTTCAGTCAAGACAATGGTAAATAAAAGCAATGGTTCTTTCAAAGTGTTTAGAAAGCTGTGTTAACATATCTTGTGATAATCTAGGTAGGAAAGATGTCATGCTTACAGAGTTAAATAGCTTTCAAAATTCACAGAAATTACTGGCCTTACAAGGAAAGAAATGTTGTTTTGTTAGTAGTTGAGATTAAAGACATAGAAATAGCTTAGAATTTCAATTGCAATTGAAAAATCCTTGAGTTTTCATTCCCCAGAAAAGGATAAATATCCCCCCTTTTTTTTTCCAACTGACTATCTTTTCTGTTTGCCTCCACTCTTTTCATTCCTGTAAGCCACTTCTATTGCTGTACACAATAGACACATGCTGGCTATGTTCATGTAACCACTCACCTTAGATGTTAGCTGAGTTTTCAGTGCCTAATTGTGGGACAATGGTGTGCAGAGTTTAGGGATTTGTCCACTTTCCTGAAATACTAGAGACAAGAGCACTCAACAAATACTTTCAAAATTATTAAATCCACTTCCCCTCTTTGACTGAAATCTGCCCTTTTAGTCACAGCAGCTACACTAACCTTTTCTTTTCTTCTCTCCACAGCCTACAATCTTTGGTGTAGTTTAATACTGAATGAGTAGTGTTAAAAAAAAAGAAAGAAAAAACTAAATAAAATCATTTCCTCTGCTTTAGAGTAAAAGTTATTGGAATTCAGAATAAGTAGTCATGGGAAATTAATGCATTAAACAGAATTTGGAGTCAGTCAGCAAAGCACATCTACTATGCCCTAGAAGGGACTACAAAAGCACCGTGTGTTCTTAACCCTTGGGCATTTAAATCTAATCTTCAGAGAAAAAAAAAAAGCCTTCTTGCAGAGGAATAATTTTCTCAGCTGTTTGTCTCTAAAAATCCGATTTTTAAACTCTGTTAGTACATCTAAAATGCAGTGCTTTTTACTACTTTATAGGGGAATGATGAAAAGAATGGAGCACATCTTCACTCTTTACTGTGCATAGTCAGGGAACCTCACTGAGTACTGAAGCACTGTAGAAACCTTGGCTCCTTAGCTTCACTGTATGCACTAGTCCAGAAACAAAAAAATAAACAGTCATCTGAAGAAAATGAGCAAATAAATACTGTTAAATAAATATTCTGCTTTCACAAAGCACCAGATTACTGTATATTTTGGCCTTTGGAAGAATTTTCTGTATCTTCTTATAAAAGACAGTATGATTTCCCATGTTTTCCTTCTTTTCTGTTGTAACTGAAAGGCTAAATGAAACTCTTACAGAAAGCATTCAGGATTCTGAGCAGCCATTGAATTTTTGAAGGCAGAGAGGCTATTCAGCATTTCAATTGCCGTTCTTTAACTTTAAGACTGGATGGCTCTGCAGGGCATTGTTGGGAAATGTATTGATCTGCTAACATATTTGCTGGAGCTGGTTTTGTTTCTCCTATTTGCCTGAAACACTTTGTCACTGCTTTGGTATTTTGTCTCTGCTGTCAAAGACTTCCCTCCACACCACTGACACATAAGGAAATGGTGTTTCACCTGTGCAAGGTGAGCATGAATGTGCACTTGATCAAATAAATGAGGATGCTTGCAAGTGGGATTTTTGTTCCCCTGTATTGCTGCTTCTTCCACCTTGTGTTCATGCTTTCTCTGCGGACTGTTTAATGCTATGCAGTAACAACAAGTGTCTTAGCCTTTGAATCTAACCTAGTTTCTTGGGGTCTAATATAACACACCAGCAACTCTCAGGCTGCAGTTCGACCTTTGTTCAAGTAATTCAGTTCATATGACAGAACAGAATACTGGAAAGGAAGACCCATGTGTAGGCAGTAGTTTTCCACTTCAAATGAAGTAAAACAACTAAAATCAGCTTGCTTTGGCAATCTCATTCTTCAGTAACCCATATTACGTTAATTCACAGGTTTGACAAAAGTGATAATCACAAACGAATAGCTTTGCTTTAGTGGGTTTAATTTTTTTTTATAGGCAAGATTTTGAAATGTTTAGGGTATTTTTTCTTGCAAACAATAGTAACTGGACTTCACTATGAGCTAAGGAATTTTACTATTGGTGCAAACAGACCCCAATTGGACATGTGTCTTTAACTTCTTTCAAATTGGTCCATATCAAATACAGATAGAGTTCCTAAGTGCTAATCATCTCTTCAGGTAAGTTTTTGGGTTTTGATGTGCTCAAAGTCATTATAAAATAGAGGGCTAAGAGAAATGGGGTTTGTGATTTAAGTTTATTTGTATAAACTAATGGCTAATTTTGGAGACTGGTGACACAAAGGAGATGAAAAACCTTGGATAAAAGCACACCGTTTCTTTTCCATCATCCCATCATGCTAACACCTGTGCTCATGGTTTCAACACTTGGACTAGTATTTGCTTGCTGTAGAAAGATACCTACAGCAACTAGGCATAGAGGAATTTTATAGCCTGGTGGACTAAACATGAGCTGAACCTCTTCCATAGCCTGAGTACAGAATAAATATTCTTTGGACTTCAACATTCAGCCTTCATGATATATCTTCCTGCAGGAACAAGGCAGCTTGCATCAATGACTCTAATATAGTTGTTTCTGACACCCTATCCCTATAGAAAACATATGAGCACCAAGGAAAAATCACATTTCTGTGTTATGAATGTTTAAAACTTTTTCATCTTGTTCTATGTTTGCCCTTAAGTTTCTTATTGATGTTTTTTTTGTATTGTTTGTAACAGCAATTACAGCATCTAAAAATCTCTGGATATTAAAGACGGTTTTTACAGTTGTCCTAATAAAAACAGCTGATTGTCTTCATGTCACTGAGGTGTTGTGAAAATGAAATAACAGCTATGAAGAGCTAATAAAAATGGAACAGTCTAGAACAGTGCCTTATGGTCATTATGTGCACATATCCATACACTGAAGGAAATGGAGAGCCATGTAATTGAGAAAAAATTTATCAAGAACAACATGTAATATAGATACATGTAATATAGATATTTGAATTCTACCTTGAACTCAGACCAAAATTTAGTTTAAATTATTTCCTTAAAAAATTAATATTTACCATTGTATTATTTTAATATATTTTTAAATTTCCTTTCTGTAGGGAACGCGCTTTCATAGAAAGTGCAAAAAAAATGGTTTTGTATAATACTGATAATAACATATTAAGTTATGGAGGTGCTGTCCATGCAGGAAAAATCAACTCTATTGAGCTCCTTCCAGCTTTTCTAATAAATCAATATTCCCAAAATTGCTAAAATTATACATAATCTAGGAAGTAAGATGTATTGGAAAATGAACTATGAATGAAAGGACAACTCTGCTTTAGCCAAATGAGCATCTTAATCTCTTCATACTTGAGGATCAGATATATCTCAAACTAGCAAAGAATTTCAAAGATTTTTTTTAGTCAGTTCAGTTTCTGCCTAAAACTGTGACTCAACAGAGGAGGTGGGGTTTGTGTGATATTAGTATTTCAAATACTTTACCTGAAGACTTTCTGATATTTCACCAATAAAAATAAAATACTTAATGTCTTTTAACATAATCCACCTTTGTCTAAAAAATTGTGTTTAGTTTGTACAAGCAAGCAAATAGTTTGAGCCTTGCTGGTAACATGATGGTCACAGCAACTAATTGTATGATATAAGAAATATTGATGTTACAGCTGGTACTGGTACTAATCAATTGTAAAGAAATGGATAAATAAGCAATAAAGAATATTTTACATTGACTTCTCCAGCAGGCTTGCAAAACATGATAAAGTTATTTAAATAATCACTGTTGCATAATGAACATAAAAATGAAAACACTTATATTTCATTCTAACATCCTGAAAATGAAACTGGCATATGTCTCATGCACTCTTCCTCTTATCTACCACATAGAAAAACATCATTTGGGCAGGGCTTTTCCTTTTTTTTTTTTTTTTCTTTATTCTCTTTCTTTCTTTTTCTTTTTCTTTTTCTTTTTCTTTTTCTTTTTCTTTTTCTTTCTTTTTCTTTTTCTTTTTCTTTTTCTTTTTCTTTTTCTTTTTCTTTTTCTTTTTCTTTTTTTTTCTTTTTCTTTTTCTTTTTCTTTTTCTTTTCCTTTTTCTTTTTCTTTTCATTTTTTTTTGTTTTTCTTTTTCTTTTCCTTCTTTCTTTTTTTCTTTCTTTTCCTTTTAATCTCTTTTTTCTTTTTTCTTTTTTCTCTTTTTTTCCTTTTCTCTCTTTTTTATCTTTTTTTCCTTTTAATTTTTTTTTTTTTTTTTTTTTTTTTTTTTTTGTTATTTCTCTCTCCTTTTTAAGAGCACTTACAGATAATATTTTGTTTTAAATTAAAGCTCTAAAAATTACCTTTTCAATCCCTGGACTGCACTTCTTCCCATGGCTCATTTACCCTGCAGTGCTATTCCCATTCTTGATGCCATACTCCAGGCTGAGACTGTCAGTTGTTCTTTACTTTCGCTGACAGAGAGAGAAATCCCATGGTTGCCACTGTCAAGAACATTTCTCTGCCTTCATTCCACAGGGACATCAACAAGATGTCTGTTCCCTCTCTGCGTGCTCCTCTGTCATAGGGGTGATCACCTAAGCTTGGGCTGCCTTTACTTCTTCCTTCCATTGACAGCCACTGCTTGACACATTATCATCATGCATGCAGAATCCTGCTCTTCTCATGTGCAAAGGTCTGACTGAACAATAAAAACCTTCAGTCAGTCCTTCCACCTCCAAGGCACTGGGAAAAAATAAATAACTGAGCAATAACCATTGTCTCAGAATCTGCTTTTGAAATGGTTTCTAGTCCCTGAGAAGGAAATATAAAGAAATTTAGAAAGGTAACCTAGAAGAAACAGCAATATATAATGCAACTGCTTTTGTTTATATATGGGGAATATTTGCTATATCCAGGATAATGTTGTTTTAGTTTACATACAGATCTTATAAAACACTCCGTAAAACTGCTGCAAAATTGAAAGATAATCTGGCAAGGTCAAATTCATCAGATGCTAAATGGTTCTCTGCCATCAATTTACATTCAGGGTATTTTATTTTCTGTATGGAACAGGATCCACCACTGAACATTCTTTCAAAATTCTAATATCTGCTAATTCTCCCTCATCTTCTATGCCTGTACTTCTGCCCTTTTCTTTCCTCTTCTGATTATCAGTATCCCAACAGTTCACCCTTACTGCCTAAGTGATCTCTCCTGTCTCCCTTTATTTCCCTGGACATTTAATATTTCTGGATTTGGTCAGATCTAGTTTTTGAGAGATCCCAGCAAAAAAATAATAAAACTTGGTTCAAAGTCAAGGACTTCCCACTGACAACACTTTGCCATCAGCCTCCTCCTGTTCATTTATTACCAAGAAGGGGCTTTTAGCTGAAGTACCTCAGGTGACTTCAGCTGTGCAGGAGACACGAGAAGAGACAGACGGTTTCTTGTGTAGATGAGTACCAAACCACTTAAAAAGTCATTTAAAAGGTCAAAATAAACTACTCTCTGCATGAAATGCTGCTAAAGAAGTGGGCTGGAATGTTCTACTCCATCTACAAATTGTAAGTGGTTTGAAGGAGTGCCCCATGTAGAAAGCATTACAGTAATCTCCATTTGAGGTAACAAATGGAAATAGGGAAAATGAGGATTGTCTTCTTGCCAAATATTCAAGTAAGCCCACTTGACAGCCTCTGTTGCAGAATCCAGGATGACCAGGCAATGGAGTGCTGCCCCCTGAGTACCTCACAACAGTGATTGAAAAAGCACTAGGCATCATATCAGCACTCAAATCAGCAAAGCTGTAAAAATAAATTGGTTCTGTTTCCTTTTGTCTACTTGCATCATGAGCATGTAAATAGTAAATAGAATCTAATCCTATAATTGTTTTCATGTTAGTATCTTTCCATTAATCATGCATTATTTTATATTTGGACTTCTATTTCGTCTGAATCTGGTTAATTTTCTCTTTGGTGCTTTTCAAGTGCTTCCCATGAAGCCTAGCTTATTCTTTCTTTTCATGTTCTACTTTATCTTGCAGTTTTTTGCTTACTACCTTATTTCTCTTTGTTCCCCTAAATCATTTCCTTTCTCTTACTTGGTCCTTTTATTTCATTTCTTGTAATTTAATTTATTCTCTCTCCCATTCCCAGTCTATGCATTTCTTCCCCTTTACTATCCATTCAGTCCACCAGGACTATTCCCTTCTAATAGTTCAGCCTATAGTATTCATTTCCTTTTCCCATTTTAGTTC
The DNA here is from genome assembly GCA_034509425.1 of Eopsaltria australis. Lineage (NCBI taxonomy): Eukaryota > Metazoa > Chordata > Aves > Passeriformes > Petroicidae > Eopsaltria > Eopsaltria australis. Next base: position 76,899 of record JAVTVJ010000360.1, on the reverse strand, counting down.
ATTAATAATGGATAAGGCATTCCTTTGCAATTTCAAAACTTACCCATTTTAGTTTACTCTCAAGTAGTTGAGGCTGAGCAAGAAAAGAAGTTAATTGGATTCCACTGGAATCAGAATACAAATAACTGAGCAAAACTTGGAACTGGAAAAGCAGCAAAATGGAAAGAAATTAAACGAGGTGAGAGATGGACTAAAAAGTAGCAGTGGGTAAAACTGCGAACATAAGTATGAAAGGGCTACACAAACACCTGGAAAAGTGACTGAACTAGAAACAAACCAGGGAATCAAGTCGAATGGTCTAGAAAGGGAAAGGAGTAAATACAGCATAAACTCAAAGTGAGAGGAGAAAAAGATGACCCCAGGAAAGGGACTAAACCCAGTGAGATGAGGAAAAAAAATTAAAAGGTTTTAATATCTTCAACTCCAGCTGTGAGCAGTATTTCTGTTTAGTACCTTGTGAGTGATAACTGCAGCTCAGTAGAGGGAAAATGTTTTATTACAAATACAGTCAGTGTGCAATTAGAAGTGTGACACAGCTAATGGCAACATAAGCATCAACCTATCTGAGAAGCAGTTGTATTGCTGCTGGAACAGGCATATGAGAATGCCTAATATTTCAGCTTACTGAGGAAAAGAGTCTTGAAAAGCTGATTATTCTTTGATCTTGTTCCTATCAGCTATATTGTAAAATCTGGCGTTTCTTCAAACTGCAGATAATTTGGCTGTCATAAACTGGCAGGATAGTTTTGATTACATTGTTGCAATAAAAATGTACCCAAATTGGTTTCAATGGAATTCTGACACCTGTTTGTTAAATATTGTTAAATATCTGCATTGAACCAAAAGCCTCAGAAATATTTCAATTGAAGCTGACTCACAAATCTGGAAAAAAGTAAAACTAGTTATGACAGCTGTAATATCATTTCCAGTAGTTATGTGGGCTACACTGGAGTCCAGTTCTGGGCTTTCCAGTACAAGACAGATATGGGTGTACTGTAGAAAGCCCAGCAAAGCACCTTGGAGGTGATGAAAGGACTGGAGAATCTCACATATGAGGAGAGGAGCTGGAGGAGAGGAGGCTCAGGGGCATACTGTTGATGAATGTAACACCAGAAGAGGAGAGTGCAAAGGTGGCAGAGCCAGGTTCTTTTCAGGAGTTCCCAGTGACAGCACTGACCAACCACTGGCACAGGTTTTTCAGAAGAGAGGCTGTAGAGTCTCAACCTTTGGAGATATTCAAAAGCCTGGAATATCCAGCTCTTGGTAGCCCTGCGTGAGCAGGAGGGTTGAACCAGGTGACCGCTAGAGGTCCCTACCAATCTCAACAATTCTATGACCAGCTCTGTTGGCTTATGGAAAAAACATTGTTTAAGACCTGGGCTTTACACTGCGGTGGAAACAACTTCTAGGCAAGATCTCATCCGGTATCTGAAGTCTGAAGGAAGGGCTGTAACAAGAAAACAGGGGTTTTTTTGGTTTTGTTAGGTTTTTTCTTATGCTAAATTTGCAGAAGACCTGTTCTCTGTCTTTATTTTTAATTAATAGAGCTGGGATTTGTGAAAGGTAAAATATGTTAGGGCAAACAAAATTCTGTCTCCTTATTCTACTATACTAATGAGCATTTTGGCTGTATCTAGAATATTTTACTACTTGCTGTTAAAAGAGATAGAATTTCTTTACTGCATACTCCTCATAAAGTTATGCATTTAAGACATTTGAAAAGAAAAAAAAATTGATTTTTCCCTCCTTATTTTACATTGATAAATCAATAAATAGAAATTTTATACATAACTGAAGATTTCTATATGGCCATGTATTGATATCTTTATGTCTATATGGGCAGCCTTAGCTCTCAGTTCACTACCAGTCCTCCTGGCTTACCACAGTTAAAGTTTCCCAACTAATCACAGAGTAGGAAAGATTGGAAAGGGAAAGAGCCAAACCTGAAAGCAGCACTAATAATGGCTATAATGCCTTACATCTGGGATATAAAATAATGAAGCACCTCTGTTGGGTGTGACACCTATGTTCACCATAACCCTGTTACACAAAATACTGTTTAGACACTGTGTTTTCTACAGAGATATAGTGTTAAACACTTTCCTAAAGGAAGCAGAAGCCTAGCCCAGATTTGCCAGGATTTTCAAACAGAATGGTTTGAAAGTGTGGGCAAACTTTGGAAAGATTCAAGCTAAAACTTGGGCTTCAGTGTATATAAAGTAAAAATCCATATATGTGTTGTGGTCTTGGATCAAAATTTTATTTTAAATTGGCTGAAAGGAAGAAAGATTCATCACATGTTTTGATGTTTGGGTTTTTTTCTCTTTGCAGGGTTTTTTTTTCCTTAGATTAGTAAAATCTAAATTTTACTCATCCATTTCTGCAGTAGCTTGGAAAAAAGGCAGAGGTTGAATAATCTCAAGACTTGTCAAAATCTTCCCCCTCACTCCCACTTATGTAAAAAAATAAAAATGCTAGTTAAATTTGAGCATATTGTTAAAATTATAAATAATCCATAAAATAGTCAGTTTAGCCCATGGCTTTCCCAGAGAAATCCCCAAAGTGCATTGACAAACTTTCATGGAGAAGGAGAATTCCTGGGCAGAGAAACTACTCATAAGATGTTGCAAAGCAAGGATATCACACAGAGCTCGCTGTGATTTCTAACCAGCGGTTGGATTTCATGAGCTGCACTTACAGTAGAAGGATTCTTCAGGATTCTAAAGATACTAAGATGTAGAATAGTGGGAGGATAGCTGTTGTAATGTGATGATTTTGGGGGCATGGGCTTGGGCCTATTTTAGGAATAGAACTGCCTGAATTCGAACTTATTTGGCTACAGTTAAAAATGTTTAATCATTTTGGCTCAACTGCACTTTTGGGAAGAGATTGGCTACATGCTCAAAAAAACCTACAGTATAGAACCATAATGGAAGCCAGAAAACTCATATGGAATGAATATCCTTTAAATGAGTCTCTAGGCATGCTGTGTTTTACCACCAGAATGGCATGGAAAATCAAGTCCCACAATAAATGGTCCACAGCAAAGAACAATTTATGAAAAATAAAATAAAAAGCCTCCACTGGACCTCCAAAAAGTGCCTTTGGAGTCCAGAACTTTGTCTAATGGTGCTGTAGGGGCAGGGGGAAACACCTCTTGTGCCCACAACCAAGCAGCTCTCCTTGGCCTGTGTCAGAGAAATCCCATCATCCTCCGCAGAGTTGCTTGGCAACAGCTGGTCTTAAAATCCTGGATAACGTTTTTCTCAAATTTTCTTCCCTCACTTTTGCACAGGTGAGATACTATATTTTTTTTAGAGTGAGATTATAGCTTGAAGATTCAGTTATTTTCAGCTGTGCTGTTGAAATAACCGTGAAATAAGCTTAAGGAAGGTGAAAATATACTTTGATATGTAAGCACTGAAGAATATAACTTCACATTTGAAATATTTTTTTTTACTGTGTGTTCCTAAATCAGTATCCTTCCTAAGATGCAAAAGGACTGTGGTGCACCTGTTTAGAAATCTGGAATTCTTATTCCAAGATTTAATGGTCAGTAGAATCTTTTTAAAATGAAATAGACTTTTAATCATTTTAGACACCTTCATAGCTCCTGTGATGCTCATTTACTATGGCTTTGACCCTCACAAGACCCCTTAAGGTATTCTGTTAAGGTCTCAGAAGTGCAAATCTGAGTTTTGCTCAGGTGAGGAAGTGCAGCCCTCAGCCTCCACACTGGAATTTACAGTCACGGTCCCCTTAGCCTCCCACCAGATCTTAGGACACCTAATACAGTGTTGGTAGTTGCCCTATGGCTCTCATATGAGCACTGAGGAGTTTATCTGTGATCAACCAGCTTTCAGAAAATTTAGTGCTGTTTATTTAAGGGTGAAAAAAGACGCTGCAGAAATGTGTATCACAAAGCAATCTCTCTGCAGATATTGCACATCAGCTGCACATAGTAGAGGCAAAAAGAAATCATCTGGCTCTCTAGTCTGTGTTGCCAGTATTCCCCACTTTGCCTCAGATATGGCCTGATCTGCTTTTAGTCCTTTCTCAAATTCTATGTGATGCTTTTCAAATTGCAGCAAACTGTTTCCCCAGTCTGCAGGAAAAACTGCTTTGTCTCCTCCACCTCTCTGCAGTCACCCAGGACACCAAAGCTTTATATTGCATTTGTAGCAGTGATACATTTTGGCAAAACCATACATATAATGGACGATTCAGACCAATAATCCTCAGTGTTCATATTTGTAAAGCCTCATCTGTCAAAACCATCAAAAATGGCTTTTAAGATTAAATTAGTGTCAAAAGTTGGGATTTTCATCACTGAAAGGATGAATGGGTTTAACAATTTACACCAGTTCAGAAATATTACACCACCTCTTTGTGCAAGGTGGGCTAAAAATGCTGAAGAGAATATTGTCCCCATTTGATTTTGTTAGGCAGCAGGAATGGTAGGTTACTATCAACATGTTCAGGTTTAGGTTCCATTAATCCCCATGTAAAATGCTCTACATTATTAAGTATGTTCCTGTCTTTCCTAAGCCCCTTAGAGCTCTTCCAGAGGTGCTGACCTACAAGACAGTAAGCTGAATTTAGACCCTAAGTGCATATGTAATTCATTCACAGAAAGTATTTTGGTCAAGGTTGTGAGCTAGTCATCATCTGGGTTACAATGTGGCCCCAAAATATCACTTGCTATGACAGATGGTAGAGGGGTAGCTTCCACATATAGCACTGTTTAAAACTGTGACAGAAATCTTCTCTAGTGAAACTGAAAAGTTTAACTTCACCTTTCAGAAAAAAAAATGACATTTATATCCTGCCTGCTGTAACAGCTAATAATAGTTACTTGTCTGCTACTAGCTGACAAAACTGATTTGCAGCACAGCTCTTTTCACATGAGTTTCCCTAAATCAGCTGCTTACCCTAAAGAGAAATTATTTTATTACTGTGGGGCAGCAGAGGGGAAATGACATGATCATTTTCCATTGCATGAGGCTAAAATTCAAGGAAGAGTCTCAGTATTTTTTAATGCCAAGGTCAAATAGAAAACATTTATATCTTACCTGTAACGAGGTAGCATTTTTTGTGGGTTTGGTCCACATTATGTACACCACAGTCAGTCTTTAATCAGCTCATTCCTTCTGGGTTACTTGACTTATCTAAATATTAATCTTCTTTTCACATATGATTTTACAGCATTTATATATATATACTGCCTTCCTTTCAATCTCTGTAAGGACACTAAGGGCTGGGAGTGGAATTCATGACTGTCTTAGTACTGTCTTAGGGTCCATTTATGTGAGTTTTCAACTGAATTTACCTATGTCAGCGAGTTAGTAAGGATTTTAATACGTTGTTTTAATTTATAATGTGCTGCACTAGAATAAAGAAGAGGTTTTTTTGGTATTGAGATTAACAAGGATAGTTTGTGGCAGCACAGGACTAAAGAAAAGAATGAAGTAAAATGAAATTTCACACCTCTTCAACATCCTTGATTACTGTTTAAAAAAGAATAATTTAAAAAGTAAACTATAGTTAGTGGCTGCCCAATTGATAGCACAGAAATACACCAAGTTTTAAGTAAAAGGAAGGTTGCCATGTTTGACTGCAATAATCTCACCACTGCCATGTTAATGATAGTTTTTTTACATTGTATTATAAAAATATATTAATTCTATGAGAGCTGTTATTCTACCAAGTGTCTGTAGTATGTACAAGAAACTGCTTCTCACCTTTACACTGCAGTGCTGCAGTGCAGCTGCTGAAAGCAACAGAATTTTCCTACCTCCCCTGCCACTTTTACACAACCTCTGCACCCTCAATGGGTTCAAGCTAACTTGCATAATTGTTATTGTTCTTTCACAATAACTACATAATATGTACTACAGTTGGCTTCTAGGAATAAGTGGCTTAGGAATGAGGCATGGCAACAGAAGTGAAAAGTAATTTTTCAGTAGCTGCTATGTGACAGAGTAATTGTCTCAAAACTGATTTGTTGCTTGAATCCCAACCCTCCAATTTGGATGCTTTAATTAGAGTTCAACTTACTATTTCTATTTCTCCACAGCAACTGCTTCAGCCTTGCTCTCTGGTTGGTGAAAAAAGGGAAAAAAACCCAACCACCAGACAAATCCTTTGCAATTTCTAGACCCCTTATTGTTCAGGCAAGTGAATTTAAAGAATATAATACCCTTATTTGAACATCCTAGTGAATGAATCCTAAGGAAAAGCTCTGTTCCCAATTGTCTCCCTTCTGCTGAGCACTTGGAAATACTAAATGCCTATCTGATTTCTCTCTTCCTCTCCCTGTTCCTCCCCCTTTTCCTAAACCCCTGCAAAACAGTGCTCTTCACAACAGTGTCAATGTTCTGTTGTCATTGTTCATTGTACCCCCCCGAAAATGTGATAAAGATTCCTAGGAATGATGAGATAATGCAGATACTTACTTTTCTGGCATTACTGAAACTTGTGAAATAAAAGAGCTGTTTTGGTTTTTGTTTCTGATTAAGATGCATCTTGTCAGTATTTTCACTCCAAACTGAATCAAAACAATATAATTAATAGAAAGATGTTAAAACAAGGATAAAGCCTTTGTGATATATTACCAGTACCATGTCTGAAATAAATTCTGAAAACATTACCTATTTTTTGCAAGATAGCCTCTAATGCAAGACCAGAACTAAAGTTCTGTGTGTGTAATAGGTAAAACCTTTTTCTATCTAAAGTAGGACTGACACATAATTCCCTCAGAATTTTAATGCATACTGAAATACCATAGTCTCCTTGGAGTAACCATAGTCACCCATAGACATTTCTGAAAGTGTTATTGAAATTGCTTCAGTTATCATTCTTTGTGAAACATGACTTTCCTTTATAGGTCACCAAGAGTTCTTTAAGGTATTCTGGTTTTCAATGTGGCTTCATTGGCACTTGCTGGAGGACTACATACAAAAAATACAATGGACAAGTGGTTTTCCTTTTATAAACTTGTACTGAATAACAACAAAGAAAAGAAATTCCTGGCAATTTTAGCATTTTTTTTTATTTTTCCTAATGCTGTAATATAATCAATCTTTTCCATGGTTCATCACCTCACACCCTCTCCTCAATCTACCTGCCCTCCACCATCTCTACAATTCTCATTTCTTTGTTGCCCAGTGAAACTGAATGTGCTTTTGCTTCCCTATGGCAGATGGTTTTTTTTTTCACTTTTTCCCCAACAGCAGTAATCTATTGCAAAATGATATGAACTTCATTATTCCACTGTGTTAACTCAAAAAGTCTTATGCAGACTATGTAACATGGGACTAAAATAGTTGGAGTTTTATAATATAGAAATGTTTCCGTATGTTACTAATACATTATTGTCATAGTTATTTGTATATATCTGAAATTTTTTTCCAGGAAACTTTCAAAGTTGCTGAGAAATGCAAAAATCCCCCAGGAACAATTTGTTAAATTGATAAAAATTCAGTCTACAAAGGAGTTGTAACATCCTTTTACATAACTTTGTGACTTCATTAATTCCTCCTTAACTTTTTTTTTAAATCCTCATAACTTCTCTGACAGATTAGTAAGTAATGATGCATTTTCAGAATATCAAGGATATTACTGTAGTAGATGCAAGATCATTATTTCTAAATGTGTTTTGGTTTACTAAAACATTAATGATGATAATTAAGTTCTCTGAATATCACGTTTTTATACAGTATCTGAAATACACACTGCAAAATGTAATTAGTAGGGGGCTGTCATTAGAATTTATGCTAAAAGGAATTAGTATATTTTTGCATCTAGAAACAGTTTGAATAGTTGTAAAATAGGAAAATAGACAGATTGGTGTTCTTATAAGCCACATTAAAGAAAAAATCCTAAGAAATCTTGTCGCTGAGAAACACAAATAAATAGCATGCACTGCCTGCAGGTGGGAGGGAAAGGTCCAACCCCAGGTGCCACTGCTGTGGCAGGTGGGTGCTGTGCTGATCTAGAAATGTCAGCTTCTGGTGGAAGTTCATTCTGCTGGGCCAGAGATTTATGTTCCTGAGGAGTCCTCAAGGCTGCATCCTCTACAAGGCTAGCACAAGAGTTTAACTTCATCTCTTCGTAGGTTGTCCATAGCTAGAGTTGCAGGCTGCACTTCAAGTTATAATAGTTAATATAATGTCTAGAAAGACTTGATTTATAGATAAGAACTCCAAACTAAAGAGAACACTAAAGAAACACTGATATTGGCAAATTAAATAATCAAATTAAAAATATTTGATTTCTTTTGTTGGCTTTTTTCTTGCGGTTCTCTTTGTAAACAGATTAAGGCCTTCTTGAACTTGAATAGTTATGTTGCTGTATGAATTTACCTGAAATGCTTTGGCTGAACATAGGCTATTGTTAGCAAATATTCAAGATTTGACTTATTTTGAACAGAAATAGGTAATATATTAATTGGATGAATGCAATTACCAAAACAAGTATTTTGGGCCAATAGAGCTTCATCACTGACTTTCCCTGAACATTTTCACAATGTTTCTGTTGTTACAAATTTGGTCCTCACCTTGAAAATGAACACAAAGCAAATCAGTCTATTAAGTTTAAATTATGTCCTTGACAAGTATTGATCCTCTATCTGAATTAGACACCTGCTTTTCTAGGATAATAATGTTGAATTCAAATACATTGATAGTAGGAGTAGACTATGATTAATTTTTCAAGTGTGACAAATGAAACAAGTCGTGTTTGAGGCAAAAGAGCAACCCTGTTATGTCTGGAGATGTGATTTCCTTCAATTTTTTAATTTGTTTTGTGCTAGAAGATCCAGGATGGATGACAGAATGTAGGAATTTATAATGCCTGCGTGCTATTTCAAGAAATTTATCACCTAAACTTTTTTCCTCTGTTTATATTGTTATTTTCCAGATAAAGAACAGCAATACAGATGAGAGACATGACTATTTAAAGGTCAAAAAGACAAGAATAAAAAGTTTCCCTTGCATTCTTTCAACTCTCATAGCCTTCCTTTCAAATATGAATATCCTCCCTCCCTCTCTTTCTCAGTTTTTGAATTTTCAGCATCATTAGGTTTCTCAACAGTGTCAGAGACACAAAGAAATGATGAGAATTTGGGATCTCATTCATGTACACAACATTCCTAAAGTGTGCAGATTTTCCTGTGACACACAGAATTCCCAGAGCTGCTGGGCAAAGCAAATGCAAGCATGGTTTTGTCACCTGCTGAGAACGAGCCTATCTTCTTTCCTGTCTCTCATTTTCTCATAGCACAGTCTGAAAATCGCTACCAGACTCATGCAATTTTCTTTATATTGGATAGCTTGTGATATTGTCTGTATTTCAGATGGACAGTCTGGCTTACTGGTAGTAGAAATTACTACTGGCATCAATTAATTCAATAATGACTGAAGTTCTGTTCAGTGTATCTTGCATTATGTAAAAAGGTGCCACTCTTTCTCAGTAGATTTCAGAACTTTCCAGTTCCCCCAAAAGCTTGCATGAATACAAATGAGATATATACTCCTGTATCCCTTAAGAGGACAGGTCTAGGGATTTTATTTTCTTTTTAATTTTTGAACTAATGGAGAGAACATTACTAAATCAAAATTTCACATTCTGTGCCCCAGACTAATACTACACAGACATCAACTTAGAATTGGCTACACGCAGAAGCTAACAAATAAAGCTGTGAGGAAACAAGCGTTCGATTAGTTTTGCTTCTGCTGTGTTCAAAATTAATTTCAAAAGAACACAAGACACACTGCAACGCCATGTGCAATATGCCAAGGCTAATAGACCTCCCAAACAGGGATTACATTTACTATTCAGTCCATGAAAGAGTGAAGCATATGCTCAGTTTCTTTACAAAGAGGTTTTTTTTAATGTCCTTTGTTATATTTGTTGCTACATTTACCAGCTACCTTGTGCAGGCAGGCAAGGCTCTTACTGACTTGTTCTGTGTTCTCTGTACATCTACAAAAAGGTAGAGTGTTACTTTTTGCCTTTTTTTTTTCCATTGGTTCAAGTCTAACTGAGTGATCTCTAGGGTGCTTCTGCATTCAATTCTTGATTCTTCTGCTCCAAAGTCTAGCTATATTTTAGAAAGGAAAGTGTTCACACACCATGCTTATTAATTCCCCTTGACATCTCCACCTCTCAAACACACAGGCTTCTTGAGAACTCAGACCCAAGGGCACTTGAAATATTTGCTTAAGATCAACTTGTTTGATTAGACTTTTACTTGATTACTTTCACATATTTGACTAACGCTTTATGAAGAACTTGATGGCCTATATATAGACTTTTGGGATGGGTTGCATTCATGTGCAAAGATCCCCTGTGACACGGAAAAAAAGGACTCCTGGAAATGAGCAAAGCTAATTTTGCACAACTTCCAGGCAATCCTTATTCTTTTTCTCCTCACTCTAAACAAATATAATTGGTTCCCTTCCCCTCGCTGGGAGAGGTCCTGGCAGAACTCCGGAGGTGCAGACTGCACTATGGGGTTTAAAATTCATTACTTACATAAACTGAAATCTTTTCCAGGCGTACATTCATGGAGGCAAACAAGCATTCATTGCTGTATTGATTGCCACTGAAAATTAATTATTTCTATCAAAACTATAGGCAGCAATTTTTTTGTATTTCAGGTAATTATTTCTAAGTGTGAAAAATCAGCTAACATTGAAGATACTATAACACAGAATATAAGTACTCTAGTTTCCATCTTCAACCATCTCCAAAGAACGTTGAACTCTTAAAACAGGTAATGGAGGTTGAACTCTTAAAACAGGTACAGAAGATGTGTATGTCTGTGTTTTCTTTTCTGTTTTGCCAGTGGATTACTGTTGGATGTCAGTATCCTTCTATTTCACTCAGAAATCTGCATATAGAAAAGCTACTGTAGTATTGTTAAATTGTTTTAGGCTTTATTGAAAATTCACATTCAACATTTAACAGAACATGATATTCTGAAAACTCTTGGTGTAACATGTAACGTATCCTCTGCGTTTTAAAATAGTGATGGAAAATCAACTTACTTTCCAAGAGGTTTTTTTCTGCAAGTAAACTTGAAAATTGTCTTAATGAGAACTGATTGATGTAAAACAGTTGTGGAAGAATTTGTAATTATTTTGGCAAATGTTGATGTTTTGAGCTGTGTTTGTCATTAACAAGCATGACCACACTTGAGAAAAAACTTATGTATTATTGAAAAATCAGTTATTCCTGAACAGCTGTACTTCCTGAATACTGAACCAATTTCAGCTATTTATCAATGTTAATTTTTTTTTCTAAGTGTGCATCTAAATATATATCAGAAAATACAAAATTTGGTGGAAAGGGGTAACACAGTTGCCCCTATGAGCTTTGGGCAGCTGTTTTTGGGGTTTTTTTTCCCCTTTGAACTGACGAAGCAATGAGTGAATTATGTACCTCATAAAAAAAGCTAATAAACCTTTTATACTACACCAATGTGTATTCTGCTTAAGCAACATACTGAACAGAAGTGTATTTTAGAAATGGTTTGGGATTTCACTATAACTGCTTTTTATATCCCTCTGGCTGTGTTCATTTCTCTAAGAAACACTTATGGAATAGTAGGAGAAAAATAATATATTAGAAAGAAAATAATATCTGAAAATTGCCAACATTATATTTCTATTGTAGTCCCTTCTCTCAAAAAAAATTGTCACAACTTTTTAGGTGGTATTTATGGATAGTTAAACTATAAGAAAAAACGTTATTTCTTATAAAAAGTAGGCTTTCATGTTCTTTCACTTTCATCTGGAGGACTACAATACTGAACTCTACTGGGCCATTGCCTCTGGAGCAAATATACTCAGCTTGCATAACAGCCTACAGTAACTCTGGAAAGACAATTACACTTTGAAGAAACAAATATTTCTTTGGAGTACTTTTTGTCAGTTTGCTTGGATTTTTTTCCCACTTCTTGTCTCCCTATAAAATAATACTCGGGAGATGATCTGGTGTTTAGAATGACAACAGAAATTTAGGGTAACGTGTGTAATGCATGGATCTGGTCAACTTTACTGTAGTAAACATGAAAAAGTTTGCTGTACACAATTACCATGATGTTCCTTTCTGGAACATTTGTAATTGACAACTTTATCGTAGATGTTATTTCAGAGGGAGGTATTTGAGGATGGGAAAAGCCTGACAGGAGACCGCAATATGCATATGCATATTGTGACATATGCAAGGGAAGGTTTGAAACCAATAAAAGAATTCCATTCTACAGGAATCACTCCAGAGAAGGATTTGTTGTTGTTTTGTTTGCTTGTTTTGTTTGTTTTTGTTTGGCTTTTTGTTTGTTTGTTGTTTGGTTGGATTTTTTTAATAAGTGCAGATGCACTGAATTTGCAAAGGGGAAAAAAGGAAGGAAAAAAGTCCGTGGACAAAGAAGATAAGAAGTTAGGATTTTATCAATGTTTTAAAATATAAATTTGCAGAAATCGGCCTGAAGAAAATCTTCTATCTATGTTTCATGGCAGTGTAATTGGTTAATATAATCTTAATATGTGCAGCAAGGAAAAAAGTTGAAGCAGAGCTTTCAGAAGGTTTCTGTGAGCTCAGCATCAACAGTCAATGTACTCAAAGGTAATAGAATTTTAAATGGAAAGTAAATACTAATATACTTGCTTAGCATGAAAGAGAGTGACAGCACAACCTCCAAGTTATTCATGTCTATAAAAATAAGGCCAAAGATTAAAGAGAAATGATGTTTTCTCAAATATACTCAAGCATACTCAAAATCTGTTCCATGTTTGAAATATGGAGAAATATCTTCTTCTTTAGAGGAAAATGATAAACAAACAGTGCAGCCTGAACTGATGATGTTCAGCTTTCTCTGGAGGGAGAAAGGAGACTCTTGAATAGTCCTCTCCAGGTAGGAGAAGAAGGTAAAGAAATCACAAGTTGTGTTTTGCACACTTCATTCCTTTCAGTAGTTAAAACTGAACCCTAACAAGCAGCATAATCTGGATACAAGGTTAAAATAATATCAAAACAATACTACTCTACTGCTTACAATGGAGTAGCTATTAAAATGTTTCCAAGAGTCTCTTAATAAATGTAAGACCCATAGAAAAAGATGAAAAGCTACAAAGAAACAGTAAAATGCATGAAGGACTAACACTGGACTTCTAAATGTGTATAGGCAATGTTAGACAAACTGTCCTAATCTGTTTTTGTATTTAAATTTACTTCATAACTTGGTCTTCTCCTCATTGCTTCCTTTACAAAGGACTATATGCAAATTGGTAATTCAAGTACCATTTGTAAATCTCTGCATATCTCAGCATCCTGATCCTACATCAGGCTCATGCCTATCTATGAATCAGTTGCATTCACCCCTTTTAAACCTTTGTAGTGAAGGAAGGAAGTTTAGACATTTGCAGTGCAAGGTGTCCATGTCTCTGACTTTCACAAATGGAAATATAAGGTCCTGGAACCCACAATGAAATACACATGTGTGTATGAATACACACATTGCTTGTCCTAGGAGCTGCCATGGTAAGGTGAACATTCTCTGAGGTTGTCCTTACCAGAAGCAGCCATGATACAAATATCAGGAAATAAATTTGTGAACAAATTCCTCAAATACATAGGAATCTTTAGGTACTGTATCAGCAATCTTGATGAGGGAATTCTTGGTCTTCAAGCTCCAGTTATCCTTACTGAAAGTCTCAGGTGAGCTGGCGGCAAAAGTGAGGACACCTAATTCTTACTGAGTGCACCATATAGCACAACTCTTCTCTGCTTCCACCCTCCCCTTGTCCATACCCCAGCAAAAGTCAGCCAGCTGCCACTCTGTGTATGTATCAATCTGTTCAGTCCTTTATGACTGAGTTCAACTCCACTGCAGCACAATGGAGTGCAGCACAGAGTTGTCAACTGCTGTACAACAGCAACATTGCTGTGTAATTGAAATACTATAACAAGTCTGCTGCCTTTATGTTTGGCAAGCAGCTTAAGATTGCATAGGAAAGGTAAATATCTTCTAAACTATTTATATTTAAAATAGGTAAAAACATTTATACTACTGTCAGTTTTGGTATCTGTTAATATTTTAGGTTCTTCTATTTGATCTCTTATAAATGCTTTAACAAATTTTTAAACAGCTCAGAGATTACTTTGTTTGGATAACAGTAGGTTTAACAGCAAGGGAAATGCTTGCTTATACTCTTTGGTTTTTTATTAGACCATGGATTACTGCATTTTCCTACAATGAGATAACCCCATAACAATCTTCCTTAAAAAAACAAAGAAACAAGTAAATTATTTTATCAGTCTTTACACCTTTATTCCTTCAGTTCACTCTCCTTTAGCTACACACTTCACTCATAGACAAGTACTTCATTCAAGGGCATGATGCTGCACTACTCCACAATACTTATTCCATTATTTGTTCACTAAGTGCTAACTTGGAAAATGAATTGTGAAGGACTATAGCTTTCAACCTTTAACAGTTTCCCCTAAGCTATTTTATCTTACTTTTTTGTTATTCTTTTGAAAATTTTCAGTGCAAACCTCTTTTTTTACATGTTAAATTCCTTAGGACAGAATTTTTCAAAGTATAAAAGTTTAAACTTCTCTGTATGCCTGTTCCATTTACTGTCCTGAAGACTCTCTGGTGCACCTCTTAAGGATTGTTCTCCTAAAGTATCTCTTCCCAATGTCAGCCTCAGGGGCCATGAGCTGCAGCTCCAGTGCCAGTGCAGCAGGGCCAGTGTCCAGGGAGGTGTGGGGCACCTGGGTCCGGTACTGCCCAGTGCCTTCTGGCTGCCCTGCTGCTGCCTGGGACCCTCCATGTCTAGGAAATGCTGCTCTGGAGGCTCCCACCGCTCCTGGCCCAGAGGAGCCCCTAAACCCATTGTGTCCTGGGAGCTGCTGCTTTCTCTGGTGGGTTCTCCCCATCTATGTTTTAAACACAATTACACTCTTTTTTTTCTTTACCCTTTTTAAACAGATCATACCACAACTCTGAGCAGAGCAGGAGAATTTGTTTTCCCCATGGTGGAAGAGCTTTGTGCTTACCTCTGCTTTGCACTGCATCTACAGGGCAGTAAATTAAAAAATAGCAATGCAAATGTATATGACCTAGAGATTCTTCCTGAAAGATCACAATAGTTTCCTGAAAATTGCAGGCTGTTGGGATTTCCCATAACCCCTTGAATTTAATGGCTGCTCTGTACTAAGCTGTGAAAGAACCTTTTATTTATCTATACATTCAGTCTACACTGAACAGTGATTCTCCAAACAACCATAAATGGATTGGGATTGTATTCCTTGTTAAATTAGAAAATCTGTGACTATTTCAAGAAATTTAGTCATAAATTATTGTATGGGTAATCCACTAGGGAACAACAGGGTTGCTGCACAGCATCGAGGTATTTCACATGGAGCTGAGTTAGAAAGAGTTATTCCTGCCCTTAAACCCAAAATACACAGTGTCTTCAAAGCATTAATTAAAAGCAGCTGAAGGAACAGATAAAGACACAAAAGCCCATCGGAAGAGAGTTTTATACTCTCTGAACATGAACAGCCTATTTTCTTTTCTGCTTAAACAGGCTCTTGTATCTGAACAGCCAGATCAAAAGCCAACTGACTGAGTGCCAGTTCAACAGCTTTAGAGGATTCTGCCATCTGTGGATGAGAGGCTGTCAGCGTTTTTAATCTCAGTGCATGGGCTGGGAAGGCAATACATCCCCTAATGGCAGCTACACTGGAATGACTTGTGGCTTCCTCCTCCTATGGCAAAGTGGAATTATGAATCTGAACAACAGGCTATAAAGTATTTTATTATGTGGTCATAAGTGTCACTTTCTTTGAGGAACAGAGTGGTAATTTAGTGTGTTAAATTATCACTTAGTGAAATCACATGTAACAATGAGCTCTGAACTAACCTTAATTGAAATGATCTCAAACTATTCCATGCTTTAGTGCAGGTCTGTTTGTGTATGTGCATACACCTGTGAAATATTGATGCTTAAACTCCATTCACGTCTGGACAGCAAAGAAACCTTGGTCCTGTTGATGCTTATGGTGCCAGAAGTCCAACTCTTCCTGGCAAATAAGGAAAAAAAAAGAAAAAAGGAAATCCTAGTATCCAAGATCTACTTAAGGCAGTAGGAAGTTTAAGTAAGAAATTTATAAAATCTAAAATTAATAGAGAATATTGCCTCACTGAAAACCCTAGAATTTTAGCTAGAAAAATATAGCAAAATCTATCCTAACTGTGAGTATATTTGGGTTCTGAGGACAAGATAAAAAATCAAAGCCAAGACCTTATGACATGAGTTATGCTCTCATCTTTCTATCTGTTAAAAAAAAATTAAAAACCTATCTTTTGATTTTCATCTGCTGAGAAATGCAGCTAATTTTAGTGTGGTTTTATTTCCTTTGGGGTTTTTTTTTGTTTGTTTGGTTGGTTGGTTTTTTTTTGTGGGTTTTTTTTTTTTGTTTTTTTGGTTTTTTTTGTTAAAATTATCCCTCTTTCCTTGAAAACATGTAGCAAGATTTTTCAATTAATCATCAGTTTTTTGCAATATTTTTAGTCCTTTTGTGATGGCTCTGTGCTAGCTCTTCAGTTCATTGATCAGATATGGAGACATGACCAATGATTAAGGTTGAGTAGGAATGTGGAAAATTAAAATATATTTCATCAGGTTTTCAGTCTTTATACAAATCAAAAGAGTGAAAAATGCATTATCTGTCTAATCCTGCTGCATTTTGTATCTACAAAACTCTTATTCCCTAGTGGAAAAATTAAGGTTGTGTATGTATGTGCCATGTCCTTGTAATGTGAGATGAAGATTCAGACATAAAGCTCTCCTAACTCCTCTTTAGTTCCCTCTCAGTTCTCTCGGCTAATAGCTGCAGCAACCCATAGACCAGTTTGTTTCCAGCACTGCAAAGAATTATTTTTAATTATGTTGTGATAAACAAAAAAACTGTGATAAATTTAAATTCTGGTGGAGGGAAGGATGCCTGTACCTGTTTGAAGGCTAAAATATTTGGCCCTAGGTATGCAATGTAAATGCCTCTTGGTTACAAGCTTTGTTCCTCCTGAAAGGTCTAACCAAGAAATCTCAGCTCACTGATTATATGGAGTAGTGCAGCAATGGGCACAGCATCATCATGCTCAATAGGTCCTTGAGCGAATATTTTCTTAAGCAGCAACTCTATCTTACATTTTGAGATACAGAAAAATAAATGTTTCCACTAACGTGTCCAGTTCTGTTTGAGACCTTAGAATTTGAGCATCTGTGACACTGCAGACTTCCTACATAACTGGCAGAAGGACTTCATTCTCCCTATCAGAACGTTTCCTAAAATTCAATTTAAATCAGCTAGCAGTGAGATCCAAGAAAGGTATTTCACAGCAGTAAATGAGATCATTTTCCTCATGAGCTGATCAACGTGAACTGACAGCTCGAGGGGCTGCTGACTGACAAAGAAAGGAAGAGGTGTGCTTGGCTGGTACCTCCTTGACAGATGGTGCAGTCATCCAGGTTGCTCTTAGTGCTGCTCTTAGTAATCTCAGTGGCACTGGGGACCCCTGTGCTTTCTACAGCAGCAGTAGCAGTGTATATCAGTTCCCCCTCTGCTTTAGCACTCTTTGCTAGCTACAGATTTTCTTTCAGTGCTCTTCACTGTCTGCTTAGTAGCAATGACCACTTCTCTGAGCACTGGATTAAGTTGATTCTAATATGAACAATCTCTCTCTCTATTTCATCATATGCCACAAGTTTCAAGAACTGTGCTGTCAAGTGCTGAAATTGGATTATTCCTACAAAAGCATCTGCCGCCTTTTTTTTACTCAGTCTCAGTTCCCCAGTCCAGACCTGCAAGCCAAGAATGGACATCAGGAGAAGATCCTGAATTTCAGCTTAGACACAGGTGCTGTTATATGATTGAAAAGGAATCCTTGAGTTGCCACATATTTTCAACAGTGTTGGTGTCCCTGGTTAAAAACAGTTAATGGTCAGTCTTCTCTTTCCCCTAAACTTTTCTGAACAATTTTTATGGATAGTGAACTCTACACTTCTCTGTAAAATTTTGTTGACCATGTACACTCAGAAAATGTATTTCAGCAAATAAACTTCCAAAAGACAAACCATTCTAATTGGAGTTTCTGAATATGAATGCTCATCAAACATTACTTTCATTCAATATAATTTATAAATTAGGATATCAGATCCTGTAACAAAGCTATAAAAGAAAGTTATACAAGAAAGTTTGTATAACTCAAGAGGAAATCATGACTGATTTCTCACTGCTGCCTGTCCAAGAATCACAATTAGGCCAACTTAAATATTTCAGATTATGTTTTTTCTCTTTTACAAATCTCCAGTTCTGTGTACAAGCTTTGAATAGATAGAATGTTAAGAAATACTTTTTCTGTATTTTACCAGTACCTCTGAGACTACAAGCCTATAATTTTGAATGTGTTTTGAGGAACAAATTCCAACATATGAAACTACCTTAACTGACTGCTGCTTCCACATGGCATGTCAAAGGATTATGAATTTTTATCACAAATGAGGCCATAGTATAAGCAGCAGTGTACATGTCACTTCTGTCTAGTTCTTGCATTAAATCACTTTGACCATTTTGCTTTTTTTCTTAATCCTATACTTCAAAACCTCAGAATGTCACTGAATATTTACTGCTCTTTCTACCTCACCAGTTGGGTCCAATGTGATGAATTGTGCAACTGTATGCTTTTCTATAGCATACATGGAAGCCTTTTTTTCCTTACTTTTTGATTTCTAATGTCTTGCTACATGAGTGTATATACCTGAATAAAATGCAGGTGTTGAACTTGGAAATGGAATTCTCCCTTCTCTCTTTCCCCAGCCTCCATGTTTTACGAGCTTGACTGTGATTCTTTCTTCTTCTTTCCTTTATTCTTCTGCATATAACCTTTATATTTTGTCTTTCTTCTGCATAATCACTGTGTTGCATTCAGTTGCAGTATACATATAAAAATGATGTGCTTAACAATATAAAAAAAACCCCATTTAAACCATAACAAGAGATGAGCTAATAAACGTCAATACCAAAATAATATAAGAACAAGTTTGGAATATAATTTGAAGTTAACTCCCTCTCCCCAGTGTCACAGAATAGTTAAGGCTGGAAGACATCCCTGTAGATCATCTGATCCAATCTCCCTGTTCAGAGCAGGTTCAGCTAGCGCAGGTTACTCTGGACTGTGCTCAGCTGGGGTTTTAACACCTCCAGGGATGGAAATTCCACGTTCTCTCTGGGCACCAGTGCCGGTGTTTGACTACCCCCAAAGTAAAAAAGTGTTTCTTATGTTTAAATGGAATTGCCTGTTTTAACTTTGTACCCAGTGCACTGAGATGAGGTTTTGTCTTGGCTTCCTCGTATTAGACATTTAAGAATGCCTAATTTAGGATTCCACCACCACCCTAACCCTTTCCACTTTGAGGCTAAATATTCTAGGTTATCCAAGTCTCTCCTCATATGCCAGATGCCCTAACCACTGGATCACTTTCTTGGCCCCTCACTGGACTCCCTGCAGCCTCTCCTGCTTGAACTGAGGATCCCAGAACTAGGTGCAGCAGTCCAGATGTGTTGTACCAGTACTGAGGAATGGGTAAGGACCAGCTCCCTCAACCTGTAGGCTGCACTTCTCCTAAGGCAGACCAAGCTACTGAAATATTGCCGCTTTAGACCTCTTTAAAAAGGCATGTATTGTGACACAATATTTAAAATCTGTATTTCAAGGCCTTTGTATTTGATCTTCATAATGCTGTTAAGACAGGTGTATAGACATTTTTCCTATCTGTATGATACCTAATTTCATAAGAAGTTTTCTTCACAGCTTTTGGCAGTAGCTCAGATTTTAGGAGATGAAGATATGAATGAGAACTAGGACTTTATTATAGCACAAATGACACTTCTAAGTTATGTTCTGGATGTGATTTTGTAATTCTTTGCAAGGTTATAGAACATGTAGAAAACTCCTCTCCTTTCTCCTGGAAAAAAAAAAACAAACAAATAGAAAATTATCTTTATTTATATTTGGATTTAAATCTGTTTCTGATTTAGAAGCCCAAAATATTTGTTTGAATATAAATGTTTGAAATTTATTCACACTTTAAATGACATCAGAATTCTGAGATTCTGTACTATTCTGAGATTCTTTGTTATACCGAAATAACATGTTATATGATTTAATTGCGGGAACATAAATCCTTGATCACATCAGTTACAAATTTTCTAATGATGTATTAAAGAAGAAAACATCAGAAGAAAAGTAAGCCATTAGCCATAGATTTGAAATATCAATGTTCACTTCAAATTCTATTATTGAAGAAATTATGTTTTTATGTATTATATCTTTTTTTCCCCTTGCTTTTGCCATCAAAAAATACCCAGATGGTCATTAGCTGTTGGTAAGCACAATACTGAAGAGTCTTATCATTTACACTTAATTTTCTGATTACGCCTCACTTTTTACTAAGACCATATGAAAATCACTATGAGAAAACCTAAAATTGGGAATAAAACAGAGAAAAAAAGATAGCTTCCTGAGCAGGAATAGTTAAATACTAAAGAAGGAAAATGTGTCTATCATAAGTGAGCCCAACTCCTTTATTAAGACAGATGTTGAGAAATAAAGAAGAAATTGGAAATGACATTAGGACAAAAATGAAGAGTCAAGAAATGCCAACAGAAAAATAAAATGATGCACACCTGTCTAACACAGTGACCGGAAATAGTTTCTGTTCCTATATGTATCATCAAAATGCTTTGTAAATCATAACCTTTGTACAGCAGGTTTTCCATCTGCAAAATGCTGGTACATCCTTTGAACATTTTTTGGTGCTTTGAGACGTGGATGCTTCATAAAGGGGAAGTATTAGTATGGCTAGCACTGCAGCAGTAGCTGAGATTTTTCAAATCACATCATAAGTGTCACAGGCATAGGGATAACTGTGCCACCTATGCCCAGTATTGCTTTTCTCCTTCTGTGTTTTACTGAACCAGTCAGTCCAAGGATAATATTTAGAAATCAGAATATAGCACTAGCTGAATTTCCCTACCAAAACCTAAGACATCTCTAATATATACATATATTGAAAAAAATCCATTGATTTTTATTACAATGCATTGAATAACTTCCCAGATCCATTCAACATATAACAATTATTCTTTTAAATTACTTTGAATACTTATTTTATTTCTTTTAGAGTTCATATTTATATAGTTTCTTACATAAATATCACAAATATTATTTTAATGTATCTATTAATATATGTGTCTCACACACATATACATAAAATCATGAAAAGATAAATTCTTCTTAACTCTTTGCAAGCATTCATAACAGGAATACAGGCATAAATATATCGAGAATAGCTTTTCTTGGAGTGACACCAAATTTGAATGTCATTGTATATAACTGTAAACAGAACAAACAACCCCACCAAAAACCAAAAAATCCCAAACCAAAACAAGAAACCTCTGTGTGCTGAGACAACCTTCTAATTTTCCAAACTTATGAAAACTAAAACATTGAAAAGGTGATGGGAGTACGAGTGGATGTCAGAATAACATTGATATCAACAAGCTCCTGTTCCTCTTTTATTTCCCTTTTCCCTTTTCAGTGTGTCTCTTTCTTTTCCCTTTTCCTGTGACTTAATGCTTTCCCTCAAAAATCACTCTTCATACTTCTCTTTATCTACATCTTCCAAATCTCTATTTCCTCTTTTTTCAAATGTAAGGACAATGGTTTTCTTTTTATTCTTAGGTTTTACTAAAACTACAGTCTCTATGGCTCCCTAATTTCTCCCCCTCTCACAGCAAAATTTAGCTTTAATCCCCATATACCAGTGTTGGTATTCCAGCACTAGTGTTAATATGAAATATTTGGTTTAATATCTATAATTCAGACTTGCTCTGTCCATTTCTAGTTTTAACCAATAAAACTTTTATGATACCTGTCATAGAAAGTTGATTAGGAAGGAAAATGCATCAGCCAGCTGTTGTCTCCTGGCTATGGTGTTCCTGCATGTATCACTTCTTATCATTTGAAGTGAGTCAGAAAAGTTCTTGAGGGCTCAAATTTTTATCATTATATTAGAAGACTGTTACAAATCAATCATGAAAGTCAAGTCTCTACTTTAAAAGACAGTTTGGTTGAGCATTTAACTTAGACATGACCTATTCCGAAGCTGCTGCAGCCAGGAATGTCTACTAAATAGATCAGAGGAAAAAAAACCAAAACCACAGTAAAATGAGAACACCATTTAATTAACATTACAAACTCATACTAGAATAAATATATTTTTCTTTATTTTAGACAGACATTGGATAAAATTTCTAGTGATATTAAAACATTTTAAATCATATTTGAATATGTGTGTCCTTATACTGAAAAATAGTCTAGGATAACAAAAAGAGAACCAATTGTTCTACGGCCACTCTAAAAAACACATGATAAGTAGTTCCTAATCAGCTCATATTGTTTCCTGGCTATATGTATTCATAGAGCTTGCTTCTACAAACACATATATCTACTGTTTCCAGGAATAGGTAGCAAGTTAGGACTTAATAAACAAAAAAACAAAAAACAAGCAAATCCCAGATAAGGCTGATGGCCCTAAGGATTAATAAAGCCTAGCCCAGAGTCCTAGTATGTATCCTCTTATAAAAAGGCAGAAATACCAAGCTTTGGCTTTCCCTGAGTGTTGCTAGGGTATCTGTGTAGCATGTATAGATATTTTGACCATAGCCAAATATTGCAGCAGCACCACAGATTTTCACAGAAATCAGTCTTTGGAAAATACCCAACCTCAGTAACTCACACTGGGCAGGTTCCCACATCATCAGCTCAAGCACATCCTTGCTCACAGTCCTGGTGAAAGAGCTCTCTGCAGTCAGTTTGATTTGTTCGCTTTCTGCCAGAGATTCCCCTCCTAAATCTGACTCTTTGGGCTGTGTGACTCCAGCCCCATGGCTGAAGAGCAGCATCATGTGGCTGCTATCCCAGGCTCTTTTGGAAATTTCTTTCATTAGAAGAGCTAATAGGAGGAATTGAGCACTGTTGGTATTCAGCTCTACCCCATTTAAGAAGAATATAAATCACATGGGACAGAGAAGCACATTGCCTATGTCAAACAAATCACCTGTATTGTTCACCCAGAGAGGAAAAAATGGGATTTGAATACTGTCCCATCTCAATGAAGCTGGGTAGTAATGAAACACAAATCCACAGAAACTCATTCAGTTAGTAGCAATGAGCTGGACTGAGAGCAGGCACATGGAAGAGGAGAAAGGATTTCAAGAATTGAAAACAAAATTGTCAAAAAGAAATAAAGAAGAAAACAAACAAGCAAGCAAACCATGGGAACCTCAGAAATATCTACAGTACACTGATAACTGAGAGCACAGGGCTGCTCTGAACTCTGGTGATTATTAATTCCGTCAAGAAAAAGGGAGCAACCAGTGTAAGTAAATTAAATTGAAGGAAATGGATGCATGCTACAAATGGAGCAATTTGTCCAAAAGACTTTTGAAAACCATTAATGAAGATTTTCTGCAGGGTAAGCTGGTATAATTGTGCTGCACTGTATATTGATTATACAAGAGAAGAAATCTAAGCTTAGACTTCATGCTGTTAATACCTTGTCAAGCTGGGCTAAGTGTTGTTTCTTGGACTATTTATATTGGATATTGAAGTACTGATGCCATTTTTTATGCCTAGTTTCTTATTTTTTATTATTAATTTAGAACAGCAGTTAGATACCATCTGTAAACATCATCTATATTGTTGGTTGTTTTTACAAACAAAATTATATGTCATTGTCAAGATATAGCCTTCATAGCTAGAGAGAGAAATTTAAGTTGTGTAAAATCATCAAGACTTCCATGGTGAATTAAGATTACACTTTTCCACTTACTAAAAATACCTATTCAAAACAAGTGAAAAAACTCAAATATTTGGAGTGATGGAGTTCTAAAACAAAGTTTAGCATTTATCTATTTGAAATAGTATTATCTTGTATTTGTTTGAAGGTGGTTAGTTCTGTTGGAAAACCCTGTTTTTGGATTATACAAATAGGAAAAGAGGAATGGCTGAGTATGTTTAGAATGAAGAGATTTGTGACTGGTGGGTGAATTGCAATCTTTAAACTGGTTAAAAACCACTGCATATATTGTTCTTAATCAAGGTGCAAGACATGTGTGTTTATTCCACCTAGATGTTTAAGTGATGAAACACAAAATCTGGTGTAAGACTTCCGACACTTAAACAAGCCAGTGAGTCAACAAAATTCTGGATGACAGTTATTTCTGCTCAGTCAAATGCCAGACATATTGGTTTAACAAAAGGGTTTTATGTCTTCAAGGAAATAAAATAATTTTTATTATAATGAAGATATATGGTCAGATGATGATTTCAACAAGGAGAAACAGGTTTATCCTCAGAAAAATTAAGATCTATCTGTCTTTCTGGGGCAAGATTTTCTCTTTCAAGTGAAAATCAGCTTCAAAATTAAGACATTCCACTAAGATGAAATATTATGCTAATGAAGGCTCTCTGACAGGAAGGACCAAAGAAATCAACTTGTCTGGGCAGAAGAGCGTCTGGATCTGAATGAGACGTCTCCTGATCCTAGAGTAAGAATGTGTAGGTTAAACAATTTTTCTCTTGCATTTTCTCAGTAATTTACAAAGTTGACAATAATGTATGCAATTGATAACTGTACTACTGCAATAAGAGTTATGTGTATGATATTTTAACAGTCAGTAAGCATTAACTTAAATTGATAATAGTAAGGATTTCCTTACCAAACACAGTGGCAAATCCAGAAACTAAGTATAAAACATCTTAAATACCCAGTTCTTCAGCATATTGCTTCATTCATTTAAAATACTGCAATGTAACCTTAGCTCAGTTATAGGGTGCAGAGGAGGAACTAATCTTACAATTGTCAAGAAGGTAAGTGTCTTCTGGTAAAAAATAACATCCAGAAAGACTCTTTAGCATACAGTGGTTGATCAGAGTGTAAACCTGAACTGCAAGGACTGCCAAGATATATGTAAACTGTGCCTCTGTATCTCTGGACCCCTTTAGTTCATGTGCTGACAGAAAAAAAAACACAATGAAAAAAAACCACAGCGAGATTCTGCTGCTTTCCCCAATGCATTGCAGGCATCCTGCATGTAACCATTAGAATTTCTTTGCAAACTACTGTTTGGTCCAGGTTGATGAGAGGGCTCTGTATATGGCATGAATAATAGTTTGTCAAGCACAATATTGCAGTCAATATTACAAATCAAACTGCTTCATTTCTGCTGGCTCACATAAGATGGAATAGATCCCTCAGTGAGATCATGAAAAAAGTTTATCTGTGACTACTCCAGTCAGCTACTTGTTATGTGCATTGTTTTTTAGCTTAAAATATAAGCTCTTAAGCAGATCTGTACATCACGCATTTTGGAACTTAGCTTGAAGACCTTCCTATAACAAACATGGTCCAGGAAGAACTGAGCAGAGAAGAGGTATGCAGGAAGCAGGAGAAAATGGAAAGGTAACATTAAAAAATCATGCAGCTGGTAAGGACAGAGAAGCAATACAGAGGAAGGAAGCATGACAGGATGTCATTTTATTGATTTAAGTTACAATAAAACTGAGCAGACATAGTGTAAACCAAAAATATAGGAGCCAAAGAAACACGTAATGACTGTAAAGTATAACATACAATAATAACTACATGTGAGTTTTGCTGGTGAATATACTCTAAACTGATCAGTACTGAAATATGGGAAGGCAGAACTCAACAGTTTTCTGTACTGAAAATATGCCCTTTTACCTTTATTTTCCTGGTACACTAGACTAAATTACGTAGAATACCATTAACTATGACTTCCTCGATGATTCTCTAAGTAGAGACTAGAGAATCCATATGTACTGAGTGATAGTACCAAAAAGGGTATAAGTCACCACAAAGAAAAGAGCTATTTTGAATCTTCATTATATATAAACAAAGTATTTGTTTGTTATTTTACTTAGTTTGTACTTTTAAAAAGAATGGATTATGAGTCCTTCTCAGATTCAGGGAGTACAACAGTAACTTGTGGAAGGAGAGAAGACTTCTAAAGATATGAAGGAAAATATTTGGAAACTTGAAACTTCCAAGGAGCAATCAATTACATTACTTCATTCCATACTGCTAAGAAGGTTTAGAGTTTGTAGTCTACTTTTATTCTGAACATTACTCATCTAGAAGAAACTGAAACACCAGTCTTCTCGCACAAGCTGTGTCCTGATTACTGAAACGCAATCCCACTTCAAGGGATGCAGCAAGCTGGGACACAGTGATTCCTCTCCCTGCAGGAGATGAAGCCCATTGCCAAGACACTTCAGAACAGCATGCTGAGGCCTGTGAATGCAATAGGACATGCAGAGGAAGCGGATGACTGAGATGAGAGAAAAGAGACACATTATGCTGATGAAGCCTCTCTGGCAGAAAAGATCTATCAGATTTAAAATAATGCATAGGGTTACTCACAAAGAGGAAGCTTTGACTGCCAGCTTGTCAAAAGACAACAGCAAACCTCTGAATGAGAGATTTCCTAATCCAACAGGGAGCCAGTGTTGAATTGGACTCACAGGATATGTATATGACAGAACGGAGATACAGCGATAGGGTAGACTGGACAAAAAATTAGTGGTAAGTACTGAGAGAAAAATGAAAGTAGATTAAAACAAAACTGAAAAAATGTTAAAAAAAATTTGTAAGGTGTAATGTATCTGCCATTAACATAAAAACCCATCTACAATTTGCAAGGTCCATGGAAAGTCCTGCTGATAATCATCCATTGGAAAATACTACCGAGATGAAACAACCTCAGCTGTGGCAGAGGAAAACTTGAAATTAAAAAAGCAATAAAAGGCAGAAAAAAAAGGTGTTCCAGAAATCTGTGTCAAGAAAACTTCCCTGTCTGACCATTCTGGAGCCACTCTGGCAGTGACACTTGGATCACCGAGTCTGTCCTGCTGGGACCGAAACCACTCAGCAGTAGGCAGCCCCAGTGAACCCCTTGGGACCCGCTGAACATCCCTCTCTCACTCGGTCAGACCAGGGTTCCCAGAGCAGAGTCTGAGACCTGGATCCTTTAATTCAGTCACGGCAGTACAACAGCAGAACAGCTCGATTCGGTGCCTCCGAGGAGGGACCCCGAGCAAAGGAATCCCTGGGCATTTACACCCTGACAGTCTGAGCACATGGTAGTCTGGGGTCTCCCACCTGAGCCATCGGCTCCTGCTGTGTCTCTGAGTGTTCGGTCACCTGGCTGGGACACAGGTCACTTGTCCTTTGTCATGCAAAGTATCCCCGGCCTCTTGCCTGGAGCTCTCGCCAATTCCCTCCACCCTCTGAGCCCGCAGCTCGCACTGCAGCTGCACACCCAGCTGCCTGCACCAAATGCATTCCTCAGCACTTGCTTCAGCTTTACGAAGAGCTTCAAACACTCCATCGAGGTTTTATGTTTCAAATCCTACAACTATCCCGCAGCAATGCTGCCTGCAGCATCCTGACAGCGTGCAAATTCATGGCAGCTCAGTCACACCTAGGAAGCCAGCAGGTTTCAGACCCACAAATTAAAACAGACAGGTATTATAGGCTTGCCCATTCCTGGTTCATCGATGTGCTGCACTGAGATAATTCTCATCAAGGTGTTCATACAAGGTAATACAAAATGAAAACTCTTACTCATAAGTTGTTTTCAAATGTTGTCATGAAAGAAAGATGCTCAACACAGAGATTTTCTAGTCCAAGGCCCATTGAAGTCAATGCCAGCTTGAACTAAAAATATATATATATGAGATTTTGATTTTCTTCAATGATTCATTTTATGAATAAATAAGTCCCTTTTAAAAATAAACTGTGGTTTTTAAGTGCCAATTTGGTTGCAGGCCCAGAAATAAGAAAATTTGGATAAGACTTAGTCATGGCTAGATTTTCAAGTTGAACACAAATATACAGATAAACATGTAAATTACAGGCAAGCAGACACCATGATTCAGGGCTACCAGTAATTATATCAAGACTGAAGAAGTAAATCTTTCTCAGCACACTATACTGAGAAATTAGTGGGTTTGGGTTGGTTTTTTTTGTTTATGGACAAGACGTAGAAATTAATGGTTGATCAATGGCATAAAACAGTGATGTTGTTGCTGTTCAAAACATAAATGTTCTCCCCAAATTTCATACAGTTTTATCTCTTGTCATTTTACTTTTCTAGAGCTCATAAATTAAATGTATACAGCTTTCTATCAACACTCAAATATTAGCAGGCATTGAATAAATTTAATGTTTGAGTATTTCTGTTCATTTCTGTGTCCAATGTTTAACTAATTTAGATACTTGGGATTATATTTCTAAAGGATTAATAAACCCAAGTGCTTTCTTGACTGCTTTTTAAAAATAAAAACACTGAGTTTAAAAGTATGAAATGGTTACTACAGAGAAAATTATTAGATAAATCAAGTGAGGAAAATACTTTAAAAAACAAACCTGCACTCACACATCAACAGTGTGAGAGGCAATCTAGCAATATGTCAAGGTAGATACTGCTTTTTTCATTTTAGAACTCAAACTTATCATTATAACCTCAGTTTGGATACATGGCTCAGTTCCAAGAAAAATCATAAAGCCAAATCCCTTGCAGGAGGTTTTAATGTGGTCACTAAAGAAAGATCTCTGGCAAGCCGATAATATTCAGCTGAATTTTTCCAAAACACCACTCATGAAAACCACTCTCAGACCTGTAATCTCCCAGACTCCAAGGTTAACTGCATCTCTAAGATGCAGGTGGTTTCTTCCATCAGCTGCAAAACACCTCCATGCCATCTTCTCCACTAATATCTCATAGCTTTCTGCAGCATATCCTGCCCTAGGTACTTCAGATAGCAAGACTAATATTTATAGCATACATCCAGGGATATCATTCATTCTCTTCTACCAACAACTATATTTTCAATAATGAAAATGACCTCTAGATAACAGGTACCAAAACATGCCATTTTTTTTAATATGCCATCTTGGAGAGATTTTAAATAGTTCTCACATTGCTGCCTCTACTCAAGACACACACCAGAACCTGCAGTGGAAAATTAATACTTCCAACAGCCTTGTCACAAAATTCATCTTTTCAAATAACCTCTCCAGAGTCTGATGTGCACTGAATGAATCCAGGTTGTGCCTCAAGTCATAATTTAAGCTTCCCAAAGCTCAACCCACAACCACCACAAAAATACTCTCTGCAGCAGAGCCATCAAAATCCTCAGATTTTTCACTTTAATTTCTTGAAGAATATTGCTGTATTTCACCCAGGGTACTCAGTACTGTTACTGAAATTTGTGTGGAAAAAACCCAGTTATTATGCACCAAAATAAACTTATACAGACAATCAATAAATGACAAAATGTCCCAGCTACCAATAGGGGAAAAATGTTTTTGAGAAAATAATTTCTTGATCATCTCAGTCTATATCTTGACAAAATGGCTTACAGTGATGAACTTTGGAAGTACGTTCATAATTTTATGAAATAGCAAAAATCATCAATTGAATAGAAATACTGGTTCTAGGGTGTAAGTAGCCATTCCACCCACAAACAGACACATAAATATGTTCATGCACAATGTGCAACGCAGCTAAATTTCAGCTGATTTGTTTCCCCCATATTTGGTAGACAGCTACTTTACCACCCCTTCCATGATAAGATCCCCTTTTTCTCAAAGGATTTTGCTAACATCTAATTAAATCTAAAACTAGTTCTAAATCTAAAACTGTTCTCAAATTGTACGTATTATCAAAGTTTCATTTTTAGATTTCAGTCCTGAAAGATCTACATGCCCAAATTACTTGCTTCATATACTGTACCATTCACTTAAAAATTTTGTCTGGTCAGAACAACCTACGTTCCTCACTAAAGTCTTTCAATTTTAAACGATCCTTATCAAAACTGAAGATAGAATCTCTTATAACTTTCATATTTTAGGAGTCTGAGTATACTGTTGCCCATTTTTTTATCTGATCTCTGTCAGTATCTCATTCCCTATTTGATGGCAGAAGAATACTGAGCAGTATTGTGTATTAAATAGATGGCTGATTAACCATCCCAACAAAGCTCTTGAAATAAAAAAAGGGGGTGTTGTCATTGTCTAAAGTGGCTTCCTAACAGGAAGTGCATTCTATCCTCATTTCTGTAAATCAAGATATTTTTGTTTGAGTTACACCATATTTTTAGGTGCTTGTCTCATGATGAGTTTGGTCTACATGATATAACTCTGGCTACTTAAAAATTGGGCACGCAATCTAAATTAAACACATAGGCTCCCCTCTGGCTTCTTCAGGCTCTATATTCCCTGGTATTACAGCCTCCTCCAGAAGGTGATTCATCCCATTCTGATATAAGTGTCTAAGACAGGTGGGACAGATTGCTCCCACAAGGCTGAGAGTTAACCACCTCCCTTGCTAACTTGTTTGAGTCATTGGTTACAGCTTCACATCACAAATACTTCACCATTTTACTGATCTGAATATTCTAGTGCCAGACATGACCTTTACCGGCTTTTTTTTTTTTTTAATTTTATTGGGAAGATAGTTCTATGCAGTATGTTGATCATACAGTCATTTTTCTTCTGTTTGGCTCCAAACCATTGTTATGCTTGGGTATAAGATGAGTAGTCTCATTTCAATGTCTGGAAACTCAACGTTTTACAATCACTTTCAAGCTGAGTTCATAGCTTCAATAAAGTATTTCATTTTCTTCATTAAAAACACAGACCAGATGTATATATTCATTCATTAATCCTTATAAAACCTGTAGAAATCTTTGTACAACTTTGAGTAAATTGCAACTTTAAAAAATACAAAATGAAAAAAAGTGCTAGTCTCCTTATTAGGTAATAACTTTGTCCTGGCTATTTTCCAGTCTTTGAAGACCAGACTTTGTTCAATCAGTGGAAGTTTGTCAAAATGTTTTTATGGTACTTCAACCTGGCTGAAATTATGTTTTGGGGTCCTTATCAATTAACTTATTCTAAGATTTTGAACACTAATTCCTGGTTTTCTTTACTCTGTAGACTTCCTTCTTCTTCATGCTGTAAAAGTCATATTGGCAAACATCCATTTTACTAATTTGTTGGAATAGACAGAGAATAATTGTTTAACCCCTGATAAGGGTCACATTTTTTATTATCTCTTGATAAAAGAGCTGCATAAGGTATTGAACAGACTATTTTCCTACCCTGTGGAAAAATTTGTCTTTTATTAAAGCTATTGACTTAAAATAACCCATTTTAATAATGACTGCCCTACTAAACATATGGAACAAGAAATAGTCTCAGTTATGCAAGAGGTACAGGTGCACAGAATTGTTTGTGTACAGAAGGGTTAAACAGAAAAGATGTTTAAATTTCTGCAGTAGACGTCCTGGTTGACACCCATTCTACACTGGAAATTCAGAACAAATGCTACAGAGAATGCTGCAAGAAATGTCAAGAGACACTGTTTATCCATTATCAGTTTGTGATTTTTTTCACTTTAGATTTTATACTCATTTCACCTCTTTGTCTATTCTTATCTTTCAAGGTCTTGTAGAGAGCTGATGGAGCCATGAGTCAGGTCTGCCACAGGCTGACAGAAATCTCTGAGCTCAGCATTTTTATACACCACCTTAGCAGATGAAAGTGTTCTTTCTATGCCTCCTTGTGTTTTGTACAAAAATTAATTTTGCTGCAACTGTGGAATAAATGTTTCCAAAATATGCAGCAAGGATCTACATATGTTTCTGTACAGAACTTTTTATTAAAGTTGATGGAATTAGATGATCGTAACTAATGGAAGTGTTTAACTGTTTAACTGTTTATCTGGATTTATGAGTAAAATAAACAGCAGAATTTCTTTTTTGGCTCATTACTTTCCAGCTAAAAGTATTTAGCTAAGCAGTAAAGCTGCCAAGCCCACAGGTTTACACAGCTTTAACCATCTCTGTTCTTTCCTGCCACTCACTTTTGGGCACAGGTGTAACTTATTTAAATTAAGGGCATTGCCCATACTCCTTTACAAGATCAAGCTCAAGTATATAGTTAAGGTCTTTTTCCTTTTCTTTTCTTTCATTGTAACATAGGTAGAACATTTTGAGGTGGTATAGAGTAACTTCAAAAAGTGGTCTGAAATGAAGAGCAGAGAAAATTTTTTCTTGTATGACCTATTAGAAAGGTACATAGATTTTTTTTTTTTTTCATTTTCTCTCTGTATTTGCTCTATCAGATGGAAAAAATACATATGGGACCAGCGAGGAGGGCAGCGTCCTAATTTCACCTGCTTTCGTCTGGGCCAGAATTCATATTTTTCTTAAGTAGCTGGTACAGTACTATGTTTCTGGGATTTAGTATGAGAATAATGTTGACAGCACACTGATGTTTTGGCTGTTGCTGATTAGTGTGTACCCCAAATCAAGGACTTTTCAGTGTCTTATGCTCTGCAAGTCAGGAGATACACAAAAAACTGGGAGGGAACATAGTTGGGACACCTGACCTCATCTGTCCAAAGGGATGTACCATACCATGAGTGTCATGCTCAGTTTACAAACTGTGGGAGTTACCCAGAAGGGGGCTGATTGCCAGGTATCAGTCAGTGGGTGGTAATTGAAGCCTTCTCTGGGTCCTGTTCATCCCACCTCTCAGGGTGGGGAAGCAGGGAGCAGGAGGAAGGGGAGGACAGGGGACAAAGCAACACAGCACCATAGAATGGTTTGAGTTGAAAGTGACTTAAGGGTTTTCTAATTCCAAGACTGCTGCCCTGGGCAGGGACAGCTTGCACTAGACCAGTGTGCTCAAAGCCTCTCCAGCCTGGCACTGAACACTGCAAGGGATGGGACATCCACAACTGCTCTGGGTAATCTGTGGCAGTACCTTACCACATTCATGGTTAAGAATTTCTTCCTAATATATATTCTCAACCTACACTCTTACAGCATAAAGCCATTTCCCCTTGTTCTATTACTACTTGCCCTGCCAAAATGTCCCTCTCCAGCTTTCTTGAAGAGCCCTCTGCTTGCAGGATGAGGGTGCCGGCTCTGGGGCCCGCAGCAGTGCCCAGCTCCCAGCAGTGAGCTAACAGCTCTCAGGAAAACACCCTGCATGACATCACTGCCTCTTTGTAAAGTTAGTTCACTGCCATCCTGCTCTCTGCAGCCATTTGACACCAGTTGCTTCCCAAAACCAGAAATTGGTAGCCTGAGCCTCTGCTGTGGGAAGCATAAAGAAGTGTCTTTGACATTCTGGCTCCATATACATCCTATTTATTTTCCTTGCTACCTGTTGTTTTTCCCTGTGGCACCTGCAAGAACCCTTGCACCCAAGTAAAGAATGTTAAAGAAAGCTTCTGGAGTGGAAATAAGCAGGAGCTAAACCTCCCTGATAGTGTTGGTATTAGTCTTGGCATCTGAGGGAGGTTTGAGGCAGTCATAAAATGACTCCATGCCATAAGCAGAGACGCCTTGCACTAGAGCACCTTGTAGCAGATACTCTCAGCAGGATGCCCAACTGTATCCTGAGGTGCATCTGGCACAGCATGGCCCCCCATGAAATTTTTTTTGCCAGAAAATTGGACATATTTGAAACTGC
Organism: Eopsaltria australis; assembly: GCA_034509425.1. Lineage (NCBI taxonomy): Eukaryota > Metazoa > Chordata > Aves > Passeriformes > Petroicidae > Eopsaltria > Eopsaltria australis. The sequence continues at coordinate 43,186 of JAVTVJ010000360.1, read as the reverse complement.
AGCTGTACAGCCTAGTGCTTACTGCCTACTTGGTGTCCCTCAGATAAGATTCGGTATGTCAGTGTGACTGGCCAATTCAGGACACACTGTAGCAAATAAATCTAATTGTCTTCATGCTCACCTGTTATATTTTGTCCCAAAATGGATGAGAAGTATTTTCAAGGTCAGGTTCAGCAGAGAGATTTTATAAGAAATTCCTTTTGTGCCTCTCAGCTACTGTCTCCCAGAGCACTGATAATTGACTTCACTGATAAATCTAAATTTGCTTGTCCTCTCACTGAAGTGTTTTTCTTCACTGTATCATCTTTTCTATTTTTTTATCAGAATAACAATGTAGGTAGTAACAGTTAAACTGTATAACCTTGTATTATTTCATGCTACTTACAGTGAATGGACAGTTGTAACTTTTCACATCTCGCGAGCTGTGTCCTGAGGACTCAGTTATATTTCACTGAGAACCTTTGAGGCAGGGCTAGCCAGCACTCACTGGGATCTATTAGATACTTTTGCACATGTTAGAGAGCTCTGTTGGGTATTCCTGCCTTGATCTGCCCAGACAGATAGATTTCTCATGGATGGGAACCATGTGCTACCTTTATATGCTGCAGCTGCTCTCTGAGTTGTTTATTTATCTACTTCCCTTGATTAAAAATAAAGGCCATCTGAGTCCTTGTTCAAACCCTCCTTCTCGATCATAGGAACAAGAATCATGGAATCATTTAGGTTGGAAAAATCCTCTAAGATCATTGAGTCAAACCATTAACTTAACATTGCCAAGTCCACCACTCAACCATGCCCCTAAGTACCATATCCACACATTTTGGAGCATTTCCAGAGATTGTGACTCCACTGCTTCCCTGAGCAGCCTGTTAAAATGATTGATAACACCTTCTGGGAAGAAAAGCTGCTGTGATGAAATTTTTAATAATAGCCGATCTAAACCGTCCCTGGCACAGCTTGAGGGCATTTCCTCTTGTCCTATCACCTGTTACTTGGGAGAAGAGACTGATGCCCCCACACTACAAGCTTCTTTAGGGGGCTGTAGAGAGTAATAAGTTCTCACCTAAGCCTCCTTTTCCCTGGCACCAAGGTCAGGCTGACAGGAGCTCCATTGCTTCTCCTTCTAGCCCTTCCTCTACTCCTACTTCTACTTCCTAACTTCAAGTCAAATGGAACCTTCCCAGTAAGCAAGATCTAATCATGTTAATAATTGTAAGTGGCTCGGTGAGCTCTTCTGCCAGCTCTCTCAGTACCCTTGGGTGGATCCCATCTAAGTAGTGTAACAAGTGTACTTGGATTATTGGGACCTTCTTCTGGCTCTCCATCCCTGTCTTTCATCTCAGAGGCCTGGATACCTGGAGAACAACTGGTCTTATTATTAAAGGCCTAGGCAAAGAAGGCATTGAGAACCTCAGCCTTTTCCTCTTTATCCCTATACTTTCTCCCACATACAACAAAGGACAGAAGTTCTCTTTAGCCCTTCTTTTCTTTTCTGGATTTATAGAAAACTTTTTTATTGTCTTTTATGCAAGTTACCGGATTAAGTTCAGAAATTGCAACAATCAAGTCTCATCTCTAGGTCCACAGGTAGTGATATCTTTCCACTATCTACTCTTATCCTTTCTTTTTCTTTCTTTTCCTTATATATTTTCTTAAGACATATCTTTATATTTTTACTGTTATATTACTATGGATTATAATAATCAAAATGGCAACAAAATTGTTCTAAAATAGACTCTATACACACACTCACATATATAGATATAGGTATAGATGTATAAAAATACTGATCATTCAGTGTTGTTTCACTCTAGTCCACCCAAGGGATCTATTAACAACAACCTCAGTTACCCTCACCTTCAGGGGCAGGTTGTAACATCTTCCATACTTATCCAAGAATTAAGAACTCTATCATTTTGTGACTGTTGTGTCCAAGATGGTTTCCAGCCATCACAACAACCACCAGTCCTTCTCTGTTCACCAACATCCCTAGTTGCCTCACTTTATCAACTATGCCAGGAAGTTCTTTCCCACACACTTCAGGAACCTCTTAGACCATGTTATCTCTCCTAGGTTGTGTTTTCAGCAGACATCTGGTAAATTGAAGTCCTTCATGAGAACAAGGGCTGGCAATTCTGGGACTTCTCTCCCAACTGCTTATAAACTACTTAATATTCTTCGTTATTCCAGCTGGCATCTAGTTGTACAAGACATCCCACCATGTTTCCTTTATGGCAGCTATCATAGTTTTCCTGCTGCTCAGTGTCCTCCAGCTCCTTCTGTTTTTACCTTTTTGCTGCTGGAGTCTTGTAGTTTAGATGCACTTCACTTGAGGTATTGACCTCTCTCCCCTTTTGGGGGACAAGCCCCAATTCCTATGTGACCATTCTCAGGAGTTTCCATGGTTTCTAAGACATTAAAACACGTAAACTTTAAATTAGTTTAGGCTGCACACCCTTGTATCCCAGTTCTTATTTATCTAAGAGTGTCCACATAAGCCTTCCTTCTTTTCCTCATGTATCCTGAGGAAAAACTGAAAAAAGGGGCATAACCTGATCTGAAAAAAACCCACAAAAGCAAACAAAAACCCCAGTACATAAATACAAAATCACTGGTAGATCTCACCATGCAAAGGGTGCTTTGCTTTATTTATTCCATGAGTACAAATACATTAATACTGTTCAAAGCAAGAACACACTCTTGTGGATCGAAGTGCACGTTTTAATTAGCAACCAGGAGCCTGTTCCTCTAATTAGGCTTTCCTCCATATTCAGTTTATATACCAGCTTTGTTGATGGCAGAGAAAGCCTGATGTATGTTTGGGGGGGAAAGGATCAGGGTCGGAAAGGAAAGGAAAGGAAAGGAAAGGAAAGGAAAGGAAAGGAAAGGAAAGGAAAGGAAAGGAAAGGAAAGGAAAGGAAAGGAAAGGAAAGGAAAGGAAAGGAAAGGAAAGGAAAGGAAAGGAAAGGAGGAGGAAGAACAGGGAATGAGCTAATCAGACACTAAGGAAGAACCTTGCCTTGCTCTCATCTGGGAAATGTCTGAAGGGACCTTTTCTTCATGCCACGTGGGAAGAATATCTAAGGATACTCAAAGTCTACCTCAGGATAAAGCATGTCCTGAAGTCAGACAAGAAAGATCTGCTGAAACCACCCTCTTATAATAGAGCTGTGCAAGTGAGTAATTTCAAAAGTGTCTAACTGATATGGGCAAAGAAAGGATTTCTCTAATGAATGCCTGTGTAACAGAGATCTTAAGCAGTATTTTAGTCCTTTCCTGATCAGGGGGTAAGAAAGCAAAGATTTGAGATAAACTGCATGTATGAAGAGAAATGTCTGACATTGTTGCCTAATAATATGATCAAAGGAAAAATTAGAAGAGGTGAGCAAAATTCAAAGGCTTTGTAGAGCCTACTTACATTTAATGGTAGTCTTCTGCCCCTCTGCTTTCAAATGAAAAGCAGGTGGAAGAGTAATAATTGATAAGCTTGTTTTTGAAGCACTTAGCAGTGATCAACAGCTCAGGTTTAATTAAAAGCATGTAAAGGAGAGGAAGTAGTGAAAGACATGTGAATTTTTGGACTGTACTTCCTACCAAAGTCCACTGAAGTCAGAGTAATAGGGTTTGTTACATATTTTTGGACATTAAAGAGAAAATTCAATAAAGTAATGGAGATAAAACTACAATAGAAGTTGTTTAACTTTTAAGAAAACAAAGTTGTTTTTATCTTTAATTCTTCAGAACAGGAGGTAGAGAAAGAGCAATAACTTTTGCTGCTTGGGATGTTCACAGTAACATGCTGTTTATTATTAGCAGAGAAAATGGGCACAGCAGCAAGAAAAATTCCCAAGATTGTTTTAGAAGTTAGTGTTTCTGAGAGATTTACTGGAGCTTGCCTGTCTGCATTTAGATTTTTAGACTGATCAATCATATCTACTCTTAGTAAAACCTACTATCTGTACTTTAATTATGTTAGCTAAATAGATTAAGACCTGCTTTTATTTTCCCTTTATTCCTAAAAATTTTTATGAATATCTTAGTATGAAAGAATACAGATATGCTGGTAACATGAAGCAATGTCTCATATATCGATACAGAACTTGAAAGTGATGAATTTTAGGTGGAGCATCAATCAAAATTGACAGTGAAAAAGGAAAAAAAAAACCCTGAAAATGGAACTGTTGAAGCAACTGATAAACCCAAAAGAAACTTGTATCCAAGTCTTTAGAAGGGGCTGAAGTGGGGTGCCCTATGCTATTGAACATAGCTCTTGTTAAGTATACTGCAGTTTGGGTTTTGGGGGTTTTTTTGTTTGTTTTGGTTTGTTTTTCTTTTTCTTATTAAAATATAGCTCTTTAGATTAACTGGACTTTGAGCTACTGAAAAGTAAATGTCTTTTGAAATGTCAAGATAATTGGAGAGACAAGAATTCCAACAAGACACCAAATAAGAATTCTCCCTTTAACTTCCTATTGCTAAGGTATTACTCGTCTAATTACATGCAGATATATTTGTGCTCAGTGAACCATTAGTCTTCGTCAGCATACAAAGGGAAAGTCATCACTTGATTCTCAGCTGCTACAAACAAGGCACATGGTATTTGCCTCCCAAGTCAATACTTTGGTACATGAACTTTACTTTTCTCATTTTTTCTTTAAAAATATAAAACACTCTAGGTGAGTGAATGACTGTTCAGTAAAAAAAAAAAATAAAGAAGCTTGCCCTGCATCCTCTCTGTGTAATTGCCAAATTTCAGTTCTTTGTTGCACATAATTTAAGTTGCTAACTTTCTCATTCAACCTCCAGCAGTAAGTTTGATGTCTTATTTCCTGATGTCTTCTGTAAAGGCAAATCTTTCTACAGGGCAAACTACAGTCTACCAATCAGATTAATCTCTTCTGCTTTCACCTGCTTCTCTACTGATCCAAGCTTCTGTGACTATGACCTCATTATTATTTTCTATTCAGATATAATATTTCCTTCTGGTTTCAGATTCTTGAGTGGAAAAAGACAATAAAACCTCTATTTTTTCCTGATTTGAGGGTACATAGTCTACATGTAAAACTCATGGGTTGTTATGCAGTTAACATCCCAATTTTTACTAACAGAAAATAACTTGCTGGAATGAGTGAATGAGGAAGAATTAAGTTTTTTGAGAGGGAATAGGTTTGCTTAAAATTTTAAGGTGATGTATGGCAGGAGCATGTCCCACTCCAGGTTATCAGGTCTGTTGACCTTAACATCTTCTTAGATGGTTTCCTGTTTCTATTTAACTATGATTTTTGTCCTGAAGAAAAGAGATATTATATATGCCACTGCGTGTGTTGAATGTTTCCTTGGTGCCATTCTGTGGTATTTGCAGCCCTCTTTGACATTATCAAATGGATTGACATTTCAAATATTTGCAGTGCTCAGCGGGTACTAATTCAGTGAAGGTGAACCATGAGTTGCTCACATAGTGGCACAGCAAGTGATGTGCGTCTATTTAATCACAGCTGCTGAATGAGATCAAAAGGAACTGTGTTGTTAAACCCTTAAAGCTGCTGTCACAGCGGAGAGAGCAGGAGGGGCCCGCCACAGGAAGAAGACTAAGGAATAAACTTGGACTTGCTGCTAATGCAATTCTGCTGTTGGCTGATGGAGATGACTAAAGAGGGACATTCAGGGGAGTGGTTGTACAGGTGAACGGCACTTTGCCAAAACTCTCTCCCACACAGATATGTCCTGTGTCAAGAGCACCAAGAGACATTTCTTTAAATGAATTCATGTGATCATTCTTCCCCAGGTAAATGATGTTTTTAACTTCACTTCCAGTATTATCCAATTTTATTAGTTTTCTCTTTGAAAGAGAACTTTATCAACTTTTAGCTGGTATTCTGGACCATGACAAGGCTTCCTGTAACCCCGAAGTTCAACCACAGCAAATATTTACGTGCCCTGAACCAAGATCTCCCTGGCTGTTTTTCCTTTACCTGCTGAAAGCATGTATAAATTGCACAGCTGAACTGCACAGTTTCTAGCCAGGAGAGGGCAATAGCATCCACCAGCTGCTGTGCAGGAGCAGGAGAAGGCATAGAATAGGTGGAGTAGATGATGGCACAAAGGATAGGGAAAGAGGTGATAAAGCTGCAAGTGGTTGCAGATGATGCACAGGAAGTGTGGTAGCCCTTAGTTCTGCTTAAATATTTGGTCAGGACTCTGTTACTTCTTCAAGCTTTATCTTGGCTCTTGCTTATTTAATATATTACCACATGTTAATAGTTGTATTAACACCAGCAAACAGAAGTTCCACTAGATAATTTTACACAGAGCCCTCCATTACTTCAAATGATCACGTTCCTTAACCTTTGCTGGAACAAGTAGGGATAATGATATAGAGAATGATGTAAGGTTTTCTTTTTATGTTAAGCCAAATACCTCACTTTTAAGATCAAATATTGGAAAAAAAACTTGAAAATGTAACACCTGTGACTTATGACTCCACACTGATAATTAGGTTCAGTATACAAATCTTCGCACAGTATTTTATGATCTGTGTCATACAGAAGGTCAGAAGACATGGTTTAATAATCCCTTCTGACTTAAAAATATTGGAATCAGAACCTAAACTAGACTGTAATGGAACCCTTTCTCTGTGTGTGTATAATCTAAATGCACAGAATGTTAGCAGATTCTGGGCCTATAAGTATTGAGAAACTCTAATTTCATTCCTCACACCAGCAGCATCTCCTTTACCTCCCTGAGAAGTGTTTCCCAAGTTGTAGCCTTGACAGGTTTTTTAAACTTCTCTTCTCCGTACCCTTTCCATGCAATACCTTCCCTTCACTCAGTTATTCTCTCTGCCTTCAACTGTGAAACAGCAGATATTGTCAGTCTGAGTGGTTTAACTGAGAGCCACTGTGGTCAGGGGTTTCCTCCTTCTATGATCACAGAACACATATAAAACTGAATAATTTTCTTCTTTTTTCAGTTAATTGTAAACTATTTCTTCATCACCCACCCCCATTCAGAATGCTACATTCAGAGACTTGAAATTATGTAAAGTGAAATGTTTTCTGATTATTTTTATAATAATTTCAATTGTCAATTACTTCAAGGCAAACTCTGTTAGAGGTCAGATAATGTTATGAAAAATCCAGCACCATTTTGGAGGGGAGAATGGAACTATTTGCACAGAATTAAAACCTGTGTGTTTGCCTATCCCAGTGATGCTCAAGAATTTTACAGAGATTTTACTCTTGTTTATTATTTTTCATAGAAAATTGTCTCACTGAGAACCTATTTGAAGTCTCTACTGTTTTCTGTCTTCATTTTGGAAAACATCGCTGCAAAAGTAAATAAGGACTTTATTATTTTTTATCATCTCCTATGAGATATTTCTGCATCTTTTTAGTCTCCAGTGACAAACATCACCACACTGCATGTAGTATTCACTGTAAAATTAAATGAAGCATGTGTTGGAGCACCTGAGAGCAACTGAAAATAATTGGAATGAGTTGTAAACTCTCATTACTCCCATTAAGGTTTATTTCTTGTAAGAAACATTACTGGGGAATTTGATGCCAGCCCTTTTGATTCATCTTGATGTAGGCTGGCACAAGAGTGGCACACAAGACATTAGAACACAACACAACAAAAATGGAAACTGCTGGTGTTGATGCATAAATGAGGATGAGCTAGTAAAAGAATCAGAGTGAAGCCTAGGAAGAGACATTGCTTATGTCTTTATGTGGGAGGAGACTGAGCCTTCCACTCTCGGCCTTTGAAGCAGCTGCATTATGAATTAATAAAGAGACACTTCATGAATATGCACATGAGGTCTTTGCATTTATAATTCATGAGCCCATCAGTCAAGCAGCTGCACATTCAACACCAGAAATTGAGATTAGGCCTGTTCTGCCCTGCTTTTTGAATTACAACCAGAGGCACAAGGTGCAAGGGTGGGGGAAGAGAAGATAAAATGTTTATCAGGAAAGGGGTGGACAGGAATGAGGCATTCTGACACCTTCTTAAAAAAGTAGCTGAGAAACAGTGTTTGAAATGAAAGTACCTTGACAAGTGTGCGGGAAGGGGAATGGGAAGGCAAGACAAAATGTAAGTGATGTTTTATACAGTTTGTCACATTTGAGGTGATGTAACAACCAGTGGTAGGAAGCTACTCTGACCCTCTAATAGTTGGAATGGTGTGTACTAACTGCACTTTGAAAAACTGTTGAGAATGTGGAAGATCATTAATTTCTTTTTAGTACAGGTTACATCAGGCATTTTGCTTTCTAATTATTTTTTCTCTTTGTTGGAAGTTAGCTTTGAAAAAAAAAAATAAGGGGAGAGTGTGGAAAAGAGTCTAACCCAGTCCAAATATATTTCTTCTCTAAAAATTTTATTTCTGTGACTAAATTTATAGATAAAATAATCCACTGATTTAAGAGACAAAAATCAAATATTATTAAGGTTATGAATGATGAATAATAGTAAGATGAAAGCTTATTAGAATTAATATATTGTACAACTCATACATATAATAAATGCCTACAATATTGTTATCTGGCTTCTCACATTTCTCAGTTCTCAGAGAATCAGATTAATAAAGGATTTAGATGAGTTTAAAATAATGTCATCTTCATCTTTATCTGTCTTTGAACATCTGATCGTTCTTTTTCATGCCATCGCCTTCTGCACTTCCTCTGCTTGTAGCGCTTAATTTGCAGGACGCAATGCCACATATCATAAAACATTGTGTATTGTGTTACTGCTTTGAACATGTCATGGTTAGGGGCTAAGTGGCAGTGCTTTATAATGATATAGGGGTTGACATTCTGATAAGGTCAGTTAAGGCAGCACCTCATCTGAAGCACTGAAAGTTATCTGTCAAATGAAGAATATGGATTTAAAGTAAAGTAATGTAAAGCATGAAAAAACAATAAATTTTCAGGTCTGTTTCAAAGTTTGGACTGTAATAGTACACAGCCTAGAATTTTGAATCTAGGCTTAAAACTTCTACTCAGCACAGCTTTCTAACAATGAAGGTAATTAACTATTAAAGCAATCTGTCTATTTGAACAGGAATATTTTGTTTTAAAATAATTTAGAGACTTTAAACACAAACTTTTTGAAAGCTGTATACTTTGGAGTCAGTATATTCTGTTAAATGTAAATGTATCTGTTTGAAATTCAGAGTTAGAACTTAAAATAAGTCCTTGTGTTCTTCTCTGGCCTTCAAAAGCTGAGTTTTCAACATGAAAAATTTCTGGCAGAGGATACTGGTTTGGATTGCCTGCCTGCCTGCCCTTATTATTGCTACAATAATGATAAAGAAATGATAGGTATTCCATGATTTTTTTCCTATTAACACAAATTATTACATGTCTATTTTGGACAAGTAAGATTTCGGATGATATGAAGAACTGCACATCATAAAGAAGACTGCTGTCCACTAAGTAAGTGTCTTTTAATACTAATGAAACTAGTTCTATATTTGTCCTTTCTAGAAATTGTTTTTTTCAAAATATCCATATTTTGGGGGAGACATGAGAGAAAACAATGCAGTTTCCAATTGCAAAAACTACGCAATTTTAAAATGGAATATTTGTGTATTTTAAATACTAGTGAGAAATATGATGCAAAACATAATTCCTTAATTTATCTTAAATATTTAACTTCAAAAGTTACTATTAAATCTTTTTTTCTGACTGTGATTTAGAAAACAGCAAATTAGAAAAAAAAACACTTTCTCACCTGTTTCTCTGTACCAGAAATATATGCAAATTTTAAAATTTTTTAAAAATTTGGCCCGTTCAGCAAATAGTTCCAGTCTTTCCCTGTCCTGTGGCTTTGATGGCTACACTATCCTTTATGCTTCCACTTTGAAGTAAGCAACCAAAACACAAAAGTGAGAGTGTGGACTCTGCTACTGTATCAGTTTCTGCCATTATGGACATTGGTTTGGAAATCACAGAAAGCAAACAGAACACCTTGATGGTTTTAAAATCCTCCTTTGATTTCTTCAATATTGTTTTTTAAGCAAAGGCAAGCAACTGGAATTACCACTCATTACCCAGTAGGGGTGAAGAGGGGAAAGCGACATTTCTTTTGTAAATCATTACAATAAATAAGTAAATGAAATAAACCTTAAATAAAAAATGAAACTGCAGGAAAAAATATGTTCTTATGCTATTTCATTTGATGCTATATAGGTGTGATATGGGGAAAGAGGAAGCTCATTAAAGAGACCAGTTCTGCTATCTTTTATGATAGTTATAACGAGCACTTAGTAAAAAGGGTTTTTTTTTTACTTTGTAAAAGGTTTTGCATGGACACTGGGTCTTTCCCCCTTTCCTCACATTTCAAACATGACCTGCTTTGACCTTTCTGGCTCCTTGCATTCAGTTTCCGCACAAAACTTCAGGCCAGCTTTCTGTGTCATGGCCAGGGCAGCTCTATAGGTTTGGGCATCTTGCTTTTTTTCTGCTAACTTGTTCTAAACAGCACAGCCAGAACACTCACTGCATTGATGGATTATAGCATTTCCAGAGAGAGACTGATTCCATATGCCCATATGGCTACTGACAACTTTCCAATTAAATTAACACAGAAGCTTCCAAACTGTCTTTTGTCAATGGCCCATTTCCGAGGTTTTCCCAGGTTTTCCTGGTCTTTCAGATAGTCACATAAGAAAGTTTTCATTCTTTATGCATAGAGCGGCATTGACTTAGAAGGTGTATTAGGTACAGGAACAGAAGATATGCATTGCTGAGCTACTTGAAAGATGAGGGCAACTGACTGTACTTGTGTACTTTTCATCTACAGCTGACTGATAAAGTCAGCAATTTTTTTTCTTTGCATTGTCACCTTTGGTAAAAATGTCTATTAAAGGTAAGCTTTTCTTTTCTTTCTACAGGACATATTTCCTGAAAAAGTCCACAGAATCATCACAATTTTCCAAGGAGAAGAGCTGGGTCAGAATACTACAACATCTCTGACACGTGAAGCTGCTGGGAGCTAATTCTCCCCACTAAACGACCTTACATGGTTCAGTAACAATCTGCTGCAGGAATCACTGACATGGATGATTGTTCTTTGACTTTTAACCTCCAGGTAATAGAGATTAAGTGCCACTTGGATGGAGACAATATTTTCTAACATTGAGTTTCTAACAACTACACTATTCTACAACACACACAAAAAAATGGAGTTTACAATAGGAAGCTACTGATTCTTCCTGTGTTATAAGCTCCATTTGCCTGTGGGAGAAATTTATTCAAATACATTGTCCATTGAGTCTTCAAGTTTTTATGTATTTCAAAGTAAGATCACTTGATACCCAGGAAGAAACACTGTTATTATCAAACCCCATTTAAATTTCACTCCAGAAATTTTAGTAAGGCTAGATGGTGAAAGAATTCATATTCTTTCTTCCTTTAAGGAATACATAAAAACCACAGCTGGCAAGTTAACCATTATATGCATTCTAAGTTTCATCAGCTAAGTTATAGCTTGTTTGTACTTTAAACATGTCTCATTAATTTTATTTTCTACTAAAGTATATATTGTTTTTCCTTTGAAAATGGTTAATTTTTTTTTCTTTTTATTAATGGATTATGTTCTGAAATCCTGGATAGTCTTTACTTTGTCACACAATAGAGCTCAGAATCACTCTCTTTGTATAAGTTCTGTCATCTCCAGTGCTTCAATGAAAGGTTTCAATCTATGAGGGAAGAATGAATTTGCTTTTCAGGTTGATTAGTCTCTCCCTCTCAGATGAGAAAAGTAGACGAATACCTTACTTCATCTTGTGTGGGCTGAAATTTGTGCAGTCCATCCTGAAGTGATACAACTTTCCTATACCACCCCCTAACAGTCTTCAGGAACCAAATTCATTCAAGATCCACAATACACATTTTTTTTATTTACACTTTATTGATCTCTCATGCAATCTGTTAGACAGAGAGATCACTGTGTAGCTCACACTGTGGTGCAGTGCATGCGATGACCTCATGCAGGATGTTTTATAGCACATGAGATGTTTTGTCCTGGGACATGTCAACAATAAAGAGCCACAACCAGACACCTGCTGTCCTTCACACAATGAAAGTTCTAGACCACCTCTGGCAGACAACTGAGGGTGGGAAATCACCCTCAGTTTTCAGGATTCAGACACAAATTGCATTAATTTTCCAATGTACAGATGCACTTGTAGATATCTTCTTTAACACTTGCAGTAGCAATACCTACAGGCCACTGTCTGATGTAGGGAGCAGAAAAACTTTTCACACTTAGTGAGGTGCTTGCTAGCTCTAATTAATGTGAACTCAGAGTACCTGAGTTACAATTATCTGTCCCAAACTGGACATTCAATAAACAGCACCAATAAAAAAGCTGTTACTTCTGCATGAGACAAAAAATAAAATCACTGCTAGATTTAGATAGCCTGGGGAGTCTGGGAAAAAAAAAATAACAAAAAATATTAATGAATAATGTAAACTAGGTGGGATGAGCCTATGAAACAACTACTTGGTTCTGGCTGTGGCTCAGAGTAGCAAAAATGTTCTTTCTCAGCAAGGAATTTTAAGCTCTTTTACCTACTTAACTGGAAGAAAAAGTATGCTACTATCAATCTTGAATATTTAGTAGAAGTCAATGCTTTCTAAACAGTAACCTCTAACTATAGGTTAATATATGAAGTAAACACAGACTATAAGCAGCATAAGGTTTTCTGAATTTATCCAAGTTCCTGCTCTGGTGACTGATCAACTCAATCTTGCATTCAGGATGGAGCGAGTTTTTTGTGAAGTGCAAGTACTAGTAATTACATTAATCTTTGGCCCCACTAATGTTGGGTTGTCATCACATCTACAAATCTGTACAGGAAGGATGAAACTTAAGGGGTAATCTAAGAACTGTAAAGAAGGATCAAATGAAATGAAGAGCCATAAAAATGCACATAATATACCAAATAAGGAGAAAAACACGCCTTTCCTCTTCTTTCTTTGTCTTTTTTAACACATTTACACATTAGGGGTTATAAAAATTTATGTTCATGTTTAAAACCAAAATAGCAGATATCTGATGGTAACTACACTACATTTTTGGATCAGGCACTAAGGTGGTGAGGACAAACATTTATGATCAAATAGGAAAAAAAAAAAATATACCAGATTCTAACAAGATTTCAGTGGATTTATCTCATTAGGAAGATGATTTTAGTGTTGGCAACACATGAGAAAGGTACATAATACTACTTAGCACTTGTTATTTAACATATTCACTGTATCTTACTGGTAACAGAACCCTTTCTTTCTAATTTTATCCCGACATGCACGGTTTTATGTAGAGGAAAATAATATGAAAAGCTAGCTCATTAACCTACATTGTAATGATTTGAGGTGATCATGAGGGCATGAGGCCTGAGATGTAAGCTAAAATTTTCAAAAACATTTCAATGAAATTGAAAGTGACTTCAAGGCCAAGTGTCAATTTCAGAAGTATCCTAGATAATTAGCATGAGTTTTAAAAAGAAGTCAATGGGAGATAAATGTCAAGTGCATAAGTCTTACATGCCAATGGGCCTTAAGTGTTAAACTCATTTTTCAGCCTTACCATTTCTCTCATGCTTTTCCAGAAGATTACTTTCTATTCAAAAAAAGTTCCTACTTGTGTATACACATCCGGATATTTCAACATATAAATAGCAGTTTAACTCTTTAAATCACAAGTATATGTTTACTGGTATTCATCTCTATAATTTATGATTTTCAGGAGGGGGAAGCAATGTTGAATAATTCTCAGCAAACTCACAGCATAGGATTAAATTTATTCAAAAGAGAGGAAGAAAAGATCATTCTTATCAATGAGTATTTCAATCTTTAAGGAGCAGGATAGATGGTTTTAAGGTCAGAGAAGAGTGGAAATGACAAACAGATGTATGAGCCATCTCTTTAATTTTTTTAGCTCTCTGATTACTCTCTCTCAGGAGGAATGAAGAGGTCTTGCAAAAGGAGAAGAAAAACATACAGAATAAGATCATTGTTCCATCTTTATATCTGCCTTCTCCCTCCCTCGCCAATATACTGCAATATCTCATTGACTAGAGAACATAAAGTTTACCCTTGACTTTTCTATAATTTCTAATGATTTAAGTCCAGATTCATTAATTTTTTGTACATGTGATATTTTCCTAAAATCCCAGCAGTAAAAAAAGTTAATTGTTTTTCCTACATTTTCCTCTGTCATTTCACCTTTTCCTTTTCTTATGCTGCTAGGGACAGTCGATTGTTTCAGTCCTGTAAAGGGATACCCAATATGTGCAAAAAAAATCTTTGGAAAGCTAATATATCATGGAAAAGTAAATGAAGCTACTGTGCACTCCCTAAGGGATAACAGTCTTCTCTTACATTTCATGGAAAATTATGGTACCTACATTCAGTAAAGTATTGATATTTTACTTTACCAAGTGCAGTGGTTAAATTATGCTGGGAAGACTTTGTGTTGCCTGGATAAGATTTAAATGTTTGCTTTAGAATTCACATCAAAAGGACAAAGAACATTTAAGTATCTACTGAGCCTAGGAAATTATTTCCACCTTTTCTTCACTTTTGATATGTCTGAAGATGAAGGCTGTAAAGAGGACATAATTTCTGCCCTATGACACAAGGCAAGTAAAAGATACCATAAACTACCTGAAAAAAACTATTTTTTCAAGATAGAAATGTATAGAATTTGTAAGCAATCTGACAGATAAGGAGCCATGAATCTTCAATTCATACATGAAATATCAACACCTCACACCTCTAAATCCTTTCTGTTTAGTAGTGAATATTACTCCTCACAGTGGAGAAAAAAATTGTGCTTCATAAGAGCATCATTCATTTTTCCCATACTGACTTTATTCTGAATTGTTGCACATTTTCTATAAGCAGTTAATATCAAGTGCACATACTTAGAAATATGGAAGCATAAGGATGTGTTTACATGTCTGTGCATTATGGAATTATAATTTTAAGAATCACCACTTAATTTTATTCTTCTGCTAATTTGTTCATGCATTTGATTGCACAATTCTCTCTAAATGGTTTCTTTGTATTGGGGACAGTCAGTCAGAGAGAGAAGTCATTCTCCTCATTGTTTCTAATGCACATTGTGGAACTAACTTTCAGAACCAGCCAGTCAGTAACCATTGATTTTCCATCTGTGCTGGAGAAGGAAAAATTCCATGCTAAAGCCTCAAGTTTCAGTTTGAATCCTTGTCTGGACTAAAGTCTCAGAAGGGACTGGAGGTCAATCTGGACAGAGATCAAGTACTTCAAACCACAGCTGTTTTCCATGGCTTTTCTCACTTAGTTGATTTTCCAACACTGCCTTTTTCAGAAAAAGTGGTGTTAGTACAGCATGTCAATGAAGCCCATGAAAGGCTGTGCTGCATGTACTATTCAGCGTCCCTGGGTAGGCCTGGTATCTTTGAAGAGTCTTTGCAGGAAGGGAAAGAACAGTCACTAAATCAAGATGCAACATAGATAAATAGTGCCTCTTTCTGGCCTAGTACACCCCTGTCAGAGGGAACTGTCAGAGATGACACAAGTGCAACACCAGGAGGGTAAGATTCAATTCCAGATTGCTCTCCAGCATGACATATTTTATAGTTTATATAGTCTCACTCAGAAGCAGATATTTTAACACAAAGGATATTGGGCTTCTCTGGTCAACCCCTTATTTCTCCCACAGAAGAGTTTGATTGCCCAGTAGTATTAGTGCTTTAGGCTGACTCATCAGTGTTTGCTGTATAGAAAACCTCATAAATATCTTCATTTATGGTGAATTTACAGAAATATACAATTTTATCAGAAATTGATACACTTACTTTAAAGGGGTTACTTTCATTATAATTTCTATTATTTATTAAATAATTAAAGGGTTTTGTTACATGATTTCTTACAATGGTTTATCAGAGTTGTAACTGTGTCTAGAACAATTAGGAATGCATTTGCCCTTTTTTGAGGTATCTTCTTTAAGAAGTGTGCATTTTGTTATCAAATGCTTACTAAGTAGAAAACCTCACCCATTTGGAATGAAATATGAAAACCTGTTTTAATAATAAATGTATTTGCGGAGGACCTGTTATCCCCCTTACCAATGTATAAATATGAACAGTGATTTTGTTGGAAAAGAGAAACAGTCTGATCCTTCACTGAATGCGTACCCAGAATGCTCTGGTTTTTAGAAAATGCCTTTTCATTTTTTATTTCCTTTTATTCTTTATGGATCATAAAATAAGACAATGAGCCAAATAACTCTAATATGACAAGAAAAATGTTCCCAATGTTTCTACTTGAAAAAAGCTGAAAGAGTGAGAAATCATCTTTGGAACTCTCAAATGAATCTTTATTCCTTCAGCAAATGTCTGATTAAAGCAGCCAATATTTTTACTTTCAATCTACAAACCCTAAAACTGCTTTCTATATAAAATTGTCAACAGCTTCTTTAATTCTGTTGATTACCTTCACCAATCATAAATTAATTGTTAAGACACTTGCATATATTTTTTTCTTGATAATACTTTATTGTAAGACCATTTAAAATTGTTGCATTTGGACAAATAATATTGTTAAAACTGTTTGCTGTGAAATGTCTTTGTAAGTGTACCTAAGAATTCATCTCATATTTCTTTTCATAAAACCATGCAATAATATCACATAAAGTTTAGTTTAGATTAATTCTAGTCTCTAAGGTAATCTTTGTATTTTTTCTAAGAAAAAGAATATTTTATTGAATACTAGTGAAACCTTTGGAAAAATTGCAAGAAAATATTTAAATATTTAACTGAAATAATGAAACAATGTTTAGAAATATTAGCATTAGGCATCCTAAGTATTTGAACTCTAAAGCCAAATATTTATTGAAAAAAAATAGTTCAAAGTTGTTTAGAAGGCAGTTTTTTTCTCTTTATTTTAGTATATTGAAAATGGGGATGGGAACAAATGTTCTCCTAATCTTGAGAAAGTAAGGTAATCATTTAACATGAAGACAAAAACAAGGTTAAAGATTAATTGGATAACATAATTTTCACACAAGGAAAAGGTAATTAAAAAGTCTTTATTTGTTCTGATTTACTGATATCTAGATATTTTTATATTAAAAGTAGCCAACTGGGTATTGAAGAATTCCATAACTTGTGTGAGTGAGAATTTTCTGACCACACTTGGTAGGTAGCTAGTCTGTTTAAAGGCTGTAAGACTCTGAAGTCTCAGTTGCTTAACTCCATTTAAAAACAACATGCAAGAGAACGAAAAGGTTTTGGTGTCTTGGATAAGCTTATTAGTATAGTAAATGGAAATGTGAAGCAAGAACAGAAAAGATTTGTGATGCTTTCTCTGAGCCATGACTTTTTTTTCAGAAGAAAATGGAATATAGAAAATAGAAAATAATGCAACCTATAAAAGCATGAAAAATCCTAAGAGATGCTTTCAAGTAAGTCTCAGCTAAATCTAGTGAAGATCTTTTGTGACTAAAAAATTGTGAATTTAAATGTCCTGGTATGCATGAGTGACAAAGAAAAATAATGTAGGAATGGAACGTGAGAATTTTTGAGTAGTTAGACAGCTATGCAGATTATAGATGTGTGTGACTGAGGGCACGTGTATTTAGGTTATACAATGACAGTTTTTCACCTACTAAAGCTAAAAGTTGACTTGACTCTGTACTATTTTTTTGCATAGAACTGAAAGTTAATGTAACACTCACCATGGGTTTGTTGCCCATAACCGTTACCTGTAATGCCCCTGCCATTTCAGCCATGTGCTTAAAAATGCTCCTCCTGCAGTTAGGAGTCTAAAAGCATCAGGATTCTGAATTTATGTTTCTCTGTGAAGAAATTATATTTTGTTTAAATTAAGTTGCTCACCAAGCAGTGAGGAATAGCAGACACTCAACACAACTGGATATGGGAAATATGCATGGTGTGGTATCACACAAAACCCAGTACTTTGCATCCAAAAGTAGTTTAGATAAACTCATACAGTATTTGAGGAAATTAATAAGTCTGTGTCAAGCAAACTTTCCTGTCTGACCATTCTGGACCCACTCTGGTAGTGGTGACACTCCCACCATCTGAGATTGTCATGGCTGGGACCAAAGTCCCTTCTCAGAGAGTGGCTCCAGGGGCCCCCCACTCCACGCAGGCATGCCAGGTTTCCTGAAACAATAGCACAACAGTTTGAGCCAGTGCCTCCAAGGGACCCAGAACACCATCAGCTCCTGCTGTTTCTGTGTCTGGTCACCTGGCTGGGACACAGGTCCCATGCCCTGAATGTCACACTAAGGGTCGGTGCTCTTGCCTGGGGGGGTCTCACTCCTGCTAAACCTGCAGCTCGCACTGCAGCTGCACACCCAGCTACAAATGCATTCCTTAACATCTCTATTATCTCTGCGCCCTCCCAAACCAATCTGAATGTCTTAGTAGTATTTTGCTACTGGTTTGGATACAAAATTTACTGCCCTGAACCAGTAAGAATTGAGGAAAAGACCCAGGCTTTTGAAGGGTAGCTGAAAGAGGTTACATCTATTTAGTGTCATAGTTGTTTGATTCACTAAGGAAATAATTCATATGTATCTTCAGCAGGTTCCAACTTTAGATTATTCTCCTGATGGGATACACCCAGGAATTCAGAGGAAGCTGAGAGATGTAATTTACAAAGAAAATCTCAATTATCTTTGAAAGGTCATTTTGAATGGGAGAGGTTCCTGAGGATCTGAGAGAAGTAAATATCATTCCTATCACCATGAAGAACAAGAGGAAGATTCAAGAAACTAAGAGCCTTTCAGCATCATCTTGGTCACAGGAGGTAGAGGAAATAATCCTAGAAACCATTTTCAAACACAGGAAGGACAAGGTGATTGGAAGTAGTCAGCAAAGGGAAAATCATGCTTTACCAACCTTGTTGATAGACACCTATAATGAGCTGGTGAATGAGTTGAGATCTCTTCTGGGAACACCACTGTTTACTGTATTTATTAATCACATGGGTAATGGGACAGAGACATTCTCAGAATATTTCAGATTATATAAAAGTGGAAGGAGTGGTTGGTACACCAAATATCCGGGTGGCTTTTAAATATCTTCAGGGATGGAACATTCACAGCCTCTCTGAACAATGCATGTCAGTATTGATTTACCCTCACAGGAAAAAAAGAATTGCAGTACCTCAGGGGTTGATACTGCAGGCAGTATTGCTTTGGTTGTGCTGCTATTCACAGGGACCTCCACAGGTTGAAGAAATGGACTGACAGGAACCTCATGAAGTTCAGAGGAAGGACAAAGTTCTGCTCCCAGGAAGGAATACCTACATACATCAGATGGGCTGGAGGCAGACTGGAAATCAGCCTTGCAAAAAAGGCCCAGGGCATCCTGCTGGACCCCAAATACCAGCTGCCAAGCGTGCCCCTCTAGGAAAGAAAGCCAACAGCCTCCTGAGCTGCATTAGGTCAAGGAAGGTGACCCTTCCCTGGGAACAGGGTGCCCAGCATAGTTTTGGAGTTTTTATCCTTGGAGATATACAAAATCCAGTTGGAGAGCTCCCTGAGCAACCTGCTCCAGCTGACCCTGTTTGAGCAGGTTACTCAGAGTAGGTGGTACCTGTAAGGACCTCCCCACCTCAACTGCTCTCTGAGTCTGTGGTTCTGGAATTCCTAACTGCCAAGAGTTTCCTTTAAAAGCATAGATGGAAGAAAGTACAAAAAGGGACAGGATGAAGGTCAAAATGAGTTACACTCTGTCCTTCATCTTAGAACCGTCTCACTGTACCAAAGGAATGCACACTAATAGACCATTGAAATAGTAAACAAATGGAATCAGGACAGAGCTTCTTGTCATCCAGTTAGAGGACCCATCAAGGACAGGAATCACTGTGGTTTCACCCCTAGAAAAGATCTTGAAGGAGTATAATACTTAATTTTCTTTGTATTCAACCTGACACAAGTTAATGGTACAAGTCAGAAATCTGATCATGAAAATGTGGAATTCAACAGAGTATAAAATCAAGAAACAGTAAAGGAACAACTTCTGCAGCACAACATGCAAAATCACTGTACAATATGTCTGTAAATTGATAAAACACAAATTGTATATAGGCTGCTTGAATTTAAGGTTATACATAATGTCATTGTTAGGCAGGAAACATAAGGAAACATTTGAATTTCCCTTAGGTATGGAATTCAAAGTTTTCAGAGGTATAAAAATCTGTACTCCCAAGAGCACATGACAGTTGTATTCAGAAAGCTTTGTGTGCATTGTATGGTCTCTAAGACAGAAAAATCCAGTATGTAGAACTAAGTAAAGCAAAACCATACTAGAAAAAATATTTCCAGTAGCTAACACTAGTTCAATAGATAGAAAAACTGCCAGGAGGCAAAATAGCAATTGCACATTTTCAGTGTTTAAATTTATTACTTTCCCTCTTTAGCGCAATGAATGTAACTCATCTAAGATATTTCATTCATAGGTCTCAGTATTCTTTTAGCTGCAATTAATTTTTGTAGTACTGACCTGACTTATTTTCCACTCCCCATTTTCACTCCTGGTTTATGTTTTAAAACTAGTACATGTCAATAGCTAAAATTAGCACCCTTCCTCTGGCTTTTCTCTGCCTGTCTGTGTTGTAGCTCTGCAATGCTATAAAAAAGAACACATCTTGGCAATTTTTATGTGATTATAAACTAATCTTGGGAAAACTGTAATGTGCAATGTCACTAACTCCTACTATTAACAAAGGCTTTCAATAGGAAACTTCTCTTCACCATTATGACGATAATGTATAAATTTCAAAGACTGCCTGAGTCTGCTGGGGAACATCACATGGAGTAACTCAGCATCAGATTCAGAAAAGAGGGCCTTAATAAGCATCCCTACATGCAGGAGAATGGAAAGAAAAAGCTGAAAACAGTATTGCTGGATTTCTGAGAGACTGTCAGAAAACAATGCTGCTTTGTGTGATTACGCAGTCTGCCTTTTTCAGGACTGTGGACCAGAGAGATGGTTCAGCCTATTCAATTTCCTTAGATTCTTTCCTCTTGTTATATTGCCTGTGGACAAGACACTAGGACAGTAATGGGGTTTTTGACTGCATTGATATTTTCATTTTTAACATTATACTTTTCACTGGGGTTTTGGGGGGTTTTTTGGTGTTTTGTTTTTTTTTCACTGTTTCTTGCTTTTGTTTTGTTCTAAATTACTCTTCCAAAGCTTATATGTATAAAGAATGCATGCTTAGCTGGAAGCAATTCCAGCTAAAAATTAGTTCCTTCTGCCTCATTATCCTACTATTTCATGCATCTCTGAAACTCTGCATTATACTCTAAAAAGCTTCCTAGAGGAGATTTGTTGCCATAAGGCATCAATCAACATAACTTGTGATTAACCTCATACTACATTATAAAAGTATGTCAAAACCTTCTCATGTAAATGGCTTGATGTATACAGCACAGACATTTACCATGCCAGATTCCATTTATATTTATATTGATCTATTAGCTGTCCTGGCATTCTGAGAGGAAGAAAACACCCCACGAAAATAGATTTTGCTGAATGCAATACGACAGATTGTGGTAAGTGCAAAAAACCAAACCACAATCTCTTAGTGCTGCTATTTCATATTGCCTGGAGTTGTTACTTCTGCAGCATTTTATTGCTGTGTTTGGACACATCTGGGCAGGTGGCTTTCAGAGAAAAGACAAAGCCACAATGAAGGAAACAGAGGACTCTAACTGTAGGCAGGCAGATGGCTACATGAAGAAATGTGATTCCTATCAAGCAGTCAACCGAAAGTGGAAAAAAATCCAAGGACCTGAAGAAATCATGCATGGAACAGAAAATGAAGAAGTAGATTAGTGTAACATTGTAAATCATTTTTCAGAGCCTCAGGATAAATGAACTAATCCTTCTCATCTCAATGCCAAATATGCATAATTTGAAAAGAAGAAGAATAACTTGCTTAAAGCATTTTTAGACATTTATTGAGTAACAGATGAAAAATATGGCAGCTATAGCTAGGTGCTCTTTAAATTGTGCATTTCCACAAAGTATTTAATTTATTTGAATAGCTTTGATAAGGTCTCACGGGAGACTGATGCTTAACAGACCTGGGGTGAAAGGTAAATGTTGGCATAATTTAAAACTAGGTAAGTGAAAGATAGAAAAAGAAGCTAAGATTAGGTATACTACACTGTTAAGTCAAGCAAGGAAGGAATCAGTGAATTGCTGCAGTATCTGGCCACAATCACTGTTACTTACAGCTTTTATTTATGGTGGGAAAGACTCACCAAATTCTGACAGTGATATTTCTGTTTCCTACTGGCTTCTTCTTTTGTGAATGACTTTTTTTGGCATTTGCCTCCAGAAGTGCTTATTCTTTGCTCTCTTCTCTGTTTCTGCTCTTTGGCCTTCCTTCATTGAATGGCATTCCAATTTGTCTTTGATTTCATTAATATTTTAGTTTTATATCTGAAAAACCTCCTTCTATGTAAGTGTGAAAAAGCCAGATTTGTGCTGCAGAAGCAGCTGAACAAACTTCCTCTTCTGATATCAGAAGAGATAAGTACTGCTGAAGTGACGGACGTCTTTGGAATCGGTGATATGTTGCATGGTGAAGGAATGAATGTGGGTTCTTGTATTTTTTAATCATAAGTCACATAAATACATTTGAATTGAATTAGAACTTGTTGAAAAAGAAATGCCCAACTTCCAAAGAAACTTGTAGTTTCAAACAGATTTCATTTCATGATTTTGGAGAGCACTTTAAAGATGTCACCAAAATTTGGTATCATGTAATAATTATGAACTTGTTCCTCACTTTTTTCCTACAATTTGGACCTTTCTCTCCCTTTTTCTTGCTGGGTAGTTTTAATAGATAATTGAATTTTATCAAGAAATGTAAGCATATTCTTACTTTCATACGTAAGGCATTCTAAGAATATATGTATACAAAGCCAAAATCAACAAACCAACTAACCAAATTCTCAAGCATTTCCAGCCTGAGAAATATTTGCATTCAGTGTTTTCAGATGCTTGTGAACTAAGTGCAAATTTTTGATCAATCTACAGATAAATCATTAATAGTGAAAAGAATTTAAGCCAGTAATCCAATTGTTTGCTACAGATACCTCTTCCAGCCCTAGGCACAGGAATAACTGACAAATTAGACAATATGCATAATGCACACATAAAGATGAACAGTAATTCAGCTGCTGCTCAATTATATATTATATATTACAAAATGTAGAGAATTAAATCAAATTTCTAAGCAACATGGCTTTAATGGATGCGTGTCTGTTGTCTTGCTCCTGCTAATGCATTATTATTCCACATAATTTTATCTCCTAGTGTGTTTTTTTTTCCTTTGGTGACAATTTCTTTTGTAAAATCATGGTTCTTGTTAGAAATTTTGCTTCTGCTGCTCATAATCTTAGGTGAACACTTCACGTAAAGACTTACAGTTCTTGATTTTGAGACAACAATTCTATAATACATTATATTATTTGAAATCTATTTCATAAGATATATTATCAGTATATATAAGTATATATTATCAGTAATATTTTAACTGAATTTAGTGGGGAAACACTGTGATGGAAATCCAGTGTAAAATTCTTTCACATTCACAATCCACTTTCTAAATATGTACCAATTCTAAATTTCTTGTTTTAGAGGTACATGTCTTGCTTCAACACAAAGTATTTTGAGATTTTTCTACTATTTCTTATTTGGGAATTGTCCTCCATGTCAATTTATATCTGGTCCTTCACTGTGTGCTAGATTTTTTTAAAAAGCAGAAAAATTAACTAAGACTAGTTTACAATCATTATGTGTGGTGGTGCTTGAAGTCCCGAAGGGCTCGGTCCCCCCTGAGAAGCTCTGGAATAAAGGTGCCCAAGTTTAAAGTCTCCCCTGGGGAGAAGACACAGGTGGTTTTGCCCCACAAGGGGGCTGAGTTTCTCAGGGGTGGTTCCCTTTTCCTCCATTAGTTTAAGCACCTGCCACTCTCCTGCCAATCATTCTTGTGTTCTAGAAAGTTCTGTTCCATGCAGTAGTTGATTGTACCCCTTGGTTGTCTGTTACCCCCTCTCCTCCCCTCTCTCTCTCCCGTTGGTCCTGGTCCCCTGGTCCCTCCCTGGTTTCTCCCTCCTGGTGTTTGATGGTTGGATGGTGCCCTCACAATAAAAGTCTGTGCACTGAGCTGTTCGGGGTCTTCTGATCCTAGATGCCCAGAGCGCAGTTGGACCCCACGCCTCTGCGTCTCTATTACTCTAGCCAGAGATCTCTCCCTATCCCTCTGGCCTCTATAGAGATAGCTTGCTCTCTAAGAGCTACCTGCGGCTGGGAACGCACCGATTCCCGCGGCAGCGAACCCGCGCTCTGGCGGTCAGGGACGCTGGCTGCAGACGCCGACGGGTCACTAGCCAAAGACCCTCGGGCTAGCTGTCCAGCCCGAACACAGGTGACCACGGCAGTTATGAAAATTTTCAGGGATTTGTATAAATGTTACGTATTATGCAACATTTAAGAGAAAAATTCATCATCTGACCCTTCAGGGAGTGTAAACAAAAGAAGGTATGAATTAAAAATTAATTTATTAGGAAGATTTTTGTGAACTATTTATGTATATTTGTTGCTGTTCTTTGATAGCTCTAACTTGTACTCACTGTGTTCAATTACTCCTGATCCTGGTTTCAATTCAGGCATTACAGGATACTACTCCACTTTACTCTCCATGATCTTCTTTCCTTCCAGAAGAAGGAAAAGGGGGCAGTGGAAAAGGAACTGGTAGGAAAAGGCAGGAAAAGGATGTTGCTGTCCTTGCCTGATGAGGAAGTTGCCACAAAAACAGCTTTTGTTTTTGTTTTGTTCCTGTAGGCCCAGGAATGGGAAGCTGAAGACTACTTCTGGCTTAGTGTCTCTAAAATCAGGAAAACTTGTGTGTTTTCTGCAAGTAAATGAAGCCGAAATCCCCACTAACTCATACACAGAGAACTACTGTACCCCTTTGAAAATGTTGTATTCCTTTCAGCTTTGTTGTTGCTGTGTATCTGGCGTCTTTGATCTTCTTTTTCTCCTTCACTGTAGAGCTTCCTCTCTTGACTTCACAAAAGTCAAAGAAATCAACAGAAGGCTTTCAGATTTAATTTGAAACATTTCTCATTTTGAGTTTCATCGGTCAAATCCTCTGATCTGATTTTCTCATCCCTTAAGACTCTTCACGATCTCAAAGGAAAACAGCTCTCAGGCCACAGGACTACATCTATAAATCTTCAAAATCCTGTATCTAGGGCTGTTTCATCTGTTGTAAACCTGCAGCTTTACACAGGTGAGTGATCATGTCTGCCCTAATAAAGTTGGTAATGTAGTTTGAAATGAAATTTGATTCCTCCCTTTTTGGAAGAAACAGTGCTGTTAGAAAATGAAATACAGGCCATTTGTTTGACAGCTACTCCATTCTATTATAGCTGGCCTTCCTGTACTCAGACAAAAAGCAAGATGTAAAAAAGCAATATTTAGAAAAAAAAATATTACTTGATAATTGCACAAGAAAATGGAAAGTCTAATGTTTTATGTGATTTTACTAGGCAGATTTCTCTTCCTGAGAAATAGCTTTCCTGATAAAAACAAATTCTACTGTTACATTTCATATGGGTCTTAAGGGGCTGGTTACATAAGCTGAAGGGCAACTATGTATTTAATGCCTCAGTTCAAGCTGATATTGCACAATACAGACCCTTATAAGTAAACTCTTATTCACGGAACAGTACTTGACTATATAATGAAATCACAAAAATACCTATATCCATGCAAAATGCCTTTAATGCATTTGTTAACTAGCAAGGTTTCATTGCCTTGCCAGT
Source organism: Eopsaltria australis (assembly GCA_034509425.1). Lineage (NCBI taxonomy): Eukaryota > Metazoa > Chordata > Aves > Passeriformes > Petroicidae > Eopsaltria > Eopsaltria australis. The sequence continues at coordinate 17,305 of JAVTVJ010000360.1, read as the reverse complement.
AAACGACTTCAAGGCAAAGGATTTAGAAAAAAAAAACAATCTTTCTTCTACTACATGTAGTGACATTGAAGTGCAGCAGGAATTAAACCCACTAATCTGCATCTTGGTTGGTGCAAACAACTGGTAAGCTGCAGTCTGCAAGTGTCTATTTGCCATATCTTGGTTGAGCATTCTTTAGCCATGTTGCATTTCCCTACAAAAGCTCTGTAAGAAAATGTTCTGACTCTCTTTGTTTCTGGTTTTGCTAATGAAATTTATTTATAATGTGTTTCAGGGAAAATTACCATTCAGTATAAATTTAATAAACTCCATTGGCATAGATGGAGTTTTGCTGTTTATACAAACTGACACTCTGGGTCTATACATATGCAAGGGCTGAACTCAATGACCTTGGGGGTTTTTTCCAACCTTAATGATTCTATGATGCTACACTATACTGTTTTCCATTTGCACATGATTGACATTCGCTATTTGATTTTCTGAGCTAAAAGACAATATTCAAGTCTCTTGAAAGTATTCAGCAAGTCCTTTTTTACTTTATTATGTGTTTCCTGTATTTTCTTTCAACAATTTCAACAATGAACTTTTAAAAGTATTTATTTTAGATAGGCTACTGCCTGAAAGATTCAAGCAATAGATTTTCCCCCTTCCATGTGTTTCCATCCTAGCAGAAAAGCTATTAAAGCAAGCAGAAATCTGATTGCAGTCTCTGTTTTCAAGCATTCTGGAAATTGGTAAATTTTTCTTTCTGTGATGGTGAGAAAAAATATTAGGGTGTATATAAAATGAATTAAGTTTTAGAGTATTTTTTTTTTTTTACTTCAAGAAATATATTCGTGCAAGCCATCTGCTCAGGAAAAAGAAATCATTTATTGCCCTTTCAGTTCCTTCCTCTTGTTATTTCATTTTCTTCAGTCTGTTTACTTATTTTCACCATCCCTCTCCAAAATACTTAAAGATTCAGCTACCTTCTCAAGTTTTCTCTTATGTTGTTTTTTGTTTTGATGAACCAAGCAGAATGCTGAAACCGTGCCCTACAGCTGTTGGTACCCAAGTGCAGACAATGAACATGATTCATATATCCGACAAGGAGTGAAATACGAATATGAAGTTTGATAACTAGTAAACCTGAATAAATATTTAAGTTAATCATGGACAGCCTGTTATTTTGGAAAATAACCCAAATGGCCTGAGTATACTATTTGCTCACTGAATTAATTTCTCAGCATCAGTTAGAAAGGCATGCAGATGGTGTACCTTGCTGTAGCCTGAACGCTTGTTTGTGAGATACATGGCTATTTCAATAGCATTGAATGCACAGTTTTGCTTCAAGAAATATGTAACATATTCAATACGTGCTCTTAAAATGTATTAATATTAATCATACTTACAGGTACATTACCAGAAAAGGAGGCTCATCTCATTTCTTAGGCTCCTTCAATATATTCTAGAACATGTATTTGGAGCTAGTCTACTTATATGATAAAGGTGCCTGAAGACATGCAGGGAGGCTTTTGAATACTGTATCATCTGATTAATATTTAAGATCTAAAGAAAATTGATAAGGCAGCTGCAAAAAAGTGACATCAAATGTAAGGAAACATTTCCTTCCCTGGAGGGCTTTTGACCAATGGAACTCTGTGCAGTTTCTTACCAGATGTGAATATTTCAGATTCTTTTAAGGCAGTTTTTCAGCAGACATTCAACTGTGTGCAATATGCAGCTGTTGGGAATATTTGGATTTCATCATATTTTGCTTACCATTTATAAATAGTTTCATAGTTTTCCTCATTTAAAGAAACTTCCCATGATACTGCAAGGGATATAATTTGTAATATTTAAAATCGTCATGTTGGCATTGAACAGCTGTTCACCCAAAGCGGAATACAAGAAACCGTGTGATTCAGAGATAATAAAGACAAACTATAGGTATGCATTCAATAGCCTTGAAATCCAGCCCGTGTATTCAGCTTCATGGTGTAGATTTTAGGACAGTCTAAGGAATTTATGAAACCAGTTACTGAAATAAGATTTATCTAAAATGTTTTATGTTGATCTCTTGAGAAATTTCATGCATGTCAACATCTACAATTATTTCTAAGAGTTCAGTGCCTGTAGTGTTTTCAATCCATGGTATAAAAGAATATTTAATAAATTAATACAGCATTTTAGTATTGCAAAACCCTTTGCAGAAATGAACTTGGTTTTGTAAATCTTTTAATACATTTTTGTCTTTCCTGTATAAATACGCGAAATAGTAAAAGTAATAGTAATTTTGTAATAGAGATTATATGCCTAAATGTTTTTTCAATCTGTTTGGAATTTCATACTATTAAGACTTCTTCCTTTGAGATAAATTAGCAGAGATACTTAGAAACCCTCAAAGAATGCTATGGAAAGAATTAATAAAGTAATGTCTCTGTAATTTCCTCCTTTTTCTGATTATTGGCTTTCTAGAAATGTTTTCCAGTGTTCCTTGGGCACACTCCTTATTCACATTTATACTGTATTTTAAAGAGTTTTTATTTTTCCCTGTTTGAATAGTTTTAAGTATTAGAGCTCTCTACCTTTTGAATGCAGAGTAGCCTAGAGAGTATGTGAACATGGCAAGTTCTTGGGTCAATATCTGTCTTTGGGTTTCTGTAGTGGTGTAGCCATAATTAGGCTGCAAGCTGAAGGAACTGTAGTAATGAATCATCCTCACCTGTACAGAAACCTGGATAGGTGGGATGAATCACCCCCTGGAGATGCTCGTCTCTCTTCATTAAATGAAGGCTAGGGGAGAAGTGACAGCATGGACCAGACAGCTAACACTCAGAATGTCAATGTTAAATTAAAAATTTAAGCAAATTTTACATAAGTGCTCAGAATGCTTCTTATTTTTACTGTCATTGGATAACAAGAAAGTTATTTCTTTCAACGTTATGGATTTACGACATAAAAAGTACTCTTCATTAGCCCAGAATTATTCATCTTCAAATTTAAAAAAACAGTTATGGCTGTCAGAAAATTTCTTATATCAACGTGTGAAATATTTACGTGTGAAGTCACAATTTATCTGATGTGAAATCGGCATTTCACCAGTTGTCAAATGGAAGAGAAAGGCACCTAACAGAGGCAGTTCATCCCAGTGCAAGCTCAGTGAAGGTATCCCACACACCTGATATTTGAATGATTTGAAACTGAGTGTTCTGAGTCCTGCCTTCCATCACAGCAAATCAGAGAAACAAGCCTCTTTGCCTTATTTGCAGATTATAAAATAAATAAATTATTTATTAATTATAAAATTCATAAATAAAATTTATAAAGTTCTTCAAATAATATTTTAAACTAAATACTTTATTTTAAATGCTGATGTAGTTTTCACTTTTAATGGTCCATTTGTCAAATGTGAAACCTGGAGTGGAGACCTTTGGATAGTTACACAAGTATTTCTGGGGAGATACCCATCTTCCTGCAGATATGTTTCCTTGTGTTCGATACTGTGGCACTTACATGACAGCTTCTTTCTCTGGGAACTGCTCTTTGGGGTAGTTGTTTTTCAGGGTTTTTCTTAGGAGATATCATGTCTTAGTCTCTGGAAGCCCACAGGAAAACAGCTGAGTGAAAGCACAGCGGTAAGTACCATCTAAATACACATACCCTGAGTGACATATATTTGCATGCTGTTGCCCAGGCAATGTTTTTGTACACGTGGAAAGCATGTGGTAAAATAATCATTCTGCACAAGATGACCACATGAATCAGCAGAGAGGAATTCATTAAATAGAAACACAAACAAATGCTGAATTTCTCTCTTTACCTGATTTTTTTCTCCTTTCTTGCTTTGTCACTACCTGTGACAAGGAATGGGGAGTATAATTGGGAAAAGGTAGAACCTGTGTATTGAGATAAGAGCAGTTTAAGATTGAAATAAAGTTATTAATAATAGCAATAGAAACAATAACAATAATAATAAATAATAATAATAACAACAACAATAATTACAATGACATGGAGAAGGAAAAAGAAGAACTGAACCCCAGAAGAACAAGTGATCTGCAATCCAAAGCTCCACTGACTGTTGACCTACCCTATTGGACTGATAAAAATGTTTTCCTCATGCAAACATTTGTTGAACCAGACTTGCACACTGAGCAGAGAGATGCACTTGAAGGGTGATTCAGGTGAATGTGATACCATACACTCAATATTATATTGTTCAAATACTCTATTTGCACAGTCAGCTCCTTACAGCAGATTATGCCCCTAATTCTTGTAGGATTGAATATATTCCCTTTATAAATGCTAATAGGATATGAATTTATGCAGGTATAAATTAGTGTTCAACTTACACGAGTTTTTAGCACTTGAAACACTAAAACCACCAGAGAAGTGACTTATAAATTAGTAGAGTACCACTAAAAGCAATGGAGAGATGCTGAGATATATCACACCAGGTTTTGGCCTTGACTGATTGAAAAGATTATTGCTGTTGTAATCCATACATAATGGTAATTTGACTCAGCTGTTAAGTATTGTGTTGACAATTCCAAACATCTATTCTTAGTAAATGTATGATTTTTCTTAATGCTTTTAGAGAAAGGAAACAAAAGTATATGCTTATGAAATCAGAAAAGAAACTGGCTAGAGAACACACTTAGGGTAAAAAACTCACTGCTGATCATGTATTTCAGCAACTTAATGCACATATTTTACTGATTTGATTGTTCTGAATAGGACCTTTTTTTAGCTAATTCTCCCAAGATTTAGATTATGAAAGCTCAAAATCTGACCAATTTAAGGAATGTTAAATTTGTAAATTGATGCATTTTATGCTTCTTCAACAATTTTAAATCTTTCATTCTCTGGTAAAAAGATTCTATGATGGGAAAAGAAGAATATAAAGTAAACACAAATTCACTAGCCCAATCTTTTTTATGAGTAACACTTTCTATTAATGGTACATTTAGCTAACACTGAATTACAGAGGAGTTATGATAGAAGTACATATAATGTCTGCATTAATATCAAATTAATCCTTTATGACCAATGTTATTGTCCCGAAAACAAGATGAATTAATTAAACAAATCACATAAAATAAAGTGTCTTTTATGCAGCTTTTTAATCTTGGTTGGGTATTAATTATTCATTTTCTTGAAATCAGAAGATCTATTTGTTTCTGTTGAAGAGAGACTTGAACTACAGTGTTCTTCAATGATAGGGAATACATTGTGTGGTGGTCAGGAAAAATTAGCAGTTATCAATTATTAACCACTATTACAGGTAGTGAAATGTTATGCACTCCTCAAAGTCAACACCTAATACCCAAAGAAAGTTAACTGATAATGCAGTTTTTTTATTGATTTTACTTGGCTTGTTCTGAGATCTTGGAGTAGATGGAAAGGCTGCTATGCTGGATGTATCACTTATCTATTTGCTCGTATCTTGGGGCATGGGGCTGCATATCAGAGAGCAGAGGTAATCTCTAAAGAGCTTTGAAGCTGGCCATCTCTCTGAGAATTCTTAGCATATTTTCCCCATTGCTACCTCACAGAAATCAAGGAATACAAATCATCAAAATACAGTGAACAATGATAGCAATGTCAGACATTGGCTTCAAGTTGCAGTTCCACCATAAAGTTAAAGATCCTGCAGAGCTGCTCCAGAGAGTAAGAAATGTTCATTGATCTAAAAATCACACAGTTCTGTAAAAATCACTGAACAGAATAACCTCTTGTCTTTGTGAGATAAGGCTAACGAATATGACTTGCAGCCTAAGAAATTTTTATGTTTCTAATTTGTTTTATTAACTTGTTGTGATTGTTACTACAGAAGGCCAGAGGACAAGTACTGGATTCCATGTCACTCATCAAGATATAAGAATGTGATTTTGTATTGGAATGAAAATTAAAAATATTTGTTGCTGTTGCCAGGCCCTTGTTTTGAGCTTTTCCTTCCCCTTTTTAAGAAAGGAATAATGTCTAAATGAGTAATTTCAAAGATAAATTTACATGTCTTCATAGGAGAAAGCTTTCAGAACATGACTTCTGTAATTACAAAAATTTTGGTTTTATTCAATGGAGCTACCAGCTTGGGCCTTGGCACATCTCCATCAAAATTGATATTAATCGATATTAATTGATATTGATAATAATTGATATTTCAAGGTATATTTGAGGTTAGGTGTCCCTAATTCAACAAATAAGAGCTTTAAACATAGATGTACCTCAGTTCAGTACTCATGTCAACAAACATGGAATGAGTGACAAGAGTCCACTATCAAATCCTTCTGAGTGAAGTTTTAAGAAAACTTGAACCATTAACTAAATATTATCAATGTCTTAGAGAAATGTTTTTTTCAGCTGCAACATGTTTCAACACTGATTTGTTTCAATCAAAACTGCAATATTTTTGAGGTGTTTCAGCTGAATATAATTAATATGTAATATTTTCATTTGATTTCCATGAAAGAGAATAGATAATAACGATGGTAATGCAAGTGTGCGTCAAGTCTGACAGTGAGAAACGGGCAATGAGTAGATCCCTATAATAGAAATGCAGTCTTTGATAAATACATCTTATTGTCTTAATGCAGTTATGATATTCCTCTCTTTAGGCTAGACTGAAATAGCTTTACTTTTTCTCTTACCAAACTGTTAATGACACACAAGTGCCTAAGGATTGCCCTTGTGATAAAATATTGTTATAAATGACAATGGATGTAAAAAGAGTTCTGTAAAGTACAGTAATATATTTCTAGCATAGCTGAACAATTATAGTGAATTGTTTCAGTGATATATTTAAACCTGTGTTATATGAATTAGAATGTTGAGTATCATTCCAGACTTTCCTAAGCCCACCTAATTAAATGGCTTTTGTGGGAGAAAAATTATATTTATTTGGTTCATTTCTCCAGTGGATGTTTCTTCAACACCTTTATTACTTTAGAAGTCCAGGAATACTGAAATCCCCCAAAGGTTCCTGATGTTGCTCATTATTGTGTTTTTCCTTGAAGGAATAGTAACTTCATCATAGATTATAGCTTAAACTCAGTTTTCCAAAACATGATAGTTTATAAAATTATAGTATGGGCTATAACATTTGTTGTTGATTCATGCTCAGCCTGAGGCAGAAATTCTGCTGCCTTACAGGAGGAAATTATGTTTCCTTGAATGAGAAGGGTGTATGACAACTGTAAAGACAAGCACTAGCAGTTTGATTTTAAAAAAAATAAATTGTTTGCTGTTATCTGAATATTCTTCAGATCATGAAGCTAGAGGACTGTTCTTAATATTCAGTTTAATATTCTGTGGTGCCTTTGTACAGGGCAGTAACATCACCTCTGATTTGCTGCAGTATGTGTACAAACAGTAAATACTGGATTACATGCCAGTCTCACATACACCAGTGTCATTCCAGAATAACAGTTCAAATCAGTGAAGCAATTTCCCTGGAATCAATCAGGCTGAAAACATTTGTGAGGGCAGGGAGTTTAGCTCTACCATGGCCTTTCTCCACATCCTTTCAGCTCCAGAGTCCTGTTACTGGTTTTGCACATGGAAAGGGGACATAAAAAGAAATTAAGGATATAAAATTAAGCCTTAAATTAGCCTGAGAAGTGGCTAAGGTTGCATTAGCTTTATCATCTTCACAGACTCAAAAGGTTCTAGAAAGCAATCTGTGCTTTTTGTATGCATGCTGCTGTGTGAGAAATAATGTGGTATGGAAATGTTCGAGCTCCTTTCAATCATCTTGTCTTCTTTACAGGCTGAGAAATTGAGGGTCTAAGATACACACCAGAAAACTTCTAAATTGAATATGGACCTCATCCTAAGATTTAAGCTAAAATATGAATGTTTGAAAGAACTAAGGCTGACTTTAGGAATTTTCCTAAGTTTAACAACCAGAGAAGGATTCATCCTGTACAAGTGTCAGGAAATCTCTTCAGATGCTCCAGGATATCAGAGACATGTCAAAGGACTGACAGATGAAACCTGACACAGAAAGACTAATGCTGCTATAAAGAATCAGCTGAGACAGAAGGAAAACATCCCAGAGTATCTAAACTGCTAGTAATTGCCTATATATAGGCAACTGAAACCATACATCTGTTAAACAAGATTTAGATATTTGATGTTTCTAAGCAGAGACAATTTTGGTTTGATTTTTGACATGGTAATGTTCCAAGTTTTGGCTTTAGGAAAATCACCTTATTTCTTGACAAGATAATATTCTTGAATAATTACTTCTAAGGCATAAAAGAAGGTGATATTAGAATGTTGAAGGCTACATTTCACTTTGCATATTAGACTCAAAGATATCTGAGAAATCTCATGTTATCTAAAATACCACACCTTCTTTGTTTTCAAATTTTGCATAGTATAATCTCTCTGACAGCTAGGACAGAAATCTCCTAGGAATGATCCAGACATCTTAGTGTCATAAACTATAATATCTATAGTGATTCTAAAATCCATTCCCTAGTCTGAATTTTACCTTTCGGATTTGAGCACAGCCTTTTTAGATGTCATCTAGACTGTGAAGCAAAATTGCTCTCTCTCCATAACCTCTTTGAACAATTGTGGTTTACATTGTTTTCACCTTTAAGTATGAATTTGAATAATGCATGACATAAAATTACAGGATAGGCATTTTAAATTGAGTTAGCACTGCATATCATCATATTTTGCATCTCCTGACTTGTGTATGCTTCATTACTCAGACTCAATGTTACATTAATGTTTTTTTATTTCTATTTAATATTAGAGAGTATGTCCTCCAAATCCCGTGATGGTGTCTTTATAACCAAAGCGAAGCTGGCAAATATTGGACTGTATATTATTGAAAATATAAATAAATTCATTGAAATTGTGTACTGGCCAAAATCCAGATGTTGAGAGTAACTGTGAGAGCAGTAGGTACATCTCTGCAAGCTCAGATAAGGTCTATGGGTTGAGTTTAATGTAGAAAGCTCAGATGGAAAAAAAAATGTGGTATTTATTATGATTAAGGGAAAGAGCATTAAGAAGCAGCTCAATCTGAACATTTCTTATTTCTCAACGCATGCATGTGAGGCATATGCTTCCTATAGTCAAAAAACTGATTTCTTGCAACCTCTTGGGGAAAACTGAGAACATTCTTCGTAGCTCTGTAAGCCTTTATAGTTTAGGTTCAGGGTCTATTTCAGGAATCTTTCAGAACTTTTCAGTGTTGCAAATAAGAAGTATAGATTTTCTTTAAACTTTTCTTCTCTTTTTGCATTTTGTATAGTCTCTCTTTGCAGTCAGGAACTGTGATGCAAAACCTCCTCTAAAGAATGGAAGAAATAATAAAGCAATAGATGGGTTTTGCTAGCCATGAAGGCAGAAAAATAGGTAGCTGAACACATTCTAATTGTCATTTTGTAAATTGAATCTATCAGCTAAAGGAATTAGATCTTTTTTCCCTGGAGAAGATAAGGATCATCACAGGAGAGACCACATCACAGTTTTCCAGTACTTAAAAATGGCTGCAAAGAGAATGGAGACTCTCTTCCCAAGGACCCACATGGAGGAGTAAAATGGCAAAATTTCCACTGGAAGAGGAATATATTCACTTAGATATAAGAAAGGAAATTCTTTTACAGCAAGAATAATCATTCCCTTGAACAACCTACTCAGGGACATGGTGGTGTCCCTACCCACTAGAAGCTTTCAAGATGTAACTGGACACTGTGTTAGATGACTTCATCTTTCATCTGTTCCCATGAAAGGTGGGAAAAAGTGAACTTTTGAGATCCCTTCACACTTGGGCTGTTCTATGATTCTGTGAAAAGATATATTTAGGAGGCATTTGAAAACAAAAAAAATTATCTTTGATGGAAAAACCAGTAGGTAAATAGTTACAACATTCTGTGGAGAAGAAGATTTTGTCTTGTGAGGAGATTAAAATGTAATGATTTATCTAGCCTAGAAAGGGTCCTAAATGAGATATAACTGCTGTTTTTAAACCGAGTGTAAACACTGTAGGAGTGATATTTAAGCAAACAGATAACTGTGGTACAAAAGCAAATAAACCACTGGATACATTTAAGCTAAAAGATTTAAGAGGGTTTTTAGCTGTAGAACAAATTATATTCTTTATGTTCCAACAGCAACCAAAAGAGTAGATATGTTTACAGGTGAACAGTAACAGCAGTAAAGGAAAATTATGGGTACAGTTAGTATAGCTATTTTTAGAGATCGGGTTAATACACGTGTTATAATTTGATCCTCTTAAATATGTAAGTAAATAAGACAATCAAGGCATCAAAATTCCAAAATTCCAATAAAATTTGATTTGCCTCCTTCTTCCATTTTGCAATTTCTGGGAAAAAAAGCAATTTCCAGGAAGCAGCATGTTTTTAGCACTTGTTATTTTTACTCCCTGAAGATCATCATGAGGCAGAACTTGGTGCCAGGTTGGTTTGTCCCACAGTAAAGGGATGCATTTCCATACTTGCAGATCTGCTACATGGCCATTTGTTTTCTCAACGGGAAAATGAATGGCATGCCTGCAAACATTCCAAGGTCTAGAACTTCACAGATACATCTGAGGAATGGAATGGTGTACCCCAAGATATATGATGGAGCTGCTATGGAGAGGAAGTCTGGAAAGAGCTGCCACTTTTTTCCTCAGGAGTTGCCCTTATCTGTTCCTCCAGCAGCATAAAATTTGTTCTTTAATAAGAGCTGGTGACATCATGTTATTGCAGCCTGGTTTAACGTTGCAAGTGTCTTGTACCCTGGGAGTCAAGAAAAGAAAAAGCCTTCAAGCTTAGAAGGGTCTCTGTGCCAGAAAAATTCGTTAAAGAAACTCTCAGGATACCATGAGGTTCCCATTTTAAAATGCCAAAAAACAATGCAGGCAGTTTGAATGTTAACCTGAACATAAAAGATGCTTTCTTTATATTCCCAATGATGCGAGTTTTGACCTTCCACTCATCATTCCATATTTGCAGATAGTGGAGAACAGAGCCTCCAGGGCTAGGAGGGTGAGAGAATAGGGGCATTCAAGGGAAAGCATACCTTTCATTGTGTGTGACAAGTGAAGAAAATGCTCCCTTTTACTGAAGTTACATTTCAATAGATCACAGTCTTTGTTTATCAAATACAATATTTTTCTGTTTCTATTACAAACTTAAGTTTAGGCTTCCTTTCTGCAGAAATGACAACTTTGAATATTATCAGGGAAAAAAGAAGGCGATTTTAATTTAAATTCTGTCTGCACAAAGCTCTTTTCATTACAAGCCCAGAAGCCAAGCACATCGTATCTACAACATTTGATTAAGATCCACTGAGTATTAAGTATAAACTTACAAACATAAGTTTCCTCCTGCAGTGTTGCTGCTAAGATATTGAATGCTGGTTTTTTTCCTTTGTCTCTTTTCCCAAAGACATTTCTGTCTCTCAGGTATCCTGTACTGAAAAGTGAGTTCTTTTTCGTGTAAAAAACCTGAATCTGTCATAAGGAATTCTGCTGAACCAACTAGCTGAACTACATTAGCAAGAAAAATCCACTGGAAAAGGAATGATATAGAGGTGATATAGAGGTAATCTAGAGGATTTGGAGTCACACAGAGTGGGTCAACATCTAAAGCCTTTACAGATGGAAAACTAGCAGAGGTCTGAGTAAGGTGTTTAAGACTATTGTAAGGTTCACAGGCACGAGCTGGAAATATGTGCACTGAAAGAGATGTGAGTTCTGAACCACTAGGAAACTCTATTTGTCTTCTAAAATGCTTTTTATTATTTCACACTTCAGAAGGAAAATGTCAAATTTTATTGCCAATTAATATGAAGTGAAATTGCCTGTTTAGCTTAGGGAAATTTAAAATATAAAAAGACATATTACAAATAGGTATTTTAGTAGTTAGAGGTGGGGGCAGGTAGAGAGATTGTTCTGGTTTTCACCAGCCCATTTTAGGTCTAATACCTCTGTGCCTGTGGAGCCAGTGGGACATACTGCTGCACTTTTTGATAACAGCTATTTTTCATTAATATTTAAGGATCTACTGTATCATTTCTGCTGTATACTGAGCCACCAACATATGTGCAATAGGCAACTTTAACAGAAGTAAAATTAGGCTACCTAGTTTTTACCATATGCATGTATGTGCATGCCATATGCACATTTGAAGTCCATTTGCATAGGGTCTGTTTCAGATTTTTGCCTTCAATTTTGTGGTCATAAATTAAGATGTAGTCATTAATGACATCCATTCTAAACAACCATTAATCTTTCCTAACAATCAGTCAATATGAATGAGAGGTGACAAATACATAGAAGTAACCATTGCTTATGCAAATTTTAGATTCGAATTAAAAAGGCATGAATTCTGAACACAAAAATGCTGAAAAAGATATTTTTATGTATAATACTAGTAATAGAAGTTTGGGGGTTATTTTTGCAGGACAAGGGTTTTTTTTTTCATACCAAAAGAAGACAGGTTTAGACTAGATGTAAGGAGGAAATTTTTTACAATGAGGTAAAACAGTGCCACAAGCTGCCCAGAGAGATGGTGGATGCCCCAACCCTGGGAACATTCAAGGTCAGGTTGGACAGGGCTGTGAGCAGTCTCTTCTATTTGAAGATGTTCCTGTTTATTGCATGGGAATTGGGCTAAATTACTTTTTAAGGAATCTTCCAGCCCAAACCTTTCCATAATTCTATGATTATTCCTTGTTCTGTATTTATTTATTTATAAATTGATAAGGTGCATAGTTTTGAAAAGAAACCACAGAGTTTTGGGTAGATTTGGGGTTTCATCATAGACATTAGCAGTGTTTACATTTTACATGATAATAGCAGTTTAAAGATTTGTAAATTATTCAGGAAAGATTCTCATTCCTGGTTTTGTTTTGTTGGGTTTTTTAAATGAGACAAATAGCAGTTTTAGTTAGAGGTGTTATAGTTTGCCAAAATTATATCTAATATTTATTTGAAAAGGTTAAATGAACTTTCCCAAAATGCTTAGTCAGAGATGTCTTGTAGAAAGTAATTTCAGAGATTGTGTTTAAGAAAACATTCATTTCCATCAAAACACCCAGGGTAAACTAGCTTCATTCTCTTACTGACACTTTTAAAAAACTTCTCTGGATGTGGAATAAAACAATGAAGAATAAAATAAAAGTTTCTACGAGCATCCCTGAGTTTCTGTTGCCCTAGTCATTAAAACAGTCATCTGTCTCTACCTGATTAAAGCAGCTGCTTCTGCACTCTAGGTGACGTTTTGCTTGTAAACACCTGTAAACAAATCTGTCAGGTGCAGACACAACTCAGAGAGGTTGCAGAGCTTCCCATTTTTAAGCTAACAGGATTAATGGTCCTATCTACAGCCACAAAAGCACATCTTAAGTCCACAGCCATAATGTCACTGCACTGCAGACAAAGTTTGACTGCATGGCTCAGGAGTTTGCTCCCTGCAAACTCATCCTTCTTATTTCTGATCCAGCACGGAAGAGTTTTCCAAGGACTGTGTGCACAGAGCACTATTTCTCTATGCAAAAGTACTTGATATATTGACTCATTATAAATTTGACCCTAACAAATTAACTGCCAAATAAAGGCTGTGATGTCTGTATCCATATGACAAAATTCCTCAAGGCTGGGTGGATGTATTTTTCTCCAGGCTTGGCAGGAACATGAAGCATATGAGCAATTCTGTTTGATGACAAATAAATTTAATATCTGTGAACCTCCTCACTCAACTGGTCAAACACAAACCCAAAACCCACTAATAAACCCCACCCTAAAAAACCTGACCCAACCAAAAAATATAATAAAGGATACTACATGTTTTAAATCTGGTCTACTATTTATGTATAATTTTCATTCTTGCGGTGCCCTTTAAAACTTTTCTAACCATTCCTGTGGATGTAGATACACTAGAAATCTCCTAGGTTAATTAAGCCAAGTTCTTATCAGAAATTACAGTAATGGCCAGCTAGCCAAAATACTAATCTCCCAATGTACAGCTTAAGCTTTGTATCTGAAATCAATCATATTTGCAAGCAGCCTGTAATGTTATACATACTGCAGCCTAGTGTTAAATACCCTCCCATATCTAGCTTTTGAATTTGAATCCCAGGACTCACTCTGTCATCTTCAGTAGAATTTCATCCTGCAAAGAGCCCCACAGATTTCCACAGAACACCTGCCTTTGGATGCTATAGTATCCTTCACAACACAAGTATTACAGTATTTTTTGTGTTAACCATATGACCTGTTCATTACATCCGTAAAGAGCATGCAACTTGTTACTGCTCCATCAAAGATGAATTGAACATAGATTTCATACAAAGGGAGGACAGTCAATCTAATGTTAATACTTGTGTTCAAACTTTATGCCTTACATTAACACTATCTTGCTCCTTTTCACTTTATTGTTTCATAAACAACTGTGTCCATAGCTGTAGAAGTGTAAGGCTACTCCTATTTTCACAGTAGGATTTAGCTTCTCCTTGATAAAGTGTAATTGGTTGTGGAAAACGGTGAGTTACGTTTTATGTGTTTCATTTTGCTTTACATTTTGCCAGCAATAAAAAAAAAAGAAGCAATGACTGTCTGTTAGTGAAATCTGTTCTAGCTTGCTTTAATTTTCTAGTTTGCTTTCATTTCCTTTCTAAACAGTTATATTAATAGGAGAAATCTCCACTCTGAAGTACACAGAGTGGAAAAATCCCAGAGGTACATTTTGGATTCTACACGGAATCAAAAAACTGCAAGGACTGTAAGCATTGCTTCCGAAGCTCTCGTGTGGAGAGAAATCACGGGGCTTGCTGAATCTCTCAGCAAAACCTGCTGTCTCAGCAACAATTACTGTAGATGTGCTTACAAACTGACACCAGTGATAATGTCAGTGTGCAGCTGGGATGTTAAATGGAACCTGCTGCTCCACACCAGCTTATTCAAGCAGATTCATGGGCAGGGAAAAAGCAGGCAGAGGGGCAGAGAAGATGCCAGTGTGGTGTATGTGTGTGTGTGTGTGTGTGCATTATAGATATATAGAAATGCAGTCATGCATTTAGAAATGAAGTGTATAAAAAGGTGAAGACAGTGAAAGAATACCAACTGCCACACAGCAGGGGATTCAGGGCATCAGGAAAGCAGCGTGGTGCCAGCAGGTGAACAGGACAGCAGGAGCCTGGTAACTGGCAGCCAACATGTGGCCAGGCCAGCAGGCAGCAAACACCTGGAAGCTTCTTTGTGAACCAGCCAGCAGGAGCCTGCTACAGAGCAGAGAGCAGGTGGATGGGGTGGCAGCCAGGCTGGATACCTGGCAGCTGCTCGGGGTCAGCTTGTCAGAGAGCTTGCTACACAGAGCCATAAAAAGGGCTGTTTGCTTTTTCTCTGTTGCTTTATGATTGTTCACATATTTAAATAGGAAAGATGAAACACAGCTTCTCCAAAGTGCTTTTTTGGGGGAAGGGGTAGCCTGTGTCATAGTTTAAGATTTTTTTCAGCATTCTCAAAAGGCTTTCTCAGTTTCAGCATCACTTGAGCAATACTGTAATGAAATTCCTTTGCATTGATCAGTCATTTAACAGTTCTGGTTTTAAGTACCATGATCCATATTTAGATCTCCAAGCAAAGAGAAGTTAACCACTGCAAAACTAGCCACAGCAGCAATATCATTGCAAACCTCTTCCAGTGAACACTACAGCAATGAGATCATTTTTCTAATCTCTGGAGGAAAAAATAGAGATTGTGGAAGAGCTGATGGCATTCATTACAACTCCACATACTTTAAGGCACTACACTGACTGTCGCTACCTAGAAACTGGCTTTGTGTGTCCATCCTGTCCCTGATAAGCCCTGCAGAGAATGGCAGCCAGAGAATAACAAGTGCTACTGCTGCAATGTCAACCCCCTGGTTGTGAAGAGGACTAGCTGGAACCAGGGTGCAAATCAAAGAACTTTTAAAATTTGAGGTTGCACAGCTCATTAAGCTCTTTTAATGAAAATTATATTTTTCCTATGCATTTTACAGACTTCCCTCTTTCCCCAAAGAATTAGCCATACAGCTGACCTATTCAATTAAAAAATCTCACCAATTTGAGTCATTTGGGATAAAACTCTATATACATGAAATTAAATCAGAATCCTTCCTTTGGAGAGAACAGACAAAACCTCTATACTGATCAAAATGTGGTTTTGTGGTTTTTCTTTCTCTTTTCTTTGCTGGTAGATCACTCTCTGTAGAGTTTATTTGCAGCAGGAGGGTAACCTCTTTGCTCACTGGCAACGACATGCTTCAGGGTACAGCACATTCCTTGAGTGCATATGCAGATGGATATTATGTAGGAAAAAAGAGGTGGCATTACCTCTGACCATAACACTGATAGATCACACAGCTAAATCTGCTGCTTACATTTTAAATAGAGTTTTTTTGAATAAATAGTTAAACAAAAAAGATCTGTGAATATATCCCAGTCCAGTATTTTAATGGAAATATATCAAGACTTGAGAGGAAGAAAACTGAGAGCAAATCACAGAAAAAGCACCAAACTCACTACATTGAAAGAAAAGTGCTAACAATTACATTGGTAATGGTATTTGTTCCAGAAACAACAGCTGAAATGTTAAAATAATGCATTCCTGACAAAGTTACATTGCTTAAATACCTAAGCAAAAGTAGCTTCTTAAATGGATAGCCCATTATCGGAAGAGTAAAATATACAACTTGGAGGAACATGTGAAATACTCTAAGAAAAAATCTGCAGGTAAAGGGCTATAATATATATTCATAAAGGGCAGGAGTTAAAACTGTGCAAGCAACCTTGGCTGTTAATTTCTTGACTGCAGTGCTTACCTTTGCAACCTCTGCATTTTCTTCATTAAGACATCCTAAGTAATTGATCATGTTTATAGTGTTCAGAGGCTCAGATACCATGGAAACAGGTTGAAACTAGGGGAGTGGTTGTAGTATTAGAATAATTAGCAGAGAGTTGTGGAACAAAGTTGCTGCTCAATGCTTATCCTTCCCAGTTCAGCCTCAGACAGTGACTTGGCATTATTTGTGCTGTAATTTTTGTCTGTGCTCTTATGTAAATCTGTACATGTTCACATCTGTCAGTATGCCTGCATATTTTCTTCCCATGCAGTATAATACGTACTTACTCTCAAAAAGCATGATCTCTGAGGTAAATGTACTATACTACTTACTGAAATCACATTGCCAGTGTATTGTTTCTCATTAGAGTGGTTTGCTTTGTTCCAGAGGAAATCCAAAAGTTATGTGCACCAGTTTAGCAACACAGTTCCCCCTTTTTGATGTTATGGCTATTTGCATAACGTTGTCTA